>CADDXX010000023.1:2553542-2618128 GCA_902810485.1 Alauda arvensis
GTTGGGTGGGCAGGGAGAGGGGAGTGTTTGTCAGTTTTTTACATCACTTTGCACTGAGCACAATGAATAGATTAGTCTGCTCAAGGCTTTTTGTTTCTGTCATAAGTGATCAATAATCATCTGGTGGTAAGATGATCTTATTACAGAAAAAGCCAAAGTGCACGCTGAGAACAGCTGAAATACAAGGTCAATAACTCTTGGGTTATCAACAGCAAACCTGCTTTGCATATTTGAAGATGACGTATTTCTTTCAAAGTAAAGGCAACTTCAAGCCTTTGATGAGCTTTATTTTCAGTGCAAAACAGTCAACGTAGGAAGCAAGCCTCATTTCGGAGTAGTCTACTCACCCTTAAACATCCCCGGACCTCATTTAATCTTTCTCTTTACTGAAGGTGGGCGGGAACTGCAGCCCTCTTAGGTAAGAAGAGTTGTTGTAGCCCCCAACACAAAGGTTGGTTTGTTCCTAGTGCCCAGCAACTGCTACAGGCTTTCCAGACACAAAAGAAAGGCGTAGTCTGTGGCCTGAAGATCGTGCATGCTAAAAAGGCAGTCAGCTGGAGGGTATCACAGATCAACAGCCAGCTCCRCCGCCGCCGCCTGGTAACTGCCTTCGTTCCGGGGAATGTGACAGTTCAGGGAGACGAGTCACTCGTGCCGAGGTGCTGGGGGCTCCGGGAGCACTGCCCTAAGCTCCGGGTCAAGCCTGGGCTATGAGGAGCCGGGGCTGCGAGAGAGGGAGCCCGGACAGGAGGAAGCTCTGGGGGCAGGTGAGGCAAGCTTTCCAGAGAAGGCATTGGATTACAGCACCGCAGCAGGGGAATGAAATATGAAAAGGGAGCAGGGCAGATAATCGGCAGGGGAAGAGGTTATGCGGGGACTCAGAGCCTCACATAAAAAGCTCGAAGTAATGAGTTTAATCTACGAAATCGAGTTCTTAAATTGTATGTGCTTGCCAATTAGCTAACCATTCTGCAAATCAGAATGGAATTCAGATTGTATCTTGGTAAATGTATTGACTCTGAAGTGCTGCAAGGAGGAAAAAATAATTCCCTTCTCTTTCCCCTACTGTGGGCTTTACATAAGAACAAAAATCAGATCTGAGAATAGAGGGACCTTTTAATATACTTACTTTCCTGAGTTCACATTCTATCTAGCCAAGACTACCACAGTTAAAATCAAAAACTCTTATGGTAATATGACTTCAGGGGGCCAAATTCAGAGCAGTTGAAGGGCTTTTTACCAGKGAATATTGCCGTGCATTGTGAGGAGGGGTCACCATCAGTCACAGAATGGATTAAAGTGCAGGAGATGTGAAGCTGTTACCTTGCAGGGAGAAAAGCACTTACAGTATATTGAGGCAACCCATGGCCCTCTTGGGCTCCTCTAATAAACACTTAAACATTCCATATGTATAAAAAAGAGTTGCAGCATAACCTTTATTCTCCTGCATTAAAGAATGTGTTCATGTATGTATTAGTTTGTGTGTCATAAGAGCTTTCAAAATGGCTGAATGATATTGATTCAKCTAAAAATACTATGAGAGAATAGCTGAAATTAGTCTGAATTTCAGTTTAAGAAAATTGTAAAAATAATGTCAGTTTTACATCAGTGGACAGTTAGCTGCAGTAATTCATAGGAGCTAACAGAAGCCTTCATGAAGCTATTGTTTCACCCACATTTTACTGAYATGGACTTAGAAAAAGTAGGCATGAGTTAATGCCAGAAATTGCTACCAAGATCAGCACCCTGGGCAAGAATATTTACAGCTGTGTTTCAGAGTCTGGGAATGTTTGCTTTAGATGGCTGGAAGTACTGTTCTTTATACTGCAGAGGATCAAAAATTCATTATGTTTGATTGGTAACACAGGGATGTAATAATACAGTGTTTCTCATTTTCTTGGAGAAGTGTTATCTAATTTGTGTTAAATTTTGCAGTTATGCTCCACATTGAGATGGATCAGAGGTGTATGGCTGGAAGATGTGTAGCTGGGTTTTCTAGCAGGGAATCTGACTTGCACTGATGCATATGCATTTTTTTTGTACTAGCCTCCTGTGGTATTGCCTGCACATGCTGATGAAATAATCTGCCTGAGAGCTGTTAGAATTTGTATGGAAGGAACTGGTTTGTTTATACGTAAAKCAGTTATTACAGCAAAGATAAATGCATGCATGGAAAATTGTTACCACAGATGGATGCTGGCTTCTGAAAACTGGGCCTCTTTAAGATAAACTTCATGTATCATGTCAGAGAAATAAGCAAGRTGGGGGCAAAACCACTGCTGTGTTTTTTTATTACATTCTGCTTGTGCTAATCCATATACTGTACATTGCAAGAACCTGATACTATGCTTGGCATGAAAGCACTTGGAATTTTGTCAGTGTCAAATCAGACCCTCACCCACATTCTCCTTGTTTGCCTGACAATCCTTATAAGAAATACCATGGTAAAATTTCCTTGCAGACACGTTTTGTAAAATACATAATATGTATTGGTAATTGCTGTATGTTTTGCTTGTACTTTAATGTTTCTTCTCTCCTCTTGAAAATTACTGCATTCAAATAACACCTCTTAGTTGTTTTTTTCCACTTCCCTATCTATATTTAGAATTCCATCTATTTAACTGAGTGACAAACGTTCTTCTGGAAACCCAAGAAAGACAGATAGGGAGTGTGAGCTGTCCTCTCTTCTCAATTGGACATTAGCAGGCCAGGATTTGGCTTTGAGTCCCTCTCTTAGCATTCCCAAGGCCCACCAGTCCTCATTCCTGCTGGAACAGTCCTCTGGATTTGGACTATCTTGAGGCATCAGAGAAACCCTGYGCAGGAGAGAAGCATTTAAAAAGTCGGTCCTTCTTCTGACAGAGCTTCTTGATCCTCACTAGCTCCTTGGAGCACTGCTTGACATGGTTATCTGCAGGCAAATCAGGTGTCCTCTGGGGACAGTGTTGGATGGTGCAAGCACTAATGCTCCCTTCTGTGTATCAGGAAACTGCATGCAAAAAAGGCTTTTTCCAGGGATTTGTCTGAAATGGAGCCAGTGGATATTGAGATCTGCTGAGCTTTGACTATTAATTTTTGTGGATGGAGATGGTCAGATCTCTCAGGGCTGGTAAATGTCACTTACTGCCATGACTGGTTCACAGAGTTTAAGTAGAGTMTACAGAACTAAAGTCAGGCTCATGGCTCCACAGAGCAAATGTGTTACTCATCCAGACATGTATGTCAGGAGATGTATTTCAAAGGAGACAGCAATTCTAGACTAATTGCAAGAGACAGAAAGGAAATGTGACCAAGAAAAATAAGGTCACACCATYATGTCTACTGATGACTTTCGATCTCTGGTGACTTTCTATCTCAGAACTTAATTTAAACAACAATAATTGAATTATGTTACACCAAAAGCCATGACTGTTAGGTTTACTTGTATTGCAGCAGTGGGTGCCAAGCTCTAATTTGAAACAGAGGTGGTCCCAGTTGGTGCTTGGAGGGTAACCCACGGATGATACCYTTTAGATGGAAACACTGCAAATAACTGAGAAGTAACTGAAAGCTGRTGAAGTAATAGTGTTAATAAAGAAATATTTATACTGAACCAGAAAAACATTTGCATAAAGTTAAAAAAAGCCTAAGCACTTTTAAAAATTGTAYGAGAGAATGCTTGACTGAGAGCTGACAGAAATAGTAGCAGTTTCCCCAGATTTTAATCAATCTTCTGTCAGTGTCAAATAGAAAACATGAAATCTTTTTGTTATTTGGAACCATGCTCATAGAGAAATAAAATGTAATCCTGGAGTCCTTTTAAGTGGGATGTCCTGCAGTGTACTAAATAATTTGATTTGGAGRGAAAATATATCAAATATGTTTACATGTCATAAAAATAACATGAGATATTTTTCATACTAGATTTATTACATATGTACCATCTTTGTGGAAAATGTGCTGCATCTCTCTGTGTTATTGACATTTTCATTAACAAGAGGATAGATGCTGCTTGAAACAAATGTTTTGCTGAAGACTAGCAGAATAACTGTTTTAGGTTTGGGAAGAAATATCATCCATAAGGAAGATGCTACAATCTGTTAATGCAGCATTAATTAAGTTTACAGTTACAAATATGAAATTATGGTGCAATTACCTTTTTCAGGAGTCATTATTGTATTAAGGGTTCTGTTTTGTTTATATTTGTCTTTTTTCACAATGATGTCAATTAGCTCTTACAGTGAAATGTTACTTTTCCTCAAATGTGTGTAACATCTAACTTTTTCTGGCCAATTTGTTCACTTCCACCTTGTTTTTAAATAGATGTCCACGTCTTTCTTTGTTTTATGAAATGCCAAGTTAATTGGAAAACCGATCCTAGGTAACATGGCAACTTGGAAGAGCATGTCAAAACCAAAATTGTTYAATTGTTCATTATGAACAATTCTGTTTATTGCAGATGAATGGGTTTTATGGTAAAACTCCAGCTGGAGTATAAAACTTTGATCTTTGGACTATGTCCTAATGTGTTGTTATTAAGCTTTAAAAATAAAAAAAAAATCAGGGGGAAGTACATTAAACTGTCAAAAGTTAAAATAACGTTGACAAACCAGCAGTTAAAAATTGTTGATGGAACAGCTGATTAATTTGCAGAAGAGCCTAAGTTGATAAGGGTTGTTCTGATCTATTTAAAACCATTGTGAATTCATGCAGTATTGCTTTTCTGGAAGTAGTAAATCCAAATATCCTTACAGAAAGTCTTGACTCACAACAAAGCTGATTAGTCATTCCAGCCACCAAAAYAGTTAAAGCAAGAGTCAGTATATCTTGCATTATACACTGGAGACTTGATGCAGTTATTTGAAGGCATTTCAGCATGCATAAGGCATTGGGTTTCACCASAAACTCTTAGGCAGTATGAGACTCCAGTAAAATCACTGTTATTTAATTGTGAAGCTTTAGCTGCATGTCATAGACACAAACTCCTGTAGAGCTCATATATTTTGGGGCATGAGTTCTTTAAGATAYATCTGAGGAAACTGAAAAATATAATTCTGAAGAATATAAGAAGGGGGTAACTGCATGTAGGGATCAACTCAGTAAGAGTAGAAGTGAAAGAAACCGAAATATGTCATGTCTGCACTGATGCACAGGGCATTTTTGAAGGGTTTGTTTTGGGATGCAGGCTGGTATTAAGAGAGAGGCAAACACACCAGTTTTAGGGAAAAAACCTAGCAGTGATTTAGACTGGAGCAGTAATAAATGAACTAGGCTGTTACTTTAGAGGGTCTAGGAGGAATTTGTTTATCTTCTGTGGCTAGAAAATACTGTTTATGTAACCTGTTGTCCTTTCTCTTGAGTATCAAAACAGTCCAGTGGTTCTGTGTCACCATRATGCAGAGGTAATCAAAGCAAACCTTCAGAGACTGTCACAACATTGTCATTATTTTGGCAGAGCATTGGAGATAATTTCAGCAAAGAGGAAAAGAAGCTCTGCATTGATAAGTAGGTTTCAGTCTGGATAGCTGGGTAGAAATAAACAGTCCCAAGCAGTCCAATACCAGTTTAAAACCATCCCGCTGAGATTTTTATTGTTAGTAGAATACAGTGCCCAGATCATGAATTACTTCTAAATGAAAGCAATGTCTGTTTAGCTTTTTTCCTCCCTCTATCCAACACTAACATTCCTAGAATCTGTGCTAAGGCACAGAGAGGAGAGGGTGGTGATTCGAGATGGCCAGCATGGCTTCACCAAGGGTAAGTCCTGCCTGACCAGCTGAGGGGYCTTCTGTGATGAAGTGACTGCATCTGTGGAGTGGAGAAGGGCTACAGATATAAAGGGCATTTATATGGACTTCTGTAAAGACTTTGATACAGTCATCCAAAACATCCTACTCCCTAAATTGAAGAAAGATGGATTCRATGAATTGTTTGTTAGGTGGATRWGGAATTGGTTGGATGGTCATATCCAGAGGGTAGTGGTCAGCAGCCCAATATYCAAATGGAGGTCAGTGACAAGTGGTGTCCCTCAGGGGTCTGTACTGGGACCAGTASAGGTTAATATCTTTATTAATGGCAGAGACAGTGGGACTGAGTGCACCCTCAGYAAGTTTGCAGAGAACACCAAGCTGAGTGGTGCAGCTGAGACAACTGAGGGATGGGATGCTGGGATGCTGTCCTGAGGGACTGGACAAGGTGGAGAAATGAGCCCATGGGCATCTCATGAAGTTCAACAAGGCCAAGTGCAAGGTGCTGCACTTGGGCTGGGCAACCCCCAGTACAAGCTGAGGGATGGAGGAATTGAGAGCAGCCCTCCTGAACAGAAGAAATCTGGGATACTGCTGGATGAAAAGCTGGATGTAGCTAGAAAGCCAGTTGTMTTCTGGACTGCAACAAAAGCAGTGTGGCCAGCAGAGTGAGGGAGGGGATTCTGCTGCTCTTCTCTGTCATGGTCAGACCCCACATGGATGGCTGCATCCACCTCTGGATTCCTCAGCATAAGAAGGACATAGACCTGTTGGAAGGGGTCTGCAGGAGGGCTATGAGCTGATCAGAGGGAAGGAGCACCTCATGTATGAAAACAGACTGAGAGAGCTGGGGCTGTCAGCCTGGAGAAGAGATGGGTCCACGGATGCTTTATTGTGGCTTTTCAGTACCTTAAGTGGCCTACAAGAAAGATGGAAACAGATTTTTTAGCAGGGCTTTTGTGATGGGACAAAGGGTAATGGCTTTAAACTAAAAGAAGGTCAATTTAGATTGAACATAAGGAAGACATGTTTTTACAATGAGGGTGGTGAACACTGGAACAGGTTGCTCACAAGGGTGGTAGATTTGCCATTCCCAGAAAGTGCTCAGCACATTCTGAAAAGACATTTTAGTTAGTTTTTTAATAACTAGCTAAAAGGAGTTGAAAGAAAGGACTTTTATAACAAGTTACTATAAGCATAATACAAGAAGTATACATGCTGATACATGTAAGTACTTTCTCATCCCATGTTATTAAGAAACAGATAAAGACAAAATGACAGATGACAGGTGAGTCTGCATCACTCAGTTAGGTTTGGCTGGTAAATGGAAAAGTGTTGTGGGACTCTTGMATGTGATAGTGTCACTAAAAAAGATGCAAGTGAGCATTTGAGCCTAATGTAGACACACTATTAGTTTGGATGATAGTGTACTAATAACATTTAAATCCACATTTCCTGTAGTGCCTTTTAAATGATGCTTGTATCCTTGTGATTATTTTGTTATCTGTAGCTGCTCATTTTCATGGAGTCAGTTTTTAAACACTGACTTTTACACTGAGTCAGTTTTGACTAAAGCTCTGTAATTTTTTTAAAGGTCTGCTACATTAGAAACAAAACATAAATTTCTCTTATTTACAATAGGTTGGCTGTAAGATAATTTTCTGTGATCTCAACCATGGAGGACTCAATTAAGGATTCTTGCTACATTCTAACCCATTCCCTTGCTATTCATTTTGTATACCTTGATAGAAAATTCAACTCAAAAAACCTTGGATTTATATTTTCATTTGGGGGAAATTAACACATATCTTTGTTATAAGTGAACTTTGTGGATCTACACCAAATACTGTATCTTTTTCTTGCATAGCATATTGCAAATAGTTTGTAAACCAAARCTCCTTAAGTTATCTTATGGATGTAAAGTAACCAATTTGGGTAACTGGCTGACTACCTGGAAAGCACTATCACATTCTGTGGTCATTTGGGCCATTTCCTTGGTTTATTTCTTCATTTTTTATTTATTGTTTATAATCTGCCTTAGAAAGGTAGGCAACCATACTGGTTACAACACTGAATAACTGATGGCTTAAATGTTCAACAGCAAAGTAGTTAACAGCTTTCAATCTGTGTAAAGTAAAATCAGTTTCCCCAGTTATTAAGAATCACTGCTAGAATTTTGCTAGCATCAATGACATGATTAAAGACCAGATTAACACCAGGTGTGGGTCCATGAAACTCCCAAGTGTACAAATTTACAAGCACWTTTTAGAGCATATATAATGATATAGCTAAAGGCTGTTGTTTGCAATCTGCTCCGCCCTAGCTTACTCATCTTCTGCTCATGCTGATGAAAACTTCAGTGCAGTAACTTCATGGCACATAATTCAGTGATGTTAAAATAGGATAATTTATTCCCTTCTCTCTCACATTTTATTTCCTTCTATTAAATAAATTTCAGGCTTGGAAGGAACAAGGGAGTTGAGTTCGTGACCTGAATATAGCTGAGATTTACCTGCAGATTGCTTCCAGTCCCATCACATGTTCCTTCCATTTCCAACTACTGTTCTCTCTACTAATCTCACATTAGTTTTTCATGCAAAGATTTTTAGGATCTGAGTTCCAATAATTTTCATTTTATGATGATCAATCAATGCGTGCAAGTCAAATCCTGATTTATTCCAGMCATTAAGTGACAGAAATTCTTGGGTATTTGGACTGCAAGCACTACACTTGCCAGAAGCAGATGCTTCTGATGTTCCAACACATATATTTTGTGATCTTCACACAGTCAGAGCCACAGAATGGTACGTCCTTCCTTGAAGAATGAGAGGGGTRAGGTTTCTCTCAGGAGGGAGAGGGAGGTGGCCTCAAGAGGTCCAACACTGTCCCTTGCAAATAGAGTGGTCCTAGACTGATATAACAATGGCTTCAGCATCATCTCTTAGCTCAGTTTCTTTCTCTTGTCGGACCTGGACTACCTGGCAGTTTCTCTGTAGCCCCAGTAGGAGAGTTACACATGACCTATACTAAATGAAGCTTGGTGTAAGGTTCCTTCCTGCTGCTTCATTGTTGCACGGGAACACAGGATTTCCAGCGTATGCCACCAAATACTGCATCTAAGGTTAACTCAGTTATTTGAAATGCATATGCACTGCTGATAAAGTTGGCAATATAGATCCCCACATTAATTTTCTGAAAATGTGTGGCACATTTTGAGAAGAAAAAGGGAAAARAACTAAAAAATGCATTTTCAGAAGCAGTGAGTAATGGAAAGTTGAAGAGGGCCCAAGATGTTTGTTTCTGTTTCTTTTTTMAGCCCACTTCCCCAAATTGCTGAATAACAGTGTGTGTTTGAAAAATATGAATGCCCATTCCTAGCTGCACATGTGTGTATTAGCTATGTATATGTATATGCACATGTATCCATGCTGTTTCAGGGAGCAGACAGGACAGAGCCAGYCTTGAGCTGCTTGAGGCACAGCACAATTCTCCTTCTACCCAACCCTCTCAWCCATGCCTCCTGCAAGATAAAATGWCTGATAGTGTTAAGTGACCTGTACTACCACTTTCCACGTTGAGATCCTGAAATAGATTTTCCATGTGTCTGATGTGAAAATTCTGACAGTGCCCTACAACCTTTTGCCTGATGCATGCAGGAGAGCAAATAGCAGATATAGAGGTGCGGGTGCACTGGAGTTGAAGACAGAAGAAATCTGTCTGCAAAGCACCAGAGCAAGCAACTTTCTACATGGCATAAAAATGCCTCCCCTGAAAGATTTCTGGAGTTGGCMAAAGTCATCATAAAATGCACATCCTGCTGCACATGTGAAGTGCTTTCCCATCCAGGGTAACACAGAGTAACTCCACAGCAGAAGAGTACTTAGCAGTAAGGTTAACAGACTCAATACTATGCAATACAATAATGCCAGAAGTTATAAGGAGACTTGTTCTGGACTTACATATCGAAGACATATCTGTGGTTTTGAAAATGAGTTGTCATCTGAGAGTATTCACCAGGAAGCTTGTCTGGCTATAATCAGAGGTCAAATCTTTTTTTATCTACCTGCTACAACCAAAGATGTTTAGCATAACTTGCCACTCTTGAAGAGTAGTTATAAATTCATCTGTTTTTTAAATTCAGCAAAGCGTGTGTTCAGTAGAGTGGAATTAAACCTAATGAGGAACTTGCAAGCTCAGTCTGTCCAACCAGCCTTGATGTGCCAGGGRTCAGAGATTCTCCTGACTGAGATATGCAGCTGTTTAAATCTCACTGGTGGGGTTTYCCCCCCCTCTTTTCTAACATAATTGCTTAATGGAGTTTGAGAAATATTTTCTGAGTAAATACAGTAGACTTTGTTTTCACTGCTGAAAGGATGACTTGGGAAGAATCTTCCTTCTGTAAATACAAGTAATGATGTTAGAGATTTGCTCAGAATCATGAAGACAGTTTAGGGAGAATTAAAAAAACATCAGTATGAAAAATGAAAAAGATGTATTATTCCAATACATTCAATCTACCTTTTGGGAAAGAACAGAGAGAAAAAAACCTAAGTTATCTTGTTACTCTTTTGGTACCTTTCCTTATTGATATGGAAATGGTTTTGAAATTTTTCAAATACTGCTCTATGTTTTCTAGATAARTAGAGAACATACAGGAACAATATCTACTTTTGTCTCTTTGCYTTTCTTTGTTYYTTTTTCCCAGTGACTATGATAGAAYACACATTCAGAGAGGGAKTATTTTGTTCTGGTTCCATCCCAGCCCAATATATATTTTTYTTACTGAAGATATCTGACAATCCTTGAGATAGYAATTTTAATTAAYGGCCCAATTATTAGGAATATACCCACGCAGAGAAGCATTCTAAACAGCACAACTGTAAAGGTTAATTGTTTAGATATAATTAGAGACATGSTCTATCCTAAAAAGTGCCTGTGAATTTCTACAGTCACATTTTTAAAATTATTTAAATCTATCTTGGACTAATGCCATTATCTCWAAAATCAAAATCTTCTCCATAGACCTTGGTTATCTCTTGCTTATGATATTTTTGTTGTGTTATGATGTCAGTGTCTTCAAGGTAATAGTGAAACTCGTCTCATCTTTAAACAAACAAATAAACAAACAAACAAAACCCAGGCAAACTCTTTAGAGGAGAAATGAAACAATTGCYTCTCTCTAGTGGTCATTTCCTTCAGACTTTGGAACAGAAGGCAAAGCCTGTTTTCTATGCAGCAGTTTCCTGAAGATTAACTGCAAAATAATTACTACTTTYCAGTTGTGTGAATAAGTGAGACACAAGGCAAGAATAGTTGGAAGGGTGTTGAAAGACAGGGAGGAGGTGATGGTGTTAATGGAAAAGAAGTGGGTGGTAAATGCACATTAAAGACCCTGGGATATTAACCTTTGACTTACACATGTTGTTTATTTCATTCTTGATTAATGTTTTTAAAATTTAGAAGGAAAGGCACCTTTTGGCCTTTTAAACAATGTGCACCTTCAGTAAAACACTTCTCTTTGTTTTGTTTTTTTATTGGACCRGGGGAAATCAAATTATGCTATTCAGGCTCCCAGCCATTTGACTGCATTTGACTGCATTTATAGCAGTAGTTGATGGCCTCTTATTTGSAGCCTATGTGGTTTCATTGGGAGTGCTACACATGCTGCATTCATCCAGAGGATTAACTGGATTCTCTGAATTAGGAGGGTGACCTTGTTGAGCACAATATGTTTGGAGATGTGAGGTATTCGTTCTCCTTGCTTTTTAGTGAATTTTGGTGACCATGCTCTTTTTTTTACTTTTTTTTTTTAATTCCTGAAGTTTGTAGGCGAGTTTATTCATGTTCCCTTTCTTATTTATGCTTTTGTGTGAGTACTGACATTAAGTATTCTTAATGTGACAAGATGTCTCTGTCTTCCAGATACTAGTGAAACTAGTGTTTTATCTTAAAAAAATAAACAATGAGCAATAGACAAAAATTCTGCCTGTGCCACACCTGTAGGGTCCTGCTGCTTCCCAATGGAAACCACTTGCAAGAATCCAGTTTGGCATACAAACTTTCAGTCATGCACTGAGAAAGAAAGGCTAGCTCTAGGCTGGGCAAATTGGGCTAAGTACTGCTCTGCTGACAGTCATTATAGTTCACATTTTAACTCACTGTAATAAATAAATTGTCATCTTTGTATGTGACCTTGTCACATTTCCAGAGCAGAATCAGTGTRATCAGTGTAATTTACTTGATATTGGTATTTTACATGACCCCCTTAAAAAATCAAATTCCTACTTTCAGTGCGAGATATTAAAGAATCAATTTTTTAAGGTTGGTAAAGGTCTTTGGGTACCAGGTTTCCATTGAATTGTACAGGTCTCTGCTGTAGCTGTGAAATTCAAAGGTCTTGAAGGGGAAACAATCCCCATTGTCATCCAACCCTTAATCCGAATTTCTTTKAGCAATACAGCATAACAATATATAGATATTGCTTTTTCTATACATGTTTCTCCTTGCATTTCATGACTGAAATGTCTCCTATATATTCACCTACCATGAGCTTTAGTTTGAAAAATCAGCATAATGAAATGTTTTTTAGTGTTGTAGACTTTAGTCTGTTTGCATAGCATGCAGTTTTATTTCTGTAAACATCAGGTATTCATATCTGTTATTTATGTAAATTTCTCTGTCTGCCATAGATTTGCAATCTTTGCATATTCTCTATTGAACTTTGATTATGCTGTTTGTAAAACATAGACAAGAATTTAAAGCCCATTCCTGGTGATGATGAAGCATTTTCTTGTTTCTCAGAAGTGTGCTTAATCTTTTAATTTTATCGGAGGTGGAATTTAAATAAATACATCTGGAAAGCTGTCTGAATGAGATTGTTTTTGTTTCTTAAGGACCTTTCAGTAAATGTRATATGACTGAAAAGAGCTGCTGTGTGTGGGAGTAATGGTGTTTGCACTGCTGATTGCTGCCAAAGGTTACTGGAGTGAAGACAAATGAATCCTTCAAGGCAATTAAAAGTAATATAATTGATGAAACAGAAGCTGCTAATCCCTTCCAGTTTCATATAACTTAAGATTTAGGGCATCATGCCAGAGACATAAGCTGCATAGAAGGTGAAAGCCACTGCTAGAAGTTTGTACCAATGGCGTGTCTTTCAGGGAGGAAGGAGTACCAGGAGCATTTCACACTAATGCTCTGCACACTCTGGTGGCTCCCTATTCTATTCAGAATACACTCTGAGGTCCTGATCCTGCTGTTCTTAATGGACTGGGGCCTGTTTGGAGGCCACCTTTGCATTTTCAGCCAGGATGCAGTGGTTTAACAAAGATGCTGCTGTGATTACAGCACGGTGTGAACCTRGGAGCCAAAGGCTGAGAGTACTTCAGGCATGGCTTGAGTGACCAGCAAAGGTGAGAGTGAACCTTGGCCTGCCTGTGGCATGTTGTGAAGACCAGAATTTTCCCTATATATCTTCCCTCAGTGGAGAGACCCAAATTAGTTTAATTCTCATAACTGGAAAGAAGTGMAAAGAGGAAATGTGTGAAGTGGTAGGATTAAAAAAAAAACATGGCAGTAAAAAAAGCCAGGGGAATGTAATAACCATGTGCTGTTCTGGAACACAGGCTGATTAAAAAATAACAATTAAACTTTCTGCTATTAATTAAAATAATTTGCATCCGAACAACCTTAAAATACACATATTTCCTATCATTCTTAAAAAAAAAAACCCAAGAAAAAAAAAGAAACCATCTCTGATTTTTATAAATTTTGGTTTTTTTCTTTTAAGATGAGACTTGCATGTTGTCTTATTTTAAATATCAATTTCTGTGCTCTCATGGAAGTTCATGTAAACTACTGGGTAGCTGAAGGGCCATCACTTTAGGTCTGCTAAGAGCAGAGTGGTTTCTGTGTTAGCAAAGAAAGATTTAAGAGGAAAGAACAGCTGAACCCAGTTGGAGCATTCCATTGGCAGAAACAGTTGCTGCCCTAAGCAGCTCAACTGAACTTTTAATATATAGAATTTTTAGCTTACTGTGCCACAACCAGAGCTTGGTTCTGTAACATTTTGTACTGTACTTCTACTTTATATTTACACRTAGTCAAAAAAAGGATCAAGTTAGGTGAGCCCATGTAATTGGTAAATGTCCATGTAAATCAGTCTTGGCTCTCTGTAGATTGTTGATGTAGAAGGAACTCAGCAAGGGATAGTGGATACAACTCCTGCACTCCCCCTGCCAGGCCAGCGGGATGTGGACATCCAAGTCACTTTCAGCTTCTTAAATATTATGTATTTTCACACTCAAAGAAGCAAGCTTACCAAGCAAAGTAGGATTTTTCCTCTAAAATTCAGCACATTTTCACTATAGCTAATCTATGAGGGAATTAATGCTGTGGGAAGCAGGTATTTATATTGCTGTCTGTTTGTGCAGTGTGTGCCTCTCCTGTAACATAGGGGTTCAGGGAATCTAAAATGTCTTCAGTTATATCAGCTGTGGTTTTTTGCGGCTTCCCAAGATAATATTAAAAAAAAAGCTTACATGGTGTTCATCTTTATAATCATCTCTTCTCTTACCCATTTTCTTTAAGGAATTTCTCTTGGTACACAAATAGGTCAAGGCCAATACATCATATTTAAAAATAGACCTCAAAGCAGAAGTTTGCAAAATGCTTCWCATCCTTACCCATCTCCAGTCTGACCATTCCTCATAATCTTTTCTCTACTAAGGACATCTCACATTGTGGAGATATGTGCTGCACCTTTAGCCTCTGATCCTCAGGCTGTGATCTATTAGCTCCTGCAGTGTGGAGCCAAATTGGTACTTGCTAGCCATTAGCATCCCTGGAAGATCATGTTGTCTYTGAGCAGCTGCAAGACTGAGTAGCTGAGTCCTTCAGAGAAGAACGGGCGCCATCCTGCAGCAAGGCTCCTGCAGTGTCCCTGGGGCTACAGTGGGTGACAGTTCAGGGCTGTGTCACACAGAGCTGGGTGTGAGCTCAGGNCAGCCTTGTCAGCAGTGCTCCTTGCTGCTGCCCATGCACCTTTACTCTGACCCTCTCTTCTCTTCTGTCTGCTCCTATCCCTGTGTGCTGCACCTGCTAGCCATTAGCATCCCTGGAAGATCATGTTGTCTTTGAGCAGCTGCAAGACTGAGTAGCTGAGTCCTTCAGAGAAGAACTGGCGCCATCCTGCAGCAAGGCTCCTGCAGTGTCCCTGGGGCTACAGTGGGTGACAGTTCAGGGCTGTGTCACACAGAGCTGGGTGTGAGCTCAGGTTTGCTGTACAGCCTTGTCAGCAGTGCTCCTTGCTGCTGCCCATGCACCTTTACTCTGACCCTCTCTTCTCTTCTGTCTGCTCCTATCCCTGTGTGCTGCACCTCACCTCCATGTATACAATTTTCCAGTTCCTGGCAGTTGCACTGATWGTGGGCAATATAACTGCTTCTGAAGGCAATCTTTAGAGAAACCTGCCTAGAAAGATGTGCTCTTGGCTGAGGTCAAACAAGGTCCAGTTTTCCCTCTCATTGTAGCTCCCTGTGTGGCAGTGGCAAAAGTAGGGGACAAAGCAGTGAGGCACTACAAAGAAAATACTCTTTATGCATGCTGAGCTAAATGCTGGAAGCAGTTACCTGTGATAATATGTGGAGCACAGAGGTTGCATCAGGAGCCCACCATCCAAACTTTCACAGAGATACCAAAGTAACAATGATCACAGGAATAGCTGGAGAGGGAGATGGGGTAAAGGGAGGGAGGTTAAGCTGGGACACAGGAAGAAGAGGAAATGGTCTCCTGCTGGCAGAGGATAGACTGGACCAACTACTCATTGTATAAGGCAATGAGACAAAAGACTTGATAGAATGAATGGTGTCTATTTATAGCAGAAAGAAAATAGMTTCTGCATCTTTTACATAAGCAGGGGAKTGCTATACATCCTTGTATAAAATGAAGCAWTAATCTAGCTATCCAGTTCAGCCAAAATGCCAGAAGGTTCCMTGGATATCTTTASAGATAGATAGTGACTTGGAGATGTCGTGCCTGTGCCCTTTCTAGCATATCCAGTARTGTCCTGGCAGCTGCAGCATGTTCCTCTGCAAACTGAGCATTGTGGGAGGCTGTGAGATACCAGGGGAAGGTGTCAGTTCCCTGCCTGTGTCATGCAAGGCCTGGACTTCACTTTGGGACAGCAACACAAGGTCTCATTTGCAGTGATGGGATGGGACAAGGCAGGGGGCAGATCCCCAGCCAAGCTGGATTTCAGTCTCAGAGGTGACAGTGCCGGCTGCGTGCACCAAAGTTGTTATCTTGTTACCATAACAACGTGGCACATCCTCTGCAGTCCAGGCACTCCATGTTTCATGTGCAATGCTCAGCAGTTGCTCTAACAAGATTCACTTTTATTTTACTCTTGTATTATCTATTGTTTGGGATAGAGAAGAAACACAGCCGTTGGGTTTTCTGACGCATTTTGCCAGCTTGTCCTAAAACTCCCGGGTACAAGGGAACGGAACGTCCAGATGGCACWGCTTTGCATTCCTGTTTTGAAGATTTGGAAAATAAGTGCATAGCATGTGTATMTGCATGGACAGAAAACACACACAAAAAMCAATTTAGCATATCTGGGAGTTGAATGTCACAGCTATTTGGGTTTYTTTGAGTTTTAACCAWTGTTAGTAMTAGAAAATATTGCTGGGGTTTTAATAGTGTGGTATGCCCATAGTATGAAGTGACTGAAAATTGGTCTGCTCTATCCTTAATGTGAGACAAATTATTAGTGCAGACCATTCTTCAGTATGAACTTTAAACCCTCCCATTTATTTTTGAAGGGTCAGGGTCAGGAATAACATGCAAACAATGCCTTTTATTCTCTGTGCTTGGTCTGTGTTTTCTTATTCTGCAGACATTGAAGARTCACGGTGCAGGAAAATGTGAAAGAAGACAATTTCTGTTGTGTGACATCCCTAGCATTCAGGAGGATTTTGTGTGCCTAATGTTTCATACAGGCGCAGTTCTTTACCATTAAGTCAAATTCTGTTATTTTATTTACTACCTTGCTATTTGGTAGTACTTAAAATAATTTCTATGGGACCTAATGGACCTAACTTTTTCCTGAATTCTCAAAAAGACCAAAATCCTTTTAAGTTGACTCCAATCATCTTTTAACATCYTGTCCTAAAATGCTCTGAGGGTTATTGCAAAGTAAGAATAATAAAGTGTTTCTTTTTAAAACAATGAGAAATGTATATTATGATTTTATTACACTTTTCTCAGCTGGGTGGGYAAAATATTTTCCTGTTGACATTTCAGAAGAAGGCAAGAAAATTCTTATTCAAGAGCAAGTTTATATGCAATGGGAAGCTGGAATAGCAACAGCAATCTTTGTAAATCCTAATGAAAGCCATAATCCAGAGGAATAAGTCTGCTTCATAACACTAAATCATTATAATTGCCACCTACTCTTTCAAACCCACAGACCAGCAGCTCCAAAGTACCAACTGGTTGTTTAGATATACCAGAGTCAAGAAATTTTCTCTCTGTGTGTATACCTATATCACCCACTTACGATTCCTAACTCAAGCATCAATGTCAGAATTTTAACCACAATGCCTTTAGGGCAGATGGTCATCATATTAATTTACTATTCAGCTGAATCAGTGCTTACTCCAGTTGGCTTCTTCATTCAGCATGCCTTCCTGTGTGCCACTAAGCTAACCGTGGCTCAAAACCTCACAAATCATCATAATCCCCTTTACATTTTTTTAAAAACCTGCCCTGAGTAACTGGATGCATTTTACTCCTGCAATATATTTTGGGTATTCAGTATTTTTTGACTTCGAGACAATACTTCTCATATTCACAGCCTTAGTGGATTAGCAATAGGATGTTTGCTAAATCATGTTGCACTTGTCAAATGCTGCCTCTGCTATTAGCAGGAGTCACTGCACAATATAGTAATTTGAGGCCAACAACAACAACATAGAAGTACCTATTTTCCATAATAGGAAACCTCTTTCTCCTGTGTGACCGAATTACAGTCTGCTAAAATCAATAGACAATAACCTATTGTCTGTTGTTTTGAAGACTTCTAGAGTAATTCTAGTGCCTAAGCAGTCCAAAAGTTAGGAGCTCATTTTTCAAGTTCCAAAATGCTAATTTCATCTTTTTTCAATCACATGCTTAATTGTACCAGAATCGGTGTTTAAAAATTAAAACAATGTTATCATGAGGCATTTTAGTATTTAGTATTTTGAGCATTGAATGGGATATATGTACCAAATCTTTGTTTTTTGGTAAGAACGGGACAAGGGCCATGYTCTTGAAAATACAGTGCTTAATTTGTTCAACGTTTATGGAATCATTTCTTGATTTTGGGCAGCTATTCCATGCTACTACTGGCAATCAGAGTCATGCTAGATTAAGACAATTAAGAAAAAAAAAAGTGAATTCTCAACCTGTTTGCGTGAGAAAATTTAGCTAAGTTCAGGTCTTGAAAACAAAGGAAGTGTTAAAACTCCTCTGGGCTCCTCTCCTACTTCAGCTAAGAAGCTGTGAAAAAATAGACTCTTTCAGGGCTTGAATGTGAATGAGTTGAACTCTCCTGTAACTATGAAATCTTTCAGACAGAACCGAGCAGGTTTTTCAGTTGGCTGTATCCCATTCATTCTCTCACTCCTTATCCTCCACATGCTGATTCAGCTTGTAGCTGTTAAGGCTTTTGAAGTCAGATCAAAGATCCCACACTGGCTGCAGAGAGGTGGAAAAGAAGGAAGGCACCTTGTCTTTTGTGCTCATCCTAGCTGCAGACTTTACTGCTCCATCACTGTTATCAGAAGGAAAACTAAAAATTCCTCTGGAACCTGGATGGTATTTTAATTGTTCAATTATGACTAATCCAAGAGGTTGGCTAGTGCTAAATTATTTTGTTTTTTGTGTTCATATGCTGATTGCTTCTCAAATCATGTTGTCTGATATTTCTATCTAAAATGTCTTCCAAGAAATATTGCTAAGTACACCTTCATCACTACTCACGTGGGAAGAAAAAATTACCTGGCCCATGTCTAAAGGCCACCTCTTATGAACCACTGATGCATTTTTAATCTTCCCATGTCATTGGAAAAATGAGGGAAGGGCAAAGCATCTTGTCATTAAACACAGTTCTTCTAAGTATGATCAAAAGCCTCCTTTTTGTACGAGGTCCATATAGTTCACCTGCCAGGAAGGAAGGACTGGCAGGAAGGATTCTGCCCATGCTGAGTGTTTTGAAAGAAACAGAAAAATTTCTATAGTTCCTGGAGGTACACCAGTAAAGCAGCCCTGGATACACTATTATAGTTTTCAGTTAACAAACTTAAAATTATCATCAAGATACATTTTTCCATTGAGTTTGGAATAAGCTGGACAATGTCTGTATTTTTGCTAACAGGTGCTCTCCTATTTATGTTGACCCTTGAGAGTACCTGGACAATTTTAAATTAGGGAGGTAACTTCAATTTTTTTTTTTAATCAATTGCTGGTTCATGAGTCAGTGACTCAAGCTACACCTTCAGCTCACGACTGTTAGCCCAAAACTTCTATGGGCTTGTTGGTGTTTATATGTTTATTGCTGTTTTTTCACTTCTTCCACTTATCCCTAAACTGCTGTGCAGGATAAGATTTTTAGTTCTGTTCTTGTTTTGAACTACTCCTCAGTTCTTGTGAAGAAGAAGAGGTGGGTCTCATGCTTGTTTTCCGTGCCACAAAGCTTTCTCCAGGAGCAGCCCTTGAAAGGATATAATAATATCCTTGGTAGATGGGTGTATAACCAGATCTCTGTGCCTTTCTCCTTGCTTCACAGACCATCTTCCCCAGCAGCAACCTTTCTCCTGCCAAGGAGCATAACACCAGGAAAAGTTATGAAGGATGTCTTTAACTGGACACTGGTGTAATTTTGCTGCCCAACTCTCTTATCACTGAGAGTTTCTCACTGTGCACATCTGATGTCAGTACTGAAATGTACCAAGCTGACCAAAATGCTTTTACTAGTCAGCACAGTACCCACAAGCCAGCATTTTTCACTTATCTCAGTGTTTTTTTTCCTGCAGAGGAAAAAGCTAATGGTTTCTGTATAGCTTCTGATACAGGGTACAGGCTACATCCCACTGTCACTTCATTTCCATTCACAGTGCATCTTGTGATTGCATGAGCAGTCAAAATTCATTATTTTTATTATCTGCAGCATGGCGAATAATGAGACTGCTGATCTGCAGGAAACTCTGCATCAAGCCTCACACTAGGCTGTCCCAAGTCTGTGAAAGGTGGGCAAAGTTCTGGGCAGAGCCTGGGGTGTGCAGAGTTCTGTTTTCCTTCACAGCCTTTTATTTAAATGGCTGCTGATAAATGAGGTACAGAAAATGGCTTTAAAGTGACTCGTGATGTCAACAAACATTGCTGCTTGGAAATGTCACATTGCTGTCATTGCACAGAGAGAAAAGGACCCAGCATTGGCTGGTGTATACAGTCAATAAGGAGAATTGATCCCTGATCCTTTCCTGCCCTTTGCAGAATAGAAGTTCTTTTGACCAGGAGAAATAAGGAGAGAAAAAGAAATATATAGTTGCATTTCTGTTTGTTAATAATTTTTATATAAAACAGAAATAAATATTTTTGTGACCTAAAATATAGTGCATTGAAATGTTTCCTGGTAAGAGTGATTAGAACAGCATGTAATAGTGTCTGACGAGCAACATGAATTCATTGACAACCAGCTGTAGAGTCTTACATATTTGATCTGTTTCTATTCCTTATGTTTTATTAATGCTATCCTTCAGTTCTAATAATGSCTGATTCTGTGCTTCTCAGTCAGCTACTGAGAAATTAATTTTCTGGGACTTGTTCCTAAGGAAGAAATGATGTGGGATTGAACCTGTCATTCCTGAGGAGCATTAACCAGGCTTTGGTCTTGGGAGAACTCTTTTAGATCCCTCCATGCAACACACTTTTATAAGGATAATAACATACAGTAAGACACATATTCTGTGAGCTTTGTAGCCTTACATTTTGCTACACTGAAGTCTGGTAGGAGAAATAGAACCAAAGCTGGGATATCTCTCTATGATAATGCATGGGTATGYGTAGGGACAGGTAGGGGAGGGTGCAAAGACCCCCCCAATTCACTGCACATCAATTAATGGGCAAAGCACAACTAATCACCAGTTGTGATAATGTATCATAGCTTTTTGGATTCAGTGCCTCTGGGTCTATGTGTAAAGCATGAAGACCAGACCTCTGGTCAGCATAAAAAGTAAAGACCAGGATAAAATCTTGCTCACACCCTGCACTTCCTTTGCTGCTAGAGGAAATCTAGGATGCAGGGAGGGAGCAGAGGAGCTTCAGCACTGGCTCCATCAGGTGGCCTGGCCCCGGTGGGTGTAGGGATGGGTTTTGCTGCCTGTAGCAGAGCATTCAACAATCTGGGCTRTTACACCCAGAGCCTCACCACAGCCCAGAGCCACCGCCCCTGCCACAGACCCCATCACCAGCTGTGGAACTCCAGTTGGTCTGTCCTGATGTCTGTCTGCATACAGAGTCATTAAAAAACTTGTTGTGAGGGAAAGGACATGTGGAAGCAGGGACTGTGGCCTGACTTGATGAACTTTTCATTTCAAATAGGCTGCTTCAGCAGCAGCCAGGCTTGGCAGAGCGGGAGTGCATATAGTTTTTAGAGGTTTTTTATAACTGCTTTTTTCCCTGCTATTTTATTTTATTTTATTTTATTTTATTTTATTTTATTTTATTTTATTTTATTTTATTTTATTTTANTTATTTTATTTTATTTTATTTTATTTTATTTTATTTTATTTTATTTTATTTTATTTTATTTTATTTTATTTTATTTTATTTTATTTTATTTTATTATTTTTAAATTTAATTTAATTTTTTATTTTATTTTAATTATTCTCTTTTCATTTGTGTTTGTTTCAAAATATACTTGATTTAAAGCTAACAGATTCTTCTAGTGGGATGGTTTCTGGGGGGGGTTAACCATTAAGGCAGACTGGGCAGGCCAGATTTAATGAAAATAAATGGCATTCACTCACGTGTAACCATCTCTTACAGAGAACACTACCTATGTGTGCCTTGGTATTTCTGGGATACAATAAGGCAGCCAAAGTCTTCCCTTTATTTATCTTACAAGCAGGAGATGACACTCCTGAGAATGTTTTCTCCATTTGTCTTTAAAAGCAAACACTTGAACGGGGGCTCTGTTTCTGAAGTACAAAGGTCATAAAATTTGGGCTGCATGGGTGCAAACAGCAGACTGTAAACTTTATGCTGTTTGTCTTTGGGATAGAGCACCTTACAATGTCAATATGTGCTCTATTAATCAGATGAGTGCTGTGTCCTTTTGCATGAAACATCTATAAAGTATGCATCTCCCTCTGTGTTCTGAAAGCAGTTTTAGCCTGATGTTGTAACACACAGGCGTATTGCAGAATTGGTGTCACACAGCATGTCTTCATTTGTATTTACTATGTTGCACCACAGAACTATTTTGTTTTCACATTGTAATGTACATTTGTGAGATGCTTTTCTGAAGTAAAATTACACAATCAATGCTTTAAAAAATATTGCTTGAGGAAATAATTTTACTAATCCTACACACAATATCCTTCCTGTCGTATAGTGGAATTTAGATGGCAGAATCAATAATGCAGGATTCACATGGGAATTGCTAATACACAAATTAGTGCATGGTGCTTCTGCATTTGGTAGAAAAGATAGCCTGTGTTTCCCTCAGCCTTTTATTGCTGTGCAATCAAAAAGAATTATGGACATAAAAAATATAATGGAATATTTCATGAATTGCAATGTTTACTAACAAGAGGAGTTGGTCTTTCCAAGTCGTGGCTGAACAGAGCAGCAAGCAATATTTAAGATAGTAATAAAAGGCAAATTATCAGTGTTTTCCTTTAAAGCCTATCATGGAGGTAAACTAAAATCTAATGCAATCTGGTAACACTAATGCACGCTCTTTATGGTGTAGAGTGTGAATATTGGAATACTAATGGTTCATCATATTTATTCCACATACCAATATCCTCTTGTGCTATTGAAAATATAAARGAATATAAATTAAATATAATGAAATAATTTAATTTCTAATGGTTACAGAATGATCTAAATATACCGAACAAGACCCTGTGACTGCCTGCTCTAGTAATTGCTCAGTTGTATGCTTATTTTCATAATCAATGCATTACTCAGACTATCTTTAGTGGAATTTATTACCTCATTTTCAGTTTCATGGTACTTAAATATGCAGTAGGCAGTCCCACAGAAAATTGTGATCTGTAGAGCAAAGAATCATGGTGTCAGAGGTCAGAGTTCTTTGTTTTCATTCCTTTGAAATCTCTCTTTAATATTCTAAGAGGGGCAAAAAGCATGTAATTTGCATTTAAAGTACAGCTTTCCTGYATTACATCCCCTTGAATGTATCTTTTGGGTAGTGGACATTTATCATAGAATTCCTCTTGACTCTGGAAGCAGTGCAGAAGGTAGCTGAAGAACCTTAGTAACTGTGCAGTACAAGGCAATAAATCTGAAGCTGCCACAGGATTACTATGGTAACCATCCAGCCTGTCGGTCTTCCAGCCCTGCTGAAAGGTAGGTTCAATTTTCAGCTCGTCAACTCCTCTCCATGATTTACTTGTTGACACTGCACATTTGATGTAGTAGTGTTAATGCCCTCTTGCAGCACAAGGGACTAATACTGACACTGTTTTATATGGCAACGCACAGGAGCGACCCCAGGAAGTCATTTAAAATTGTAGAATTGTATTCCTGTCAGCAAATGCATAAAGTGGCATAAATTGCTAGATTTCAAATCCTGTTTTAAGCTGCTTCAACTTTGCATGGAAGAAGGAACTATCTTCACGTGGCAACGTGCAGTATGAGCTTAGAAATGAGGTTAAAATTGCCTACTTACTTAAACATTTATAGGGGGGGATATGTGCAGGTCATCTTGGGGTGTGTATTCCTGTGCTTGAACCCCTTTTCAGTTCCTTACTACAGAGATGGAGAGGGTTCTGGCAAGCAGTGAGGTGATTTGTCTTTTTTGTCTTGTAGTATTCTTCATGGAAATGATCTGTGGTTTTGAATAAGTATGGCAAATGCCGTTATGCCTTGAAACAGATTACTTGAAATGTTGTTTTGAATTTACACACCCACTTCCTTTCTCCCTGGGGCAGGCTGAGGCTGTGTCAGGTGAGCCAAAGAACCCAGGGACTGCTGACTGACATCTTGATATTTTTGGTTTTGAAGCTGTCTCCCAGCTTTCTGGGGTCAATCCAAATAAGAATGGTGTTTAACTGAGCTTAAAGTGCCTTTGTTGCTGAAAAAAGGAGAGAAACTCATCATAGTTTTTTAACACTGAAATACATTCAGGAACACTGAGGCTTGTGAAGCCTGGTTTACTAAGAGTATTTGTGGGTGTGGATGTGCATGCATCATATGGAGTGTAGTTTTATCCTTTCACATCTAGTTAGAGGTGAAATCTGGTTTTCTGAGTGGGGATAAAGGCAATTTAGTCTCTGTTATCATATCTTTGATAAGAGTGGATTTTCCTTTGTGTGTTGAAAGCCAGACTCAGAATTTAGCTTTTTTCTCAGGGGGGTACTGATCAAATTTAACGTCTCTGCTCTGATTCCTGTCTTCAAACACTGTAGAACTTAGTAGATTTTTGATTTCCTCTCTCGGTCAAATTTGGTGGAAACTGACTGGTTGTTACTAAAGGCAGCAGAAACAGGAGTTTGTACCCTCTCACATATGCCACTCTATAATCATCTTTGGAAAAAACCAAGCAGAGAAAAAACTCTGCATACAGCAATTGATATGCTGTTAGCCCAGTGTCCTTTGAAGAAGAGCTTCTTGAAAAGGTGTGGCTCAGTTTGAAATAACTTTCTCAAGCCAAACCTTTCAATGCCTAATATTGTCATTCACCCTATCTTTGATTGTAAGGAGGATTTAAAGGTTTTCAGCTTGGAGAATCTTTAGATACCCATTTCTTCCTTTCCCTTAAATRTTTCCCAAGATTCCTCTCAAAATGATATACTCACATTAAAGAAATAAATCAACCAAAGCACTGCAGATGGTAGTGGTGATTTGCAGCAACGGATCTGTATAAAATGTTGCCCTGCTGCTGTGAAATATTCCACCTGCTGAAAAATACTCGTTTGCTCTCCTTGGGACATAATTGTTGTTTATCTGCTGGTAATATTCAGTTTGGTTAGTGTGAACACCACATGAAGTAACATGGAAAACCACCAAATTGGAAATGTGCTGTCCTGTACTCCTTATCACAGCTGACTCTGGATTGTCTTCAGAATGRTAAGAGCAGAAGCAGGAGTGGGTCCCTCATCAGACAGGCAGTGGCTCAGCCCACATGCTCAAGTTTCTGTTCACTGAGAGCTGGAGTAAGTGATCTCTAACCAGATGCTTTGTTGTTTTTATTTCCACCGGTAGGGATTAGTTGCAATTTTGACCTTGGCTGGCTGCCAGATGCCCATCCAGCCACTGTCTCAATCTTCCTTGTCAATAGGATGGGGGAAGAGAATAAACCCATGTATTGAGATAATAGGAAGGAGGTAACTCATGGATTACCGTCATGGGCAAAACAGGCTTAATTTGGGGGAGACTGATTTAATTTTCTCCTAGTTAAAAATGGAGTTTTACAGTGAGAAGAAAGACAGGACTAAAAACCACTTTCCCCACCTCCTTCTTCTCAGTCTCACTTCACTCTAAGTGTTCTACCTCTTCCTCCAGCTGATGCAGGGGGACGGGCAATGGGGGTTGTGGTCACTTCATAGTATTTCATCTCTGCTGCTCCTTCCTCCTCCCACCCTTTCCCTGCTCTAGTGTGGGGTTCCTACCACAGGATACAGTCCCTCRTGTACTGCTCCAAAGTGGGTCCTTCCCATGGGCAGCAGTTCTTCACAAACAGCCCCAGCTTTGGTAATACCAGTCAAAGCTTATAGYGCTCAGCACAGAAATGAAGACCAGCACGTTTCCCTACAGGGCAATGACTAAGATATAAGAGAAGTGGTGGGCACAAGAAGGTGTCAACTTCTGACTTTATGCTGGCACCATATATGTGTARTATCTGGTGAAATTATGAAGAAATGTGTTTCTTCAAGAAGGATTGCCTTTACAAATCTCAGTGTTCCTTACCTTAATTAGACAAATCACTCCATCCCATATGATGACTTAATCTCATGTTTGAGGATCAGTAGCATATCGTAATTTAGGACCATGGGCTTTACGAGGAAATGCTGGAAAAATACCACGTTTTAAGGGATAGCAAGAAGGGAAATCTGAGAAAGGAMTAGTGTGGTTTTTTGTTTAAACATTTGATGGTGATAGATGTTGGCTAGTGTTGTTTTCCAGACCACAATTGCTTGAAGGCAGTAAAGCTGACTTTTTCTGGCAGGCCATASCTAGAGCTTTGTTTGAGACATTGTTTCTTGGCTATGCTATTAAATAGAAATTTAGTAAGCATCCATATTTTTAAAGTCCTAAAGCTCTKTCTGGTCTGAGATTTAGTAGATATACCTACCTCTTTGGAGATGGATTCAGTTCTTGATGGGAAGATGCTCATCATTTTCTTTGTGTATTTTATGTGTATATCAAATTAGGAACATGCCTGATAAAAACCTTGGTACCATTTTATAATTGGATCTATGTGCAAAAAATCTTTTCTAGAAAGGTGCTAAGACTCTGAAAATAGTACTCTTTTCCTAGCATGGACATGGTAGATAATTTAGCAAAAATCTTCTATTTTCTAGAATTGTGCATCTTCCGAATTTATCCTTTGCCATAGCACTCAGTTCTGAAATCTGAACTTTTGTTTTAAGAGAAAATGGTCTCTTGACTCTTATTGCTGCAAAAATGATGTTAAAAAATGTGCAGGGAAGTGTGCCTTCCTTCATGATCTTGACAAGGTGAAATATGAGAACCYAATTTGAGAGGTTATTAACTCTGAAACTTAGTGCTTTGATAATTTTAAGACTTGCTCAACTACTTCACAAAGGAGAGTGCTGTCCTTTTTAGTGTATGCTGCTTCTTTGCTGGCCTGTATTATCATCATTAATAGCTATATTGATTCAGTCATTTATATTTATATTTAATTCATTATGAAGTGCAACCAATGCAGAGGTTACATAATCCAGAAATCTCAGTGCATTAAATTGGAAGTTGGAAGAAAGAAGCTATAAAGTGCAAGGAACCCTTGCTTCCTCTTTATCATAGGAGTTGTCATTGTTTTCTTGGTATTTCTGACATATTGTACACAGTTTGTAAGATGTAATATTGTACATATTAGGGTAGCTTTTGAATTTTCTTCTTCCCATCCATCTCTATATGTTGCTGCCACAAATTTTTTGTTTGTTTGTTTTGAGAGTGTTATTGGCTCTACACCATCAGATTCCTGCAATACTGCACTAATAGGAAACAGKGACTAAATAGGAAAGCATGGGTGAAGGAGAGACGACATCTTTATTTTCCATACTTTTGCAGTTTCAGAGCTCTGATGCATTCACTAGTGCTATTTATCTATGTGCCACTAAGCAGTCAATAATRTCTCAGTTTTAAAATAAAACATGGCTTAAAAATCCTGTCATAAAACCAAATGCACTGAAATGTGAAAGAGAGTTTCTTTTGTTTAAACATAGTTCCTTTTGGTTTCAAAGACTACTATCTCCCAGTGATGGGGCAGAGAGAAGTAATTGTTTGCAACACAGATATATGACACTTGTTCTTCCAAAGTGCAAAGGTTTGGAAGGGGTGGAACATAGAGGTAGGTAAACATTTTAGTCTTAAATYATGTGGTATATCAATAGATACCTGAAGGGTTACAGAAGGGGGTTTAGGGGCTAAAAAATGTAGCAGGTGCTTTACAGTATGTGCAAGCATGAGCTGGCTCTCTTCAGGTTGGGAATGGGACTTGGTACTCTGAGGTAAAGGATGCTTCTAGCAGACAGTGTTTCTCATGCCCAGACACCTCACAAAGTGGGCAGGGTGCATATAAGTATCCATGCCAGCCKTGGTTCCCTGGGAAGGGAAGGAAAAGCAAGGCCAGAGGAACCTTACTTTGAGGACAGGCTTAGAAGAGTTCCATGGTGGATAACCCATGCCTGAAGCACAGGGGTTGTCCACATAATGCAGRAGTGCATGGGGAGAAATGCAAAGGGAAGGGATATACTCCAGCATGAGTGTACAGTCACCTGTGGATTTWAAAAAAATCCAACAGCTATTTCTAAGAACACAGAATTAATCCCCTTCTATTACAGGCAGGTGAGCATCATGTTGTGTATGCTAATTTGATGTTCTCTTTATAACTTACTTCATTTGCAAATCATGCCATTCAATTTCCCTGACATGCAAACCAAAGCTCCTGAATGAAATATGTTGTTTTAAGAAAAGGTGGACAGCAGAATAAATCAAGTATTAGGAGGTTGTTGTTCCCTGACTCTTTCCCTTTGGAGAACATACAGGAATGAGATTTAGAAAAGGGGGAGGCAGGGCATGCGCTACAGAAATAGTGGTGACTGACAACCAAAGCATAAAGAATAAAGRGACCCATGTTTTCAATTAACCATGTCCAAGATCAGTCCTTGAAAATACGAGATAGTCTCTATGTAAACTATGCATCATTTTTGCCAGTCTGTGTCCAAATGAGACATTATCACAATATGCATTAGAATGGGTTGCCAGAGGCAAATGCTTGTGTGACAACTCCCCTAAGGGAATAAAGAAAAGAGCCAAACATCCATGGTGTCAGCTGCAACGTTTCATTTATTTGGCAGCCATTTGCCATTTGGGAAGCAWGCTCTGCAAGTGTCAGAAATACACCCTTTACACCCAAGAAGAAGGGACAGAGAAACAGAACATATTAGGCTATACATTTTTGTTTGATTCTAATGGAGTTTTTAAAGTATTTTGCTCTTGGGGATCTTTATCACTAATGTATATAAATTTCCACTAATTCAATACATTGCTAGTCATCAGAGGTACACAGTACTGCAGAGCCTAAATTTGTATCTAAATTGCCTTTTCTGGGATATTTTAATGATCTATTACAGTCATTGATTACATTTTTCCATATGGATATCTTTTAGGGGTAGGAATAATAAAGTGATTTGTACCTGAATCAAAGATGGATTCTGCTGGATAAGGAAAATCCAAAATAGCTTAATTATAGCTCAGTGTTGTCTGGTGGGCATATCTGACACTAGACAGAGTACAGAGTATCTTGTGGATGCTGCAGGTGTTTCATCTCCATTCAGGGAGGTGCAGCTGGTGAAAATACCTTGTYGTTGAAGACATAACAGGTTCCTCAGYTGCAATGAGCTAGATTTGTTAAGCTTGTTGATTCATGTGCAGTATTGTGCTGGAACATTCTCCTAAAATGAAATCAATTTTTGGACATACTCTGACGAATTTTCTGTGTGGAAGTATGTATTTGTTTTGCATTTAGGTTCCAACTTCAGAAGCTCCGTATTGGCCTGAAGTCCATGCTTTCTAAGAGCTGTTAGACTGCAGACCTCTCAGTCATGGTTACAGCAGGAAAAWGGCACTTTCTTTGAGATCAATCTCATATTAGTTGCAAAGTAGTTGCAAAGACTGACGCATTTGCCCCTCCAGCCCCTATGAACATCTCAGTGTGAGGCCTGGCTTTGTACATAGCACGGTTTGAGTGGAGGCTGTGYTCAGTCCCACGCTTCCTCCATCTCATCTGTTCCCCTGGCTTACGTTGTACTGGGTTGAGCAATCTGTGAGTGCAGAATGAGTCAGTTTAGCCAAGTGATTGGATCCAAAACCTTTTGGCAGATTAATCATCTTCTGCCAGGCAGGTCACTGTGCCAGCTGGTGCCGCGGTCGCAYGGTCGCTGCTTCTGATGCTAGGGTGGGGTCTGGTGGGAGAGTGCCTCTTTCCATGGCAGCCCATGGTTTCACCAGCCTGGGTGTAGCTTTGTACTGAATTTCAGGATTGGTGCTTGGATTCTGAGGCCTTGTGAGTGCATTTAATGCAGTCATTTGTTATGCAATTCATTCTGGATTGGTTTTCAGTCTCCACAAGCACTGAACTATAACTGCCAACAAGCTCTGAAATTGCATTAATCTTTATGAAGGGGTTTTTGTCTTTACATATTATGTGTGATTACAAGCTACAATGAATACTGTTAAAATGTTTTTTTTTTTTTTCTCCTCTTAATTGCTACTTGTATTTGTCAAGGTACTAATGTGCTCAACTGGTCAGTAGTGTCCTGGATTTTCTGCTCATTTTTCCAAAGTTCATTCTTAGAAGGTGGTTTTTTTTTTTTTGCCCATGGACATCTCAACTGTTTGTTTTGGTTGTTGCTCATAAGCAAGTGAAGGAGAATTAATGTAAGCAGGTGGCCTTTTGTGACGCATGAGAGAAGAGGAAAGTGCTCTTTCAGTACAGACCTGTGTAAGCTCTCCTGCAGCTCTTTCCAGGGAGCAATTACAGGAAACCATCAGAGACAAGCACTTTACAGAACACAGAGATAAAGCAGCTGTTCACTGAAGGCAGCTCCTGAGCCCAGGCAGGAACTTTCCTCCTGATCCCTGGGAAGTCCTGAGATCTGTTTAGGGTGATTGCAGACTCTAAACAGTTCTTTGCCTGAGGGATGTATGATGCTCCAAAGTTTTCAGGTGCATTACTCCAATATTTGGTCCCATCTTAGTACTTCCTTATTGTGTTTTTGGTGGAGAGTGATCTTTCATCCTCTAAGGAGAGGGAAGGAACTTGCTTTGTCTTATGACATTTATCTCCTCTAAAAATTTACTTTCTTTCTCTCTTACCAATTTCTTTTCTCTTCCATTAATGTTTTTATCATTTATTGCAACAATTCTTGCCATCCACTTTTCTTATTTGTGTCGGTATTTATTCCTTTAATTTGAGGTTAAAATGTTTCACTTTCATTCCAAAGCTCTCCTAGTGGTGTATGGACTAATGCCTTTACAATGCCAGTTTTAGGAAGCTTTTGCAGAACTTTCATGTTACCAGCTGAGTGTTTCCTCCACCCCCTATTTGGTGACAGTCCCACAAGTATCTGCAAACGTGTTTTGGGGGTGTGTGGTTTGTTTTCCCTCAGATTCTTCCTCTGCTGTAATGTTTGAAAACCAGTGGCATGCTGGTGTGTTGTCTTGGCATATCCTGTCACTGTTATTTCAATCTCTCTTTCCTTYCCCTCCTTTTTCATCTCTTCCCACATGTTAGCTCTCTAAGACAGGAAAATTAATTTTGATATCTTTTGAACACAGTCAGGCCCAGTGGGGGCTTGGTCTATGATAAGGATTACTTAGTTGCTTAGGGGTATACTACTAGTTGATATCCCTAGTCCATGGAAACCTTTTCTGCAGTACCTGGTTCTCAGCCATACTAATTTATTTTCCTTCCAGCAATTTTTTTTACCTCAATCTAACAATTACCACTGTTGTAATTAATATAAATTTTGAAAAACAGTCACAATTAAAAAAAAATTTAAAATCAAGTATCTTGTGTGCTCTTAGTTTGTAATAATCTTAATAATGGTAACTTAATTACAGTCATTGTGATTGGAAGCTCTCTCATATGGAAAATTATGTTTATAACATGTATGGAAAACATGTTATAGAAGTAGAATTAGGACTTTGAAGCTGGCAGGCTGTGCTTGAATAACCCAGTTGAATAAATGATCTCTCATTYTCGGGATGGCAAGTTTATCTCACCCTCCCAGATTTCTCTTTTCTCTCAATTTTATGATCTTCTTCTGCACAGTAACAAGATCACAATAWTCCTTCTCTTCTCTCAGTGTTGTCACAGTTCTACACTATAGGTATGYATTTCTATGGTCCCAACTGCACTTTTTGAATGTTCAATGAACAAGATCAACTCAAAAATTCTTCACTAAAATAAGAAGCTATTCAAAAACAACATGTATGTAATGTAGAGTAGAAATCAATTCTTCAATTAGGAACAAGTTATTTCTAATAAAAAGTAGTAATAAAATACAATATTTTCCTTTTCAAAATTTTTTTTAGTGTAAGGGGCCATGTTTCACTGTGATCATTGCACTTGCCTTATACATGTAGGAAATAAAAATTTTATTCAGTTAGTGCTGCTTAAGGCTCTGAACCCTGGAAAATCCCATTTTTAACCTGAAGCATTTATGTAAGAAAATCTCAGTAAAAAAGCTTAACTGCCTAGTATCTCAGTATAAAAATGTAACTTTAAATCTATGTGAAATACMCTGCTGCATTTGGAACCAAATCTTGGACAATATCAGATGATGCCAAAATGCTGATTAAATGACAAAGACAGTGGATAATTACAAAATTAGCCAAGGTCTGTGAGATACATTTGGCAATTTCCCAGGGCAATGTTGCTTATTTTATGAAGATGGTATTTGTGAAGATTTTTATATTCATATATATTAGCTCTTTTTTATCCTTTCAARCCCTTAGGACAGTTTATAATCCTTTGGGTTGTCCTTTGCTTTGGTTTTTCCTTTCCTCTTGTCACATCTCGCTTGAATCAGGTGCATAAAATAGACTTTGGATGCGTGCAATGCTGATTCCATTCTTTTGTTCAAGACAGCCTTTCTTGCTCTATACAATGAAAGTGAAATATCCTCTGCTTGACTTCCAAAGACCTCTCTGACATGTTGCACACTATTCCCTGCATACTCTGTATTTCATAGTATCTGTTTCAATGCCCAATATTATTTCAGTCACTTTACTGATCTCCATGCACTTGTTTTTTCTTACCTGTCTGGTTGTTATAAAACCTCTTTTCCTCTAGGAAATAGCAGCTGCTYGAGTTCAGTAATTAACTGATGCATAACAGATCAAAGAGCTGAAGATGTGTCTTTAATCTGAAAGTTCATTGAATTGCAGTGTATGAGAGACTCCTGAAACTTCCTGGATCAAAACACTGAGATTGTTGCCTCATGCTATTTTTGCAATATATTCAGGCAYCTGCTTGTAAAGAATCCAGATATTGACACAAATCACCCAAATACTTGAGCAAGAATGGGAAGATCATTCCCTCATGGTGTAGGATAGGGACAATGCTGGATGGAAAATACATTYRATTTCTATGCCAATGGGAGATCTATTTCCTAGAGCCACCTGACATTCTAACCAAGGCATTGACTCCTGAGTTAACTGAGGCCACTTCTCTCCTTCCTGCCCCAGACATYATAACAACAGATTCTAGACAAAAAAAGATGGTTACAGGTGAATAACAGAATTTCAAAAGTTGTATGAACATGAGTGGCTTGAGCCCTGCAAGAAGCATGTGCATTGAACTGTGGAGAAGGTTTTTAGGACAGTCCTCCAGGAGCAGCACCAGTCCAATGGCATTTTCCATCATCAGTCAATATAGCTGTAATTGTGGTTTAGGTTAATAGAGGCTTCAGTCATGAACAAGACAACTGTAATAATATCATACATATTTTTTCTAAGATATTYCCTGCAGAGCAGAGCTCTTCCCACCATTTCTTTCCCTTTTAATCCAGCTTATCCATGTTTTCAGGCTATGAAATTCATCCTTGACTAATAATACTGATAGAGAAAAGACTATGTTTAATACAGTTCTCTGGTTGAAACATTAGACACTGTTTTTCTGCTTCCAGGAAGAAATAAAACAAAACAGTGTTGAAATCATTTGTGACAAAGCAGGAAATGGCTTGGGCATGCTTTCTTACTCTTGTCCTCAAACATGATTATGTTCTTCTTTTTATTGTATATTGCCTTATCAGCATGAGGATTAGACTTAGCAATGAATAAATTATGAGGAGAAAAGTATAGTGCTGTCCAAGAATAACCATTCTGATTGGATACTGCATTCAGGAGGATGCTCAGGCAATACTAGAGGTAGTTTCTGACTTCTGTAGTGTATTTTAATAAGAAAAGAGTATTGTCTTACTGCCCCTCTGACTTTTCATGTTCTCCACTGTTACTGCTGTGTTCTTATTTATGTAAATCCATTGGAAAAGTTATAACTCCATGTGAAGCATGTGAAATACTTGTGCTCAGGCATGTTCCTGAGGTACTGGCATCCTAAATTTAGCATATGCCRAAGTTTAACCTGTGTGTGAGGATGTTGACAGTAAAGGTTTGTTCCTGTCACTTTCCCTGGGAGCAGCTGGGCTCAGCCACACAAGATTAGACATAGGGACCCAACAGCTTTGTGGGCTGAACCAGGGAACTCCTCACCAGTCATCACTGTCAGTTGTATCAGCTGTAGGAATTACTGCTCAGTCCACAGAAGACTAGGACAGCAACATTTCCAAACCAAACTGTTCTRTGGTTCTGTAAGGTACCTGCTTTCACTCCCACAGAACTTTTAAGCAACAAGATACCCCAGGCTGTGGGGGCTTCATGCTCTATGTAAGAAGTTCCATTGAGGGTTGGCCTCTTTTCTTAAGCAGCTAGAGAAAGGACAAAGGGAAATTGCCTCATGTGGCACCAAGGGAGGTTCAGGGTGGCTAAGCATTGAAGCAGGCTACCCAAGGAAGTAGTGGAGTTATTTGGGGGTGTTCATAAAAGGAACGGATGGGGCACTTTGTGATATGGCTTAGCAGGCATGGTGGTATTCAGTTGGAGGTTGGACTGAATAGCCTTGGAGKTCTTTTCTAAACTTARTGATTCTATTCTGTAACACTGGATGGTTGAAGATTTTCAGATGGCTTCACCCTGTGGCTTCATAAAAGAAAGGGAAGCTTGACCAGCTGATTGAAGTCCCACTTTTAAGGGATATCCAAAGCTATGCAGGCAGCTCWGACATGCAGCACCATGTACTGTGGCTCACAAGACTGTGTATGGGCAATAGAATGTCCTGGCTTAAACCCAGATGAAAACYCACATTAGTTTCTACATTGAGAACTGTCAGAATAAACATTTGGCGAGGGGAAGCAGCCCCACTGAGGGCAGTGGCAAGGAAAGAATTGCACATGTGGTGGGTACTTTGCAGTCACTGAGTGGCAGCAGGCACCCTGTGAAGTTCACAGCTGCTACCTTTAAATCCTGCTTGTGTTTCCCTGTGGTCTTACTCTTTGACTCTGCTTCCTACAAGTAGTCCTGACCCCACAAGGGATGCAGGGGCACATGGAGGGAGAAAGGATCCATCCCTGGTACAAGAGAGAAACATYGGCTTGGATCACAGCTAGTGTTTTCCAAGAGGGAGTTGGACCCATGACCCCATCTATCCAGCCTTGGGAGAGAGCAGTCTATCCCCAGTGATTTTAATAATGAAGGAAAGAGACCATTTAACATTCTTGCTCTGTGCCCTGGAGTCCTTGTAGAGAGGCCAGAAATATCTAGCCTTCAACGCTTTCCAATGCAAATTGGATTTATTTGTTACTGCCAAAATGTGCACTTTCTGTTTTGTTTASATTTGGAGAATTGTGGTCTTAGACAAATCGTCATCACTTCCAAGTAAAATAACCTATTTCTTGATATTGCTTTCAAACTCCAAAGATAGACCRAGGGGCTGGAAGTGTCAATATGTTATTAATTTTACAGTGGCAAGTTCTTGGCACCAGTCACTCAGATGAAGAGCTRTGATAAAGTGGAACAGTTTAAAATTACAGCAAGTTCAAGGTAGATATAGTACCTCATTCACAGTATCTTCAGGCAAAATACTGAGATGAAATTGGTGAACTTTGGTTGACTGTTTGTTAATCACACCAATGGCCTGAGTTGATGAAATAACCTGCCCTTGCAAGGTAGAGTGCAGCCATTCGTTTCTATCTTATCAGTCATACAGTTTGTGCAAGAAATAGCTTTTAAAAATGAGTTAAAATTGGTGCAAGAAGTAGGTAGTGCAGATGCAACACACGTGAATGCAACTCTGTGAATTCCAGCARTACCCATTTCACAGGGGCAGTGMATCACAAAAYGCACTTTCATTATCCCCCCAATCAKATTTGATGAAKATGAACTAGATTAATGTGATTATAGACAGGAAAAYAGCTCTGAGGGAAGAGTATCACCTTGTCTTGCAGATCAAGCCCCCAGAGTACTGAACTGTATTTGCACATGTCCATGGAGGAAAGGATGATTTCCCCACAGTGCCAGYTCAGCAGTGAAGTAGCAGGCTTCAAAGACTGGCTCTGTGTGTCCCTCTTCATGAGTTATACCGAAGTCTTTTTACATATACTGGCATCTCAGAATCTCTTTTCACAGAAAATTTATGTGAAACATCCATATTTCAGAGCCTCACTGAAGCAAKGTGATTTTTCTGATTTTTCTGTGTAGTTACCTTCCACCTTTCACTGCCCTTATAATAAGCTTCCAGTTCATGACGGTGGTTGGAATGCTCTTTCTCAAGCTGCTGAGCCTCTCTGGTGTGCTGCTGTTGCCTGGAGTGAGAGCTGTGCTYGTGTTCTCTCCTGTCCCATTCCCATGACTTCATCAACTACCCTTTTCTTGCAGTGGCTGTGCTGCTTTTTGACACTATAAACCTATTTAATCCATGGAAATGTCAGAAGACTCCCAAGTKTTCCTGCATGAAGTAGTTTAGTGATGTTTTGATGTTCACACATGGTGCTTGCTCTCAYTGAGCAGGCAGTGCAGAGGGAGGAGGTAGCCACAGGAGTAGGGAGACTTGACCTGGTGGACCCATCTGTTGCTCACCCAACTCACCTGCGTTCAGCTGACTCTGCTGAGGTCAGCTCAGCCCACCTGACATGTGAGCCTTGTGGCAGTGTCCAAGCAGGGGCCAGAGGTGGGCACACAGAGAGACCATGCATTATTACTCTGGCAGTGCTGGCACAGAAACGGGTTGAACACTTCCCTGAAGGTATTCCCATCTCCTTTTCCAAACAGCAGCAAATACAAATAATTCTTTGTATGTGTACTCTGGGAAGAGCCCCAGACTGCTCCTAATCTCTACAGCTGAGGAGGGAACCATGTGTGATGCTGAGGAGAGTGAGAGTGGTTGTTGCATAAAAGTAAAGCCTTATAAAATAAAGGCCTTATTACCCTTGCACAATCATGGCTCAGGCCTGCTACTCAGGCTAGGTAGAAGGGAGCTGTGGGAGAGTGACTTGAATGGAATACGGGTAGAGAGACATGAGAGGTGTGCTGTCCACATTGTGGTGTATGGTGCCTGGTTGACTTGGGCTTGTTGTGCCTTAGAACCATGTAAAACTATGCTAACTGCTTAGAGAGGCCTGGTTTTTGCAATAAAGGGGCTCTCCTTTGCACCTGCCTGGRGACTCAGCATCGCTTTGCTTTGTACAGGTGGTGTGTGCAGGGGGGACCTGGGAATAGCAGCTCTTGCTCTTCTGGAGCATTTGGAGGACGTGGAGTAGTACTGTGCAAGAGACAGCCCTGAGAAGAACTTGTGTTGAGAGTCTATGTTGAATTTGCAGTACAGGCAGCACAAAAAAGTGTACTTTGACTTGCAAATGGCTGCATTCTATATGCAAATTACTGAAAAAAAAAGATAAATGTGGAACCCCACAAAGTTGCTTTTAGTTRAAGTCAGAATGTGCAAGAATGGAATCCAATTTTAATGAATACAGCCTAAACTTTTAAAGAGTTTTCGCTTAATTGGAAAAATGCTTATTTGCTGTGCTCGTCTTTTTTTTCTTAACGAATATTTGAGATGTGCTTGGACTATATTGCATAACATCAATAAACATTTTACCAGCAATATGTCTGGATTTGTGTCTGTTTGAATAGGTTTACTTTTCTGTTTTCATACCAGATTGTAATGCAGGAACTCTATTATCCATCTTGGAGCCTGCAAAATAAGCAACAATTTAATGACTCACTGGGACTAATTAAAAATGAGTCTTGCTGTTCACTCCTTATTTTCCCATAGATAAATTTGGAAGWAGTACATCAAAACTTTAGACAGCTTCCTGTCCCTCTATACATGACACCTTGATCTGTGAAAATTGCTCACTGCAGAAACTTTCTGGTGGGAAAGTTTTTATCCTCTTGACAAGACTGTGAGGCCAGTGTGCAGCTCTTCACAAAGGAAGACAGTTTGCCCCCAGTCTGGTAGAGCAGAATCTCAGCTGGGCTTTCCAGAAGGTAAGCACAAGGCCCAGRGCTTTGGCTGTGTAAGGGGCTGGACACAGAGGGAAATTTGCTTTTCTATGAACAAATGGAGCTGAGAGGGTGACAGGATGGTTTGCAACAAGTTGAGAGGGCAGGGGTGCAAAGAGCAAGAAAATGTAGCAGAGAATGGTATTTGGGAAACTTATGTATTGAAATACTAGAGAAGTGGCAATAACAGTGGATTTTCATAGACAAAGGGATTCACTACTTAGATTATTTTGTATGGCTGTGGTCCTAATTTAAATGACAGGAGATGAATATGGAGGTTAAACATATTCTCTCTTCACCACCCTCCCTTGCCTATGTTTTTTTTTCTGTGTTTTTGTTTTGGTTTGGTTTTTTTTTTCATGGTGGTATTTTTCAATCAATTCCTCAGTTTGAAATAAAAAATGTTTTTCTTCTCAGACTATATGAAAGTCTCTAGAATTAAACCACAAAGTGTTAGAGCTGTGTGATTTGTCACATTCATGTTGAAATAAGRTTTTATTTTTGTACATAAAGGAGGTGGTATCAGTCTCCAGATCAAAAGATCTTGTTATCTATTCAGTCTACCCTGTCTGGGTTTTTTGAGGTTTCTAWTTTTTTTGATAGCAAGAATGACATAATAAAACAATCATGAAAATTATTTAAATCAAAMTTACRCCACTRGAAAGAGACAGAGATACAGTACAATGTTTCAATTTAATTTAATTCTGATTTTACCARGAATAAGTAMAGATTTCTTTTTTCTAGATCTCCCTTATTATTGATGTTTTWAGTAAAGATATTTACAGCCTATGTCTGCCAGTCAAATTCTATTTTTTTTTAATTCAGRAATATTGTGGATTTATGGTACTCCAAATATCTATGGRAAAGTAAACTGTGATTAGGCAGGCAAGAAATCATCCTTTCTGCCAAATGAAATTGGCTTTCACATCCATTACAGAAAACAGTATTATTACAATAAGATCAAAATTTCAAAAAGAAAAGATTAATACCTTTACTCATTAATAAACTAAAATGTATGTGATAGCTAGTTTAGCAACAGCTTTCTCCAGCCAGCTTTCTCAGTGACTCCTCTGGCACCCTGAAACCAACACTRAGAGCTCTAATGGTAGATACCCTGACTCAGATATGTTGGGTTTATTGAACTGAGGATATGGATAATGAATTCTTTAAAACATGGGGAAAAAATGTTGCATGTCCTCACCTGCCCAAAACAGTGTAGCAGTCCTGAGTACTATTTCTCTTATTTCACCACTGCCTGGAATCTCTCCTTTGTATTTTTTTTTTCTCTCTAAACTTTTATCATCTTTCAGGATCAAATCAGATTTTTGTGAATAGCAGAAACTGCTAATTTATCTRGGAAAGGGTGAGAAGCCACCACACATTTTAGTGTAAAACTCTATTAATTTCTTGACTAGTGATAAAGCTTTTCAAAGCTTTGTATTTGTTCTTTGTGTTTCTCCATTTTTGCATATTCATCATAAAGGAGTGCAAAGGTTGAAGAGGTAATGCAAGGTAAGGTCATATGATCCTATTTTGAATATGCCCTTTGTGCACCATATTTGGTGAAGTATCTCAAATGAGGACATCTCAAATGTAGTGACTTCTGACTATCTGGACATTGCAAAACAATTTCTRTTTAACTGCTCTCACTGCTCAAACGCCTCTGAATCCCACATGCAAAGGTGGGATCTGACAGAGACTGTATTTTTTTGGTAAGTGGTTTTCATCTTATCCAGGCTGGGCATTTTATTTAGTAGGGCAACACCTGGTTCTTGAAATCAAAAGTATAAGAAAAATTAGAAGGCAGAAATATTGCRYGAATAGCAGAAACTGATAATTTATSGTGGAAAGGATTGTGATTAGCAGCTGCCACACAAATGTACAAGTGATGATCAAATGGTTCTAAGTGAACTCAAGTAGGTGTTTCAACCTCACTAAAACGTGTTATGAACAAGCTCTCTTGTGAGCTAATCAGGTGGGTTTTATATCCTTTGCATCATATTTCACTATAAAATAAATAGGTGTTTCCTCTTGCTGATGAACTGTTGAAACAACATACTCAAATGCAGAGAGGTTAAATTATCTAGTCCTTATAGCACTTGGGCACTTCTTCAAGATCTAAAAATTATAACTTGATATTAGCAATTTCTTATTTTTTCTTTTTATACAATCCCAAAATTGCATAAACTTGAGATGTTGTCTGAACACACTTGATAACAGCTTTGCCTCACACCATCCACTAAAAAAAATTAAATTTGTAACATTTCCCTGTTTATTTCTGTCCCTACCAGCTGCCTTCCTTTGCTAGCACCAGTGGTTTTGTGTCAGCTTCATGAACCAGCTGGGGAAAAAGCCCCRTTCTCTGATCTGATTCATCTCAAGCCTGTTGAATAAGTGTGTAAAAATGGGAAGACCATGTAATGGGCAAAGGGAATGGAGATAGGGGAGGACTGCTCTATTTGGCAGCTGTGATAATGACTGTAGGTTAAKGCTACACTTAACCCAGTGAAACTGCAGGCTGCCAGCAAGGGATAGTCCTGCTTCTTCTCCAYCCCTACTGATTGTAGGCCAAGTCTGTGGAAAGCAAACTGACCTAAACAGAAATTCTACATTAGATCTGATWATTGAGCAGACTTGTAACCTCCTCCTTGCTATACCAAAGGCAGGTAGGAGTAGTTTTACCCACAAGGTATGGGATGTGGAGAGGAAAGGTGATAGCCTCATGGTGACAACCTGCATGTGTGAACTGAACTTGACAAAGAGCACATATCAGTCCTCATTCTTTGCTTSACCTGCTGAAGGTGGGAAGTTCAGTTGTCTGAAGAAGTGAGGCTCCATAGGRTCTTATTGGCRTTTGTTTCTCKGACTTCCTGGAWTTWAWAAAAAAAAAAWTCCATCTTGAAGCTATAAAACATTTGCTGAAGAGCTGTAGACTGCTTATTTTGGTTCTTCCAAGACTTTAAACATCAGTAGTACTGTTATAAATTGTAGCTACCAAGACTGTCCTCCATAAACTAGAATACTGAATCACAGTAAAGATTAACCCAGTTCTTAGAGTCTTACAATTTAAATGAATACGGAAAAAGAAGTTTTATTCTCCTTATTAAAGGTGATTTGAATCTCAGTGAAATTAAACAGGAAATCTTCCTTCTGTGAAAGTGAGTCAAATAGCTGATTTTTAACAAAAAACTTCCCCCTTATTGTGGTCTTACTCAGAGAACAAAGAGAAGAAATAAAATTTTCTGAATCTCAGTCCTGCATCTTAACCAGTCATTCCAGTAATCTTTCTTTACTATATAATTTAAAAAGAATTAAATTGCCTTATTAAGAGAAGGCAGAACTGCTTGGTTAGTGCCAGAGAAACTGATTAAATCCCTTATGCTGAGAGAAAGGTGCATTGGTTATTACTAAGCTTGATGTAGCCTCTGGCTCAAAAGGTCASGAGCTGCTAAACGAGAATTTCTCTATTTTCTTTTTTTTTACGTTCCTTCTTCAGGTATCTGGTGTAGAGGTCCCTCACAAAAAAAACCCCAAAACCCTATACCCTTAAAACTGTCCCTAATTACGTGAAGAAAACAGAAAAATATTAATCTAGAGGGAAATCTAATAAAATTAAATTAAATTATTAGATGATTGTTCAGACAAATGAGACCAGAATGAATATCATTAATAGCGATCACGATACTGGGCTAAATTGTCATTTGGTTGGGAGAAGAGTGTGTCTGATCTCAAAGTTTTAAATCAGAAAACTTTCATGACATTGATCAAGGAGCTGTAGAAGGCCCTTTCAGTTTGCCACGGAAGATAATCTCGTCTGACCTTCAGTAGGAGCGCATCCATTTGATTTGTTATCATTTGTGTGCAGAAGCTGTTAATCTTGATTAACTGTTGAAGACTGATTTCATATTGTCACTTTTAGACCAGTATGCAAAAAGATGCTTCCTGGGTGGCAGAAGGCTGAAAGAAAACATGTCTGACTGGGTTTGTTCTCGTATCAAGCCTTTAAGAACTGTGATGTTGGTATTTGTGTTTCTTCTTGAAACATAAAGCTTGCCAGAATGATGACCTCCAGTGTGAATAGTTTTTAAGAAAGATTCCTGTTTCCCTTCAGCCATTATTCCCTTTACCTATTGCCGCACAGGTTTGCTTGTACCAGTGTGGTAAGTGACAACTGGTGGCAGTAATGAGGCTGCAGACTTCTCTCTAATTGAAGCCTGTTGCTCTTCTCATTAAGTCCGCAGGATGTGTGTTGCCTGATTAGTCCAAACTACTTTTGCAATTTCTTCTCCCCATTCCCCACCTCACCCTCAGCCTGGCATTAGTGCAGATAAGGAACGCCCTGTCTTACGTGCCACGTGCAGGAATTACTGCTAATTGCTGCTGCTTCTGTTAGTGGGAGCACCTGGCAGCTCCTCACTCAGGCACAGGGAGCTGGGGGAGTGGTGGTGCTCATTGCTCTCCATAATGGGTAAGTGTTGCTACTCGGCCCCAAGAATGGAGGTGCTTGGCAGCTGGGTCGCTGTTTGGAACTCCTGTGGTGAGTCTGAGCTGCCTGCGGCTGCAGTGAGGGGAGAGCACCTCTTTAGAGAGGCCGGTGTGCTCGGCGGGGACAGGAGACTGCCAGCGCCTTGTGTTTGAAGGTGGGCTGCGGGAGCCTGGGGTCCATCTGCAGTATGTAGTAGTAAGCCAGTCTGTCTGCTCGGAGGTGGAGAGCTTTCTCTGTGTGCTTGTAACTAATAACCAATGCACTCCTGTGTTCTGTGTTTGTGAACTGGAAGTTGCTCTCGCTGCTGTTGATTTAATGCCCTTCTGTGTGCGGATGCTCTCGCCCCAAGCCCCCCAAGAAGCGCGGTGGGCTCTGCCCTGGGCTGGAGCTCAGCGCTGTGCCCGCCTGCAGAGGCACGGCGTGTGCAGTGACCCCTCCAGCTTCTGTGGGGACAGGTGGCGAGCTTTTGTGACAGGTAGCGTGTCAACCTGCCTGGGTAGTTCTCTTAATGCTAGCTCCTGCCATTCCTCCCCATTCCACCCTGCCTCCACTGTATTTTTTGCCCCCTGAGGAATCACTGAAAGTACCTATATGCTCTTTGGTGGGCTGTTGCAACAGCTTTTTGAATTTAATCTGTAGCTAGTGCTGACAGGGAAGGGTTATGTGGTTTGTTACTGTAAGCCTGCTGCTCTTTGTCAGTGCTATGGTGGCTTTTTTTTTCTTTGTGTAATTACGGGTATATTTATCTATCTTCATGTGACAGTAGTGTTCCGATTTGCAGTAAGAGGCTCATAAATCAGGAATACTATGCATTGCAAAACAGTTGGAAAACACAACATATTTTCAAAGAGATTTCATAATAGATTATATTTTTTATGGTGTTGGAGTGTATTTATTGCCACAGTTCTACAGAAAAAGCATTAAAATAAGTTAGAATGATGAAACTCATGGCAAGATGTTAATAAATGGTGGCTGTGTAGCTGTACACAGATCATGCTCATTTTGAATCAATTTCCATAGTCATGTTCTYCTGATTCCAGGATAATTTAAAGCTTCATAAGTAAAAGAATTTTCATCAGAATGCAAATTACTGTTGAGGAAAAAAAGAAATTTGACACTGTATAACCTGGAAACTCCAGTGTACAGATTTTTTTGGATATCAATGAAGATGAAAAATTGGTATTTAAACTTGAAAATGAAAGTGCTGCCCCTTTAAGGTAAAATTTTTCTTCTTTACGTTGTCAAAGACAACTGCAGTCGCTGTGCCAACACACCTTCAAGGTGCAGTGGTAGCACTCTGAAATTTGACAGGTTGAACTTTGGAATTAAATTATAGTGGCAACCTTGGCCCTTTATGACTTCCTTTAAGGTAGAATTCCAGAAAACAGTACCCAGTTAATAATAATTGTGTATGTTGGCATAATGTATGTGCCTGAGAGAAARGAAATAGGCCTAAAATGTCCCAAATGAGGATAAAATGAACTAGCAGGAATTGGTTGCTTAATAGATGCAATTTTTTTTAAAACTGCTGGTCAAACTTAAACACCTTGGAAACCTCAAGGATAATTCAGAGTGATCTCTTAAGATGACAGGCTGCCTGTACAGGTGGTGATGCATGTACTTTCAGCACAYAGTTATCTGTTACCTAGACTGCTGCCTTTCAAGGGGTGAACTGGAGTCAACTGAAGGTTTCATTTTGTTGGTATATGGAAAATCAAGATGCCAGGTAAGCTGTTTTTCTACACAGAAAACCTTTGCAGAGGCAATGAGGGCTGACCATGTCTGAGGAGTGTGATCGATGGCAAAAGAAAAGCAGAAATCACATGGCTGAGTAAAAAATTCCAAGCTGTTAAAAGAATAAATAGCAAGCTTGGAGGGGGTTTTGTTTTATTTGTTTGGTTTTGCCTTTTGTTTTTTTGGTTCCTGGGTTTGTGTGCGCTGGGATTTTTCATTATTATTATTTTGGTGGTTTTCTGTTGTTTGTTTATTTTTTACATTTCTGGTCCTTTAGGATTTATTCAATTTATGCCTTTGTATTTTTTCCCTCTTAAACTATGAGATCTAGAAATCTCCTTTTTGAGTGGAAGTATAGGGGTGTTTTAAAGCTGTTCTTGATCTTATAATTACAGCTAATAGATAATATGAAAAAAAATAGCATTTGGTGTCACTTAAATTATGTTGCTCTCAGCTYCATTTATTTGACAAGACTTCCTGGCATCTGTTTTGCTTTGGTCCTGAAACCCTCCAGACAGCTTTTGTTCTGCAGCAAGTAAGCTGAGAACATGGAGAGTCAGTCAGTAGTGTGATCCTGCAGATCCAGATGCAGGAGTAAGTTTACGAAGCTTTGCCAAATGCTCTTGTCATGTACTTTTAACAAGACATGTTGTCTGATAACTTCAGCTGTAAACCCCTGGGCCAGCCCAAGCTCTCAAAAGGCTGCTCTGGCTGCATGAAGTGTCACTCTGCCAGCCAGGAGCATCTGGAAAAGTAGGCWCATGCTCTGCTCTTCATTGGGAGTCTTGGGGTTCCGAGGCAGGTGGGATGGTGGGYGCAATATAGCTGGATGCAAATTAAATTTAAAATGTATCAACCTGGTCATAAAGAGCTCTCTCTCATATTGTGGAATGTGCTTTTAATCTAGTTTCCAAATGGAAGCTTATTTCCAAGCATGATATAGATGTGATCAGAAATTTCATAAGACCATCTGCTTGGATTTCACTCTAGAGTATCTCCCATGTGATAATTGGTGTGTTTATTTAGCTTCTAGTAAGCTTTGTTCTTCCTGAAGATAAAGCAGCGCTGAAAAAACCAGCAGGTAGAGACTGCATTTGTAGAACTCCCTGTCTTAACAGGGAGCTTCCTTCTGTTTTGGTGGAGTGCCAGTTCTACCATACTCTAAATAGCTTTTCATTATCACTTAATACCCATGCACATGGCAGTGTGAARAGTGCTTATTTTTATGCTTTTTATCACTGTTAAAAACTTGTGCTGTGGTATATATTTGTTATTCTGAACACATGATATACATGAGGTAAGTCATGACAGTACTATAGGTTTTTCCCCACTTCTTGCCCCTACTGAATTTGAAKGAAGAAACTTCAGGTTCTTCAAAGTCTGTGACAGTGAATGTTTGCTGGGTGGTTAAGGATATATCTGGTTGTTTTCTCTAAGTGTAGATAAAATATGTGTAGAAAGGCAGAAAGAAAATGAAAAATTCTTGCCAGAAATCTTATCAAGAGACAAAAAAATTTAAAGATTATCTTTTTTCTTCCTCCTAACTGATATTGTTCGTTTAAATATTTCTTAGTATCATTTTTCCTCTTGTCTACTGCTCATGGGAGTGCAGGAAAAATCTGAGATGAATGTGTCTTTGGAGCATTGCAGATCTAAGGTCCCTGTGTGAAATCTGTGTTTGCTTCTGCAGKTCCCAGAGCCCTCAGGTGAGTGGGTCCAGGGGGATCTTCTAAGTTACTATTTCAGTTTAGCTCTTTAGTGAGGCTATAAAGTGAAAGTCATCTACAGGCAGAATTCAGACTGCTTCTCACATGTGTTGGTGCTCATTGGGGAGCAGAGTCTGTTGGTGGAATTAGCTCGGCTTTTATAATGCAGTCCTGATGCAGGAATTTGGRAACTCTACAGCCCTATTGCTTCTTCTCTGGGCCTGTCTCATTCAGAGGAACCACTCAAAATATTGGCTATGTTGTATCAGACTATTGAGTTTTGAGTACAAGTCAGAGGTGCCCTGGCTCCATTGGAAATGGCTCCGCAGTGATCCCTATGGTTTTCACTTCCTCCATGCCTGGGTTTTGGGCCACAGTGTTAGAAATAGTCACTCTTKGTGTTATCTCTCATTTTTTTGGAGRTCACRTGACACAGTTTTGATCTAGACTACAAAAGCGATTTCTGGGCTTAACAGAAGCTTCTAGCACAATTTTTTCTCTTTTTGTATGTGATTTAAAGCTAATGTGTTAGTTTTCTTACATTTTGTATAAACTAGATGGGGCTGACTTGGTAGAGAATTTCCAGGCCGGATGGTTATAAGCTCTCCAGAAAGGGTAGGAGAGGAAGGAGAGTCAGTGGGGTGTCTCTGTACATYAGGGAGTGTTTTGACTATWTAGTGCTCAAGGACTATACAAGGTTGAGTGCCTTACTTGTGTAAGAATCAGGGAGAAGGCCAACATGCTGGTGGGGATCTGTTACAGACCACACAACCAGGAKGATGAGGTAGATAAAGTATGATATAAGGGACTGGTTGATGTTTTTATGACATTTTGGGCTAATGGGAGACTTTGTCGTGGTGGTTGCTTGCTGGAAACTCAGCACAGTGTAGAGGCTGCAGTCAAGGGGGTTTCTGGAGGATGTGAAAGATAAGTTCCTCACACAGCTGGACCTTGTTTATGAACAGGAGGGCTGGTGGGAGATGTGGTAGTCAGAGGCTATCTTGGGCACAGCCACCCCAAAATGATTGAATTTTTGATTCTTGATGAAGTGAGGAAGGGGGTCAACAAAACCTGTACTTTGGATGTCCAGAGGGTGGGCTATGGCCTGTTTAGGACACTGATTTGGAGAGTCCTTTGGGAAACAGCCCTTAGAAGCCAAGGGGTTCAAGAAGGCTGGACATAATTTCACAAGGAGATCTTACGGGCACCGGAGCAGGCCATCCCAATGTGCCTAAAGACAAGCCAGCAGGGAAGAAGATTAAGCCTGTCTGAGCTGGGAGCTTTTCCTGGAGCCAAGAGTAGGGAGGGAAAAGAGAGCTTAGTACTTCTGGAAGAAGGRACAGGCAACTCTGGAAAAGAACAAGGATGTTGCCAGGTCATGTAGAGAGAAAAWTAGAAAGGCAAAAGCTCATCTAGAACTCAGTCTKGCCACCATTGTAAAAGGTAATAAGAAGTGTTTTTATAAACACACTAACAATGAAAAGAGGGCCTCCATTCTTTATTGGATGCAGAGGAAAATACAGCTATGGAYRAAGAAARTGCTGAGAKRATTAATGCTTTCTTGCCTCCTTAAMARACTAGGACTTAACAGTCCTTGACAGAAAGACCAGCTGTCCTCAGGGCAACCAGCCCCCTGAGCTGGTAGASAGGGAAGGGGAACAGRGTAGCCCCCCTGCAATCCAGGAGAAAGYAGTGACCTCCTGTGCCACTCAGACACTCACAAATCTCTGGGGCTGGRTGGGATCTGMGGGTCTGGAGGGAGCTGGCAGACAGGACARCCAARGGATCAGGCCTAGCCAGCATGCATTTAGGAAAGGCAGGTCCTTTTTAACTAACCTGGTTTTCTTTTGAGACCMGRTGACCCACCTAGTGGATGRGGAWAAGGCTGGACTTCATGAAAGSTTTCAATACTGCCTCGCACAGCATTCTCCTGGAGRAGCAGGCAGCCCATGTCTTGGAGAGGTGCASTCTTTGCTGGATAAAACTGTCTGAGTGGCTGGGCCCAGAGAGTGCTGGTGAATGGAGCTGCATCCTGCTGGCTGCCTGTCACTGTGCTCTCTCCARGTACCTGAAAGGAGGTAACCAGGGTTGGTCACTTCTCACAAGCAGCCAGCAACTGGACAAGAGGAAATGGCCTCAAGCTGCCTGAGAGAGGTTCAGGTTGGACATTGGRAAGAGTTTTTTCACTGGAAGGGTTGTCAAGCATTGGAACAGGCTGCCAGGTGCAGTCACTATGCCTGGGGTGTTTGAGAAACAGCTGGACATAACACTTAGTGCTGTAGTTTTGTTGGAATGACACTGGTCAAAGGTTGGACTCGGTGATCTTGTCTTTTCCAATCTTAATTATTCTATAATTTTGATTTTACAGTTGATTTTGGTATGATTTTTTAGTGTCTTCAGTCCCTRGATGAAAGTTGTATACATTTCTCTTCTTTCTTTTCTATCTGAGATAAACCACAGTATGTAAGATTTCTGGTCATTCAACCACCACAGCTCATCATTTAATCTTTGAGCATACCAGTAGCAGAGAAACAGGTACTTCACAGACAATTTCATGGCTCCATCCAACAGAAGATTTAATCTTCTTCAAACAAAAATCACTCAAACAATTTCAACATTGAAGAAAGGTGGTAGTGACTGCTGAAMTGATTAAAAGAAAAAAACATAAACTGATTTTTGCTGGATGTGGGTGCACTGTTATAATCCCACTTTTGCTGTGGTATAATGGACTTGGGCCTTGTAAAATCAAAATCTCAGAACGAATGCTTGAATACAGTGTTTAGAGTGCAGTAAGGTATGCGTGTGTCTTTCTTGGAAATGTTTACATCATGTTTGTATGCATTAGTTTGATATRTGGTATAAASGTAAATTATTTTAGGCATCATAGATGGGAAAAACGATTTTTCAACCTTCTCTGTTAGAAGAGAGTTACATTGCATTATCATGTCTTAAGTTGCTTGAAACTTTTCTGAATATTAAAGTTTTGGGTAAAAATAATCTGTTACTCCAATATGTCTCAAAAGATCTCTGAGGGAAAGAGGTTTATATGGRAAATATAGCAAAGCAACTCTCCAATTCCTCAGAGCAAGTGTATGAAAAGTGAGTTGTTTTCCCATGTTGGACTCCCATAGGAATATTGCTGAGAAGCTGTTCTCTTCCTGAAGTATGTTTGTCTGTTTGTTTGTTTTGTTTTTTATTTCTGTGAAGTCATGTRTCTTTTTGCCATTTTCTGAGGGGTTTTGTTTAGGGTGTGGGTGTAATTTTTAACAATAGCTCAAATCTGATAATGAACCTCTGGAACCTATTTTCACATATTTCACAGTTACAATATTACAGCTGGTTGAAACTTGGCATCTCTGTTTTCAATGAAATGCCAACGCCGAATTTTCTTTTGAATGAGGATRAAAACAAACATTAATTTGTCCATAAAGCTGATTTTTTTCAAAACACATTATTTTAGCTTCATTGAAGCACTATTTTAAGGAAATCAAAACATTGTATTCGGCTTTTGACTCCTCTAATTGTTCCATATAATAAGAAATAACATTCTAAATTATATGTCTTTGAATGAAGCATGGCTTTTCAGAAAGAAAAAAAATCACAGAACTCAAAATATTTTTGTTGCTCTATTTCTTAATAGGAATCCTTGAAATGTCAGTTTCATCAAAATGGCCATTTCCACCATTCATTCTGAATCATACTAGTGTTCAGGAAATGATTCAAATTTCATCTTCATGCAACGTTTTCCAAGCCAGAAAGCATTAAGTGAATGAGACCTCTCTGTCGCTGCTTCTGTCCATGGCCAGGAGACAGGGCTCAAGAATACTTCATCTCTATCCTGCTRCTTGTTCCTGGGCAGCAGGAGAGAATTTAGTTATTGTTAAGAGGATGTAAAGTACGTCCTTGCATTCAGGGAGCTGGAAATGGAATATCTGAGGGGATGGTAGATTAACTGTTAGTTAAACATGAGACAATTGGGTGAGTTAAGAATGAGGGGCTATGCTGTGATGTCAGTGGTCACCCTGGGTTTGACCACCACTTGTCATCAGCAAGGATTACAAATGCCACTGAGGAAGCATGCATTGCTTCCCTTTTGTAGCTCYCAAAAGAGGGCCATTTTGGCCAGCTCAGTGTGCAGAGTGGTATTGTGGGTCTAGCTATTTGTGCATTTTCTTCCTTGGGGYAAGCAAATAAGGAGCAGGTATTTCCCTGTTTGCAAGGGGAGATGTATAGAATCCACACAGCAGTAAAATCTCAAGTTAGTGAAAAGCAAGTCTGTTCTGTGTAATATGGTGTAGAATCTGTTTCCAGACAGAACTTCTTGTTTTATTAYTTTTTTWWAAGTCARTGTCCCTRTGCTTTGCATGCTTGAAATTTGTWGTAGTTGTGACTGAATTGTTGCTTWARAAATTACAGAATTTATTCCTTAGTTTTGCTGCTTTTAAGTTAATTTTTATTTTTCCAGTAATGTTGATCATGATTCTSATTATGTTTTCCAGAATGCTTCTAGAGAATGTTTTCCAGAAAGCTTTTAAAGCTAGTTTGTAGCTTCTGTCTTAGAATTTTCATCAGGAATGTTTGAACATGGACATTATTGAATGCAAAAMTACTCTTTTGCTTTTCTCAAAATGATGTTTGCATTTACTTGCCCTTTCTCTGAGTGTTGAAGGAAGAAGGGATGCAATTRCTGTTGTATAAATGTGGCTTTGTTTTGCCCATTTCATCCTTTCCTCAGCAGAAACCCACAGGGTAGCCCTAGGGAGACAGTAGCATCCCTGTGATTGATTTAAATTTCCCGTGGTGAATGAGTGACTTGTGAACGTGGGGCAGTGCAGTCCCACAGCCCTGCTTGTCTGAAGGGCTCTTGAGCAAGAGACTCCCTGGGTACCTGAAGGCTTTGAARGGGAAAGAAGTGACGTCCACAGAACCAACTGCCTTCCTGAGCTGCAGCCAGACCTTGCTTTTCCTCTTCAGGTGTCACATTTTAAATGCATCTTCAGTTGTTTTCAAGATCCCTTGATAGAAGCCCCAGGGGAGATTCAGTGGCCACTCCTGGAGGAATGTGAGCACTGTCAGAGACTGCCTATATTTTGTGAACTACAAAAAACCAGGCAAATTACTGGTTCACCTTTGCAAAAAAGATGCCTAAAATTAGAGGAGGCAGAGATATTTCTCATTAACATTGAGAGACAAGATACAGCCACAAATCAGCTATCTAAATTAAACTACAGATGAWGCWTATAATARATTTYAACATGGCAATAAGAGCTAAATACGAGATTACAGTGTCAGTGGTAGGTTGTATATATATTTCCTGGCTTGAATTCAGGTTTACAGCTAGAGGTTTTAAGGTGTTTTTCTACATGAAGATATTAAAACTTTGTTTGAGGGTTGATTGCTGGAATAATCTCTTGCAAGCAAACCTTGAACTAGACTGAGCCCTATAATCATTATGCCCTAGGCTATTTTTTAACTGAGATTTATCAGCATTTTTCAACTGGATTACAAAGTAAAGCTCCTAGGCATGCTTATGAACAATGCATAGTAAATATGCTGCCAACGTGTTTTCTGCTCCCTTCTTCAAACCCTTCAACTCGAAAAAATAGTTTTCTACATGTACTATCTTATCCTTTGTTATTTAAATATGTAGGGGTTGGAGCTGCATTTTTCTATTGTTTGCATGGGAAGTAGATTGCATTTCCATGGGATTTGAATTCAATTTGTCATTATTCTCCAGCTTGGCAGTTGTTGCACCTCTCTGGATGCTGGCCAGGAGGAAAGGTGGGAGAAGGGGTGCAAGCTTCTAAAGACAGAATATTTGGTTTTGAGCACYAGGTAACCACCCCTCCTTTCGCTTTTTCTTATATGCTAATATATTTGGATTGATTGCAGTTTGAGATTGTTACCTGGATTTTAAACATTTATCATTAGTTCTTACATCTGAAGAGGGTGTCTGTCTAGCTCCTGTTATATTGGTGAAGTTCTCAGGAGTTCCCGAATAAGCACCCCTTGCACCTAACACTGGGCACCCCTTATGGCCTTCAGCTGTTATTTCATAGACCCATTCCATCAGCCCCATCTGGTAYCTGTCATCCCTTGGGCACTTTCAGTGATGTGAAACACCAGTGGCAAGGCAAACTGCATTGAGCTTCAAGTCAGGACAGGCTACAGGTTCCTAGAGAGAGATTTGATTTCCCCCAAAGTAGATACTTWAAATCCATTGCCTTGACTAGTGACTATACTGGGAGCTTGAATGCTTTTCAGAGATTCTTAAGTATGGATGTTTTAATCTTGGATAGAACCCAGCCAGAGCAATTACCTTGCCTCTGATAACAGCTTGGGATTTTGGCTGCCTTGGTTGTTAATTTACGTTATGAGAACTTAATTTTTGTAGAACAGCAGCTTTCACTAATAACAAACCTTCAATAAGATTTTCCATTTTAGTGCTGGCCTTCTTTATTATTAGCTACATAATGTTGTTGCTGGAAAACCTATATATAGATGTGAATACCTAGCTAGAGAATACTTAGTTCAGTAATTGTTTGAGCTGAAAGTGGCTTGCTGGGAATAATTTGTTCATGGGCATGCATATAGTCTCCCTGTGCTCATATACACTAAGAGCAGTTTTCTTGTATCATCTTATTTAATTTCAAATTATCCGCACAGCACTTAACATTATTGTACATTGTTTCCACAGAATAAGTKATATTATAAATAATAGTTATAGAAACAATTTATTGATGACTTTTTATGTGGCCTTGGTAAAAATAATATCTGCTGCAGTAGAAATCCATCCAGGAGTAGCCTGCCTCTTAATCTYTTYAYTAGCAGTTTCCTAGGCTGCATATCACATATTGCCTGAATTGYTRTCTATATAGATTCTTATTTCAACAATAATGTWATTAAAAAAATCWAAGAAACAACAACAAAAAATCCCAATAGCAACATGGATATGTAAACCCCTTTCTTTCCTGTTTGTATTATTCTAATCACAGAGTTATTTAGGTTCAAAAAGACCCCCAGATCATGGAGTCCAACCTTTGGCYAATCACTGCATTGTCAGCTGAACCATGGCACTGTGTCTGCTTGTTTCTTGAGTGCTTCCAGGGRTGGTGTCCMGTGATGGACATCTCCCTGGGCACTCCATTCCAGTGCTTGACAACCCTTTCTGTAAAGAAATTCTTCCTGATGTCCAAYCTGAACATTCTSTGGTGCAGTCTGAGKCTCTGGTCTCCTAGTYCTCTTGCTGATTGCCTGGGAGAGGAGGCTGACTCCCACCTTGCTACAACCAAATACCATTGCTTTGCTGACTGTATTTTGCAGAAAGGCTGTAGGTAAATTGTCATTTAAAACTAACARCAGCATCTGGAAATCTTCTAATTCAGGGTGTTGTAAGTATGGTCTCTATCAAATAACTGAAATCAGGTTTGTGAAGAGGGGTAGGAGGAAAATGTCATATAGATGCAATTAGATCTCCAGCCCTAATAAAGGGGTCTTGAATTTTTCCCTAAATATAAAGTAATGAAGGCTGAAACATTTTTGCTAATAACTAGCAAAGGTAGAGGGAAGAATTAAACTTGAGTAGAATACTGAGGTTTCCTTTTGAGTTTTTTAAAACTTGATTTTGAAAGAAGCACGAAGTAATTGGGAAAATGGGTGGAAAAACTAATTCTTCAGTGATGAAGTTGAGTGAGATATTTAAGCATATGCTCAACTTTAAACATTCAATATATTTTTGGGCTAGATCCAACAAGAAAGCATGTAATTTATTCTATCTAAAGTAAGAATTTAAAATTTTATATTGCTTGTTCAATTACCTCTATCCTGGAGGGAAACAAATTTTATTTGCAGACTACTTCAATATTTTTCAGTGGGCTTGAAATATTTTTTATGATATGACAATTCACTGACAGAATAATGGCAGGAATTTTAACTTGATTTTGCCTTTCAGRTTTTAATGTCATTTAGCTTTGGAAGCTACTGTCCAATGTGAAGGCATTTCTGGATTCTGGTGGAGCCTGACTTCSCCACTGCACTGAATGGGAGAATTCAGGTTTTTAAATTAGGGTTTATGGTTTAAATTGTACAGCTATTGTAAGCTGACTCTTCCTTCATCATAGTGTGAGTTGATGTGGTGCATAAGTCACTGGAGTGTTGATTTGGGCTTGCAGATAAAGTTTATTTATTTATTTTTAATTTTCTGATGTTTGAAATAATGACATGTAATGTCACTTCATCTTTTTAGATTTGGTGCGGTAAATGCTTTGTTTCAGGTTTTTTTTATCTTTTAGTGTGAAAGTTATGGTTTTGCATAAGGGTACAAGGCAAAGGATGATAGAGAAGTAAGGATTGATGGTGGAAACTAATCAGCTGTGTTGTTCAGAAAAATGCAGAGTTGTTTCCTTTACAGATYATGCCCCATTATTGCACCTATAATAAAATACAGCCAGTAGGAAGGTAACAGTTCCAACAACCTGGCTCATTTATTCATTCAGCTTCTGCACATAGATCCCACTGCATTTCAGTAGGTACTTCTGGGCTTTCTCTGGCTGAACACACACAAGGCTGCAAATCCCAAGCAAGAGTGGATGTTCAGATTGTGTCTGGTTTACAGGAGCTGTGAAGGGCAACTTGTGTGCTTAGCTGATGGTCAGCACAGGGCAGCTGTACTTGATTCAATCATGTTTCCTTGTGGGCTAAGTGAAATCTTTAGCCCACACCAATGCCACCATGTGCAGAAATAGTTGTTCATATTTTGAGCATCAAACTAGTGATCTGCAGTCAGTTGCTTTKTAAGTTTCTCTGTTTTGAACCCTCTTAGTAGAACTTTAGAAGCTGTGACCACTACTTGCTTCTTCAAACTTGTAACTAGCTTGAGAAGAGGATCTAGAAAATACTGTGCTGACAGGGCATCATCTCAGGCTTACTCAGTGTGGAAAACAGAGCGTTCCTTGCAAAAAGTTAAGCACTTCTCATTTTAGAAAGTACTAGTTCTTCATTCTATCCTCACCTCTCTGAAAGGCTCTTTAGAAACTGGGCCAGGATCCTATGAGATCTGCCTAGAACTTTATATTTGAAAGTCTGGTTTCTGCAGATTGCTCTCTTCTTTCCTGTAGCTGATTATTCTGACCGTGTCAAATCTTTCTCACGTCTTGTCTTTTCTTACGAGTCTCTACTGTGTGATTTTTTAAAATTCATTTGTAATCTGACAGTTACTTRGACTTCTGTTTTCCTTGCCTTTCTTCTCTATGATTCAGTACATACACATGTGTGGGTCTGCTTGGGAGAAATATCTATTTCTTCAAATTTTCGCTAACTTACTATTCCTACAAGGAAGGTGGCCATCTTAAGGTTTTACCAGGGCATGGTTTTAAATTGTTTGTGTTCATATAGGCCCTGARTTAAGTTTGTCATCTGACAAACACGGCCATTCTTCCCTTGATTGCTGGTCAGAGCRACTTTATGGGAGCAGGCATGCTGTTCAGTATTGAGCCTTAAACACTGAAGGAATGGGATGCTCTGGGAATCACTTATTTCATGCAGGTTTCACAGCTAGGGTTGCAATTGGAAGCATAGTCTAGCTGCACTACAAATATTAGAGTAACTAAAGGACTGTGTAATATGATACTGTATAAGACAAATACAACGTCCATATCCTATCACATATTTAGTGTTTCATGTGATGCCCTGACTGATGCCAATGATGATCAGTTATGGATGATGATGACTGATGTCAGTGATGGAACAATATTTTCATTGCTTTTATACAGATTTCACTTGCAGTCTTCAARCTTTATTGCCTTAGAGAAAATAGTTGCCCAGCTTATTTGTAGAGTCAKGTTTATGCCTGGTGAATCCATGAATAAAAAACCTCTCCCTCAACACAGTTCTGCTCAAATTCTGTTTTATTTTGCATTTGATGTCTCAGTAAATGGTGTTCARATTACAAAACAACCCATAACCCCCACAAAATTCAAAAAACAACACCAGGAGGTAAAAGAAAAAAAATTTCCAAAGGTGGTACAGAAAACAAAGATAACAAAACTGCCAGCCACACTTTGTGTATAAATCAGGTGGTCTTTATTTTCATGCTCAGCAATCATAATGGGGTTTCTGTGTTTTCATCATGAATCATCTCTCAGATTTGGATTGTACCTCTRTAATGGTGGGTTTAGAGAGATAGGACACTGCAAAGGCTGTAATTGCTCAGAAATTACTGATCTGGTGACTTTGTGCCAACAGTGCTTGTCACACTCTCCAGTGGTGGGGCAGACGTAGTGACCATGTGAGAAATGTATTCTGCCTGCTGAGCTCCAGTGCTGAGGAGGATACTTCCTCTGCAATACTCTACTGTAGAGCACAGCTTCTTAGTCAGATCTTCTTGCCAAGCTGGTACACCTTATTCTGATCCTGTTTTAATTTGTCAGGGAAAATAATGTCTGAGACTTCTATGAGYAGTGTTTCTTGCATCATGACGTCCAAATCCACAGCTTGCATAAATCCTTCTCTGTGCTCACTGATGATGAAAGACAGGCATGGTCTACAAAGATGACATCCAACTTTTCATACATCTCAGTTCTAGAAGTGTTCTGAACAAAGGCWGTTTTTTTGGGGACCACCTCTGTTGTGTGCTGGACTGCATGCRGTGCATAAACATCACAGGTRCWTGTCTGTGTGCTGCTCCAGYTGGGGARSAGTTCTGMAMCCCTGCCATCTAGGAGAATGCAAAYCATAACTTTCCACTGCTCTTGGTTACACTAGAGCTAACTATGTGGCCATTTTTTCGGCTGTCCTGCAATGCAGCTGGACTTGGAAAAAGTTGCAYTTTTTTCATACCCCTCTCTCCCTGCCAGTCTTTACAGCAGGATAAAGCTAAAGCTACCTAGTTATATATAAAAATCAGAGCCCAGATGTCCCACATGAGTCAGAAAATTCTCTGAGGCATTTCACTGAAAATAYAGTCTTTACTTTCTTAGACTCCAAGAAATTTCAATCTGTGCAGAACTTGGAGTATTAAAATTCAGCATAGCACAGAAYTACGTTATGTCACACATGCTCTCAGAAATAGCATCTTGTTGATGGCATTAAAGTAACAGTATTTAATTGTGCATTTTTTCACAGATTTTCAAGATGCTTGGTGGAATTGTACGTGTAATAAGAAAGCCAAATCCTTTTTCACTGTGTGTACTGAAAGAGATAGACTGTAGCCCAAGGATAGGAGAGGACAATGCATTTCATTTTGCCCTCAAAACTTTATCTGCTATATTTTAATTGGCAGAGCTGTGTCCAATCTACATTTTCCTGCCTCTCTTTGAAACCTTCTGGTTAGTAGAAAGCATTTGTAGTTGCAAGTRTTGCCCCTCAGAGTCAGGCAGCACTTCAGCCAATATCTGCAATGGCTAAATTTGTCACTTTTTAATCGRGCATACTGCTACAAGTACAGATTTTCTCTGGCAAGACCCAGGCTTTACACAGTGGGAGTTTGTTCTAACTTTTAACTCTTCAAATAGCWCTAGGTCACTGGAGTAGGATCTTTCAGTAAGAAATTTCTGCTGTAGAGAGAGAACCAATATGCTCTTTGTTGATTCCAAGCATGTTACTCTCAGTGCAGGGCAGAAAAAAGTTTAGACCAAGGCTTGTCACTGGCAGATGCATGTTTGCAGGAAATCTCCTGGAAAAGGGTTTTGGCTGGTGAAGTCTGGCAGGGTAAGAACTTCKTTTTGCTATCTCGGTGTGAAAAGATGATTCGTGCTTGGGAATATGTCCCTGTGCCTTTTGCTGCATATGTAGGCACAGAGCAGGTGGTGTATAGATTGTACCATATAGAGATCCACACATGCAAATTAGCATGAACTGAAATACAGGGTGACYCAAGATGGAGGTGCCATGTACCACACACTTGGGAAATGGTGTTGCTTCCTGGGGAGTTCTGATCTGYGTGCTCTTGCTCTCTCTTCCCAAACAGATCTGCACTTGTCTTTAGACTAGGGAAACATTTTAAGCCATCAGATCTGGTGTATTTAGACAAGATGGACTAGTATGAAAATAATATTTGTTTCATGGCCCTTTCCTGGATTTGGAATGCAGACATGCTCTGGGCACCTACTGGTTTGAATAGTGGACAGGTTCTCCTGCTCTCTCATTAATTACCTAATGCTTTATGCATCAAAGAGCAAGGTAGTTGTAAAGAGCAGCATTTGATGATATGACCTGTGTTGGTTGCCTAAGTATGGTGAACTCCATGTTTAGTTTTTGTTTATATTAATGTTTGAGCTTGAATTGTGGATACACTTTTGAAATCAKTATTTCCATTTTGGTTCATAGAGCAGTATTGGAACACTTCCCTGCAGGATGAAACTGTTTTCCAATCACCAATGTGTGTTCAGTCCATGGAGCTATTTAGAAATAGTCACCTTCCCACGCACTGTATGTGTACCATGGATATCATATACTCAACACCAGCTGCTTCACACTGAAAATCCTGTATTGGGGTTTGCTGCTTCCTGATACAGCCCTAAAGCTCTGCTTACAGAAAGAAGGATGGGTGCTCTGACTCAGGGCACCATGGTGGGGGAAATGTCTCATCCTGGAGATACAACTTGATTTGGCTTTGGGGTCTAAACTAGCAAAACATCATTCGCCTTCTAGAGGCAGAGGACTTGCTTTRTGATCAGCAGAAATGATAATCAGACTGGGTATAAAAACCTGCATTCAATACACAAACCCTAATTTGTGAAACCCATTGGCTAAGGTCAGCATCTTACAGAGCTATGCTTTGGCAGCTTAGAAATCTTTTAGTCCCAAAACTGCTTTATGCAAATATGTACCTGTATAGTAGCAAAATTAAATTAGCAATATTAATCATAAAAGAGAAGCACTTGTGGTATGCAGCACCTCTGATCCTCTTGTCTCAGTATTTCAGAGAAAAAGCTCAGTGTTAAATATTTGGYTGCTTTTAGCCTGTTCAGCTTTATTGTGTGCTCAGGTAGATAATATTTTGGTTKCWAGCTTGCACAGCTGTTTTTTGACCRCTTCACAAGTGTATATGAGTTCATTGGCTGAGTTCATCTTTCCGTGCATGGGCCTRGTTTACCAGTGCAAGATCATGTGCATTATGTATGTCTGCTGATCTTACTCTCTCCCTCTCTTTATGTGCYTTAATGAATATATACTTCTCAAGGGAAAATGGTGACGATAACAGCCCTATGTAGGGCAACTTTTATGCAGTTACAGGAAAYTGTAATCCCCAGTGAAACTGCAAATTTGCACTTATAGCTCCTTCTTTCTACTGGCATGTTCAAAAAAAKTCAGAGGTGGATTTTCTTCTTGCCACTCTTATTAAGAGCTACTTTGATAAAATCCCGTATTACTTAAATTTTACTTTTATTATTTTTCTKTGTAGGCTCTTTACTTCTGAAATGCTGGGTCCGTGGATGTCCTGGCTCTGAGAGGGTCTCTCCTGTATCAGAGAGGATAACACCTTTGGACTGGCYACCCCACTGTAGCTTCACAGCCCCATTCTTGCAATGACCCCTGTCTGTCTTTCATTCCCCAGTGCCTCTGCTCACATATAAATCAGAGCAGGAGTGTGAAAATGCTTTAGACATCTGAAGACTTTCTGGCACACCCATGCATTGCTCWTACCTCCAACCATGCCTGTGAACACTGACTGTTAATCCTGGGAGCTGCTGCTGAGTTGTGTGCTCACCCGWGTGAATCCCATGTGAATGAATGCGTGTAGCCTACCAGGACAGCCAGAGCAGGGCAAGAGGAGCTTGCTTGTGTTGCRTGCTCCTCTTCTTGCCTTGTTACTGCTCTAGTTTTTACTTCATCCAGTAGGAAACTCWTGAGCCTTCCTGGATTTTCTAGGTGCTCTGATATTCCTATTTCTACTACTAATGTAGAAACAGCATTGATCAATTCAAAGCCCCACCACATTTTCTATTACAGAAAGATTATTYGTTACATAACTGTGCATTATTTTTGCTTTTCTGTCTGGTAATGAATTTTTTGCAAATCATGCTGTTCATTGCCACCACTTTAAGCCCCCTATTCTGTCACCCATGGTCACAGTACAGTGTGTTTCTTGTATCTTGTCTCATTTTGTCCTGTAAGTGTTGCAAGCCCAGTCCCTTGTTAACACCACAAAATCTTGATTGCTTTGGCATCTCTGTCTATTACCATAATGAAAATATTAAACAGTAATTTCCTTCTCAGAGGGCAATAGATGTAGCATTATGGGAGTCTTGAACTGCTTATCAAATAGAAAATTTCTCTTCACACTTRTAGCTGAAATGAAGTAAAATACTTGGAGGCTGCTGTGCTAATGTTTCCACRAAGGAGGAAAAACTGAAAGTATATCCAAAACCAGAGACAAGGTGTAGTATAATTGTTTATGTCCAAATTTTTGAATTGAGGGGAAATACTATTCTGATGTATAGTTTGCTACTGACATTTTACAGGCAAGTGATTTTTATCAGCATTCTGTTGAGAAAAGAAACTATCAAGCATGTTTTAGCTGTGGGTTTTAAGATAGGATATTTCCTCTTTACCGCTCTCTCTTGCTSTTCTGCAAGAATTTGATTCTTTGATCAGTGTCAAAAAAGGTAAATGCTGTCTGCAGTGCTCTTGGATTATTCCCAAGTTAGCTGATTCCGTTAAGGAAATTAATTTTACATATGTTATGACCTCTGACCAGTGTTGAAACATCTTTTGAAACTAGAACTACAACTCTGCCTTTACTGGCAGACATTGATGATTCCTCAAGTTTGTGGTTTTGCTCAGATCTAAGAAACCATTGTGTCCAGTGAATGCAGAGCAAGGGGATAGTCTTTGAACAGGTACTTCTTCAGAGTTACCTATTTGCAGACAGCTTTCCATGGTCTGCAACAGCTCTTAACATTAATTCTTCCATGGTATGGAGATGCACAATTTAAATACTGTTATACTTTGATYCCTGTTTTCCCTGTCATATTATAGAATAGTATTTATGGTGCTATGGCAAGAATGTCTTTTATGTGAATCCACTGCTCTGGCTGTATTTCAGTGTTCAATCACTCTACCATGAGCAGTATCCTTGAAATGGTAACAGGATGTGAACATCCTGGTTCATGAAGAACATGCAACAAGATTATTAAGCAGTTAGTCTCCATAAATCATATTTTCTTGGTGTATAAGTTTCAAGCCTGTTCCAATGCTTGACAGCCCTTTCCATGAAGAAATTTTTCTTAATACCCAATAGAAATGTCCCCTTAAGGCTATGTCCTCAGGTCATATATATATATATATATAATGTATGTATATGTATATATATATAGCTTGTTACCTGGGAGAAGAGACCAACTCCCACCTGGCTACAAAGTCCTTTCAGGTAGCTGTAGAGAGGGATAAGCTCTCCCACAGTAAGTTCCTCCAGACTAAACAACCCCATCTGTTCCTCACAAAACTTGTGCTCCAGACTCTTCACCAGCTCTGCTGCCCATCTCTGGATGCGCTCCAGCACCTCAGTGTCCTTGTGGTGATGGACCCCAAACTGAACACAGCACTCAAGGTGCAGCCTCATCAGTGCAGAGTACATGGGGACAATCCCTGCCCAGCTCCTGCTGGCCATGCTATTCCTGATACAGACCAGGATGCCTTTGGCCGTTCTGGCTATCTGGGCACACTGCTGGATCATGTACAGTTGGCTGCCAACCAGCATCCTCCGATTCTTTTCTGCTGGGCTGCTTTTCAGACACTCTTCTGCCAGCCTGCAGCACTGCACAGAGTTGCTGTGACTCATGTTGCAGTAGTTCCTTCTTCCCTACATCATCCTGGAAATGTATATAGCTGAATTACTTCTGTGCCTTCCAGAGTTTCTAAGTCAGAAGAGCTCAGAAGTGGATTGAGTTTTACAAGAAATATTGGACCCTCTTTCTGAAATAATCAGTGTTTCATAACTGAAAAGAATGACAAACCTCGTAAACCTTTTGCAAAAACAGACCTAAGTTGAATATCTGTAATAGGAAACAGTATTTAAATTCCATTATACTAAGATGGCTGAAGTTCAGCTATCATTAATTATCACARACCTTCAGTGAACAAGTCCAATCTAAAAGTCTGTATCAAAATTTCATTMATTATTAAAGCTAMTGGTCATTTAATTATTCACAAAACTGTTATGGATTGATTTGTCTAGAATTTGACTCAAATTTTAGAAAGACTGTACAAASCATTTCTCTAATTTTATTTGTAGCATATGTAATTTAAAAAGTGTTGGTTTTGGTTTTTTTTTTCTTGAAAGCATTTTTGGCTTACCTGTTAATAATCCAAATCTCAAAAACAAGGAGCACAGTTCCTATCTATSAAGTTCTAATTTGATTTGCTGCCTGATATTAAAAGACAGTTAAAGGAAAATTACAGGGCTTTGCATGAACTTCTATATTTACAACTTCTAARGAATAATATAACTTGACAGCATGGTAAATGTAGACTGAGTGGGAAAGTTGATATATTTTGAAGATGTTAATCCTGTCCCTCTGCCTTTATCATTTATTTGGGTGTATGTTTATGTCTGAGGCTATACTATCTCTTCTTTCAGCTCTTTTGGTATTGGATGCCAGATGTTGAGAACTGTATTTCTTAACAGTGTATAATCTTAGCCATCACTGATTTAAATCCACCGAAATATGGATGGCAAGAGACCTGGCCATATGTCCATTGTGTTCCCACATGTGATCAGTTTAAGTCACTCCTCACCAGCATTTGAAAAACTTGAAGTTTGTGTGTGTTYAGGGATGCTGTGTGTTCACTTTTCTCTTTTTATGTGTGCTGTTTTCTAGACCTGTGAATGTCCTCATGGTCATTAACTGAGTTTGTTTCAGAGGGTTCCCATCTTTATGGACACGCAGAGATAGGTAAGCCTGAGGACTGAAGAGATCATGGTATTTMATTTCTTGCATGTCTTTGGTGTTTSAAAGTGCTGGGTAGCTTATCTCTCWGTGTGAAATGGGCTCATCTTTCARTAAGTAACCTGTTTCTACCAATATTAAAGAAGGGATGGAGCAGTGTGATACCTAGGATGCATTCACATAATATTTACTCTGTAGGTGATGGTGTTCAGTCAGGCCAGTGCAAGGAAGAGATGCATGACCACAGCAGCCCAAGTATATACTCATGCAGCTTTTCCTCAGTTTATGGGCTTCTTAAACTGAAGTCATGCCTGAACACTATTGGATGCTGAATTTTAATCAATGAGCTTGCCTAAAAAGTTTTTGGACCTATTTTAGATTTTTAACATATGCTGCAGAGTGTGTCACTGCATTTCTTTGTCTGGAAAGATAAAACTTTTTTTTATCATCAAACTTCTGTTTGCTAATGTAATTTTATTTGACACTTTGTATCTCATTAGAATTAGGAAATATTTTTTTCTATTTACCTTTTTAGGTGATTTGTTATTGTACAGAAATTTAGATCACTTTTGTACTCTCTCCYGTGCTCAAACTGAATAGATCTGGTTTGTAGTCCTCTAATGCAAAAGTCCTCCATTAATTTGTTGTCTCCCTCTCTATTTCTTGTCTCAAACTTCTGTGATGAAAGTTAGACACCAGRACTCCATGCAGTATTCAAACTGTGAGCATGTAGCATATATAGGTGTGTGTATATATATATAGATCATTACCTGCTGAAGATTTTATTGTAATTCTTCCCAATATTCTGTTGTCCATTGGAAAGCCATCAAACTGAGAAATGTCTGTGGGGTGGCTTTGGTTGTGTAGGATTTTTTTTTTTGTAGTTGTTTAAGTGGTTGCTTTCTTATGTTAAGTGGTGCATTTGATAATGGATCTACACTACAGTCCTGAAATGGTAATAGCAAGTTTAGAGTCTATTATGCTTCTGACAGACAAAACAGGTCTTGATTATATGCCTTCTTTGGYACTTGAATTTCACTTGCATTTTATTGTTCAATTTCTCAGTATCGTGAGAGCTTTCTGTAGCTCTTCATAGTTTAGATTTTTAGGAATTTCCCAGAGTTACTAAAGAAGCTTGTCATTCATAGTCCTTTTATCATTAGCACATACTAATCTCTAAGTTGATCTTTCCTCCTGTTTCAAGGTGGTCATGTTTTTCATAGCTTTTAATCTGGAACCTTGCTGGTTTTGTGACTGCTGTCCTGCTTCCTGATCAAAGGCATTTAGTAAACCCATGAGATCATAATTTTATTTGTGTGCTAGCTAATTCCTTCAAAGAGATTTTAGTATTTTTGTCTGTTATCAGTTCTTGTGCTAAGTCTATGTTGGCTCTTCTCCTGTATATCATGGATATTCATTAATCTAATGATGTTATTCTTCACTGTAATTTCCAGCACTGAAGATGATTTAATTGATAGATTGTACAAATGGGGTATTGCASAATGGTTATGACAGTGCTTTGGCAATCTCACATAAGAAGTCCTTCAAATCTCTGGGGTGAAAGCCATCTGGCCTTGAAAATTTACCATTTTTTTATCACTGTCCTACAGCTCTTGTATTGACACATTAGTTAAAGATGACATTCTACAAAAAAGGATTAATTGCTGTGGGATCATTCAAACATCTTCTAGGGCAAACAAGTCTTGTAACCATTTTGGAAGCTTTAAAAGTTCTCTTGTAGTTTCTCATTCATTTAATTGTATTTGAGGGAAAACAACTATTGCTACTACRTCATTAGTAAATTGTCTACAAATTATTTACTAATGAATCATCTTATTTTTCTTATTTTCCATTTAAGTTGCCAGAATTACAGTGTGTTTTATTTATTTGTGACTTCTGTGACCAGTAGCTGACTTCTGTTGTCTTATTGAACAGGCAGAAAAGG
>CADDXX010000023.1:2618195-2676085 GCA_902810485.1 Alauda arvensis
GGGTTGTTTTGTTTGATTTGGGGGTTACTTTACTTGCTTGGGTATTTTTTTTTCCCCTCTCTTTCCAGATCCTTGTCACYGATCTTTCCTTCTGTTATGGAGCATGAGCACAAGAATTTGCCCTACCTTAGCACATCTGGACGTGTGGAGAGGTGCCCCCTCTGCACCCAGCAGTGCAGTGTGARCTTCACTGGCATCACTGACCCAGCTTTGCTTGCCTGGGACTTGCATGCTACAGGGCAGCTTTCAAGCATCCTGTAGAGTAGAGTGAGCCAGAAAATGTGTGAGCTCCTGCTGGGCTTGTATTCATGTTTGCTTTCATCAGTAGATTTTGAAGTTCTCTCTGATTTTTTTATATGTTTGTTCATTCCCTCTGTTCTGTTTCTCTTCTAGCAGAGCACAGACCTCCTCCCCTGCTTTATGGCTCTGTGGTTTTGTTTGGGTTTTGGCTCAAAGTTAGAGGCAAAGSTCCCATTAGTAGATGCACAATTTCATCTGGTCACTTGGGAAGGTCTTGGTATATGAAGTTTTCATTTATGAATGCTAACAAAGACTAAGGCTTTATTACCTAATTTTTTGGTATTTTCTTTGCTGATTTTTTTTTTTTAAAGCTCCACATTCTTGATGGCTGTTTTGTTCTTTTACCAGAGCTTTAAGGAAGAAAGTTAGAATTCAGTCGGTTTAAAGGTTTAGATAAAATGAGAAGTTGCCTTGGAGGTTCAGAGCTTTTTTGTCATTGCAAAAAAAGAAAGGAAGTGTTATCTAGGAGAATGTGTACAAGTGATGTGAAATCCTTCTGGAATATCAGACAGTGCTTGAAAAAGTAATAGGTGAAAATGCAGGTGGTCCCTCTCTTCTAGGGCTAGCTCTGCCCAGAGGCGACCCTGCCACGATCTGTGGGTCATATACACACAGATCCCGGTGGGTAGAGTGGTAGAAACCTTCCTGCTACCATTGGAAAAAGAGGCTGACTCCTTTGGGGGTCTAAGTTCTCAGGGTTTATTGAGCTTGGCAAATTACCCTGAGAGGGACTGCCCAAAGGAGCCCCTCTCTGGGGTGTGCAACACCTTTTAACAGGGGGAGGGACAGTAACAACAAACCAATCAGAAGGGATTGGGGTGTGGTTACAACTGGGATAGGCATCAACTGGGAGCAATAGGAACAACTTGGGGTAGGGACAAACATTAAACATCAAATCGTCAAGAAGAAACCACAGAACTCTGCAGAGCAAAGGGTGAGGTTTGGGGAAGACAGACAGGTGCCAGGGGAGGGCACAGGGGAGATGGACAGGAGCTCAGGGAGAGGTGCATCAGAGAGGCAGACCAGGCAGAACCAAGTGCAAACAGCAAAAAGGGGGTAGCTTGGAACAAACCAATACAAATGGAAAATCACAAACCCCAACATGAAAACATGGGATTAATAAGGAAATTAACAGTAGGATATTGTTCTTCATATTGCAGATTACATAAAATGTTTAGGTCTGATTCCTTTGGGACATGATGAACACTTATCCTAAATATGCTTCCTTACAGTGATAACATTTTTCTCCTGATACTTTTCTTTTAGGACAACCTGGCTCTTCTTTTGAGACATGCAGTAGCTTTTCAGATGTTATTGATGTTATTCCAGTTAGAGAAGGGGGCAGTACCATGTAAAATCAGATGTGCATAAAAACTTACACATTTCTATCTAATCTGCTAGTTTCTACCTAATCTGCTATTAACTTTTAACACTTAAAAAACCCCACCCTTTCCCCYAAAACCATTGAAGAATCCTATTTAAAAATATATCTTTGTGGACTCTTTCTATGGAGTATCTTCTTAGTTGATGCAGGTTGTTACAATCCTGTAAAAATCCAAAGACTTGCTTCAATTTATGCAAGGTGAGGCTTCGTGTATGTAAATCTTGAACTATGGGAAGTGTTTAATTTATTTGTCTGAGCATGGCTTGGGCAGCAAGGGCTCTCTTCTCACCAGTGTCATTGTACTAAGGGCAGCAGGGCTGCAAGTGCTCTCAGAGTTACTGAGAGCAGCAGCAGGACTGCTGCACAGCAGTACAGTTGAGGCCAGGTTGGAGCCAGGACATGCACCTGARGTGCTTGGGGAATTCAGCTGCCAACTCTTAGGAAGTCTTTGAGCATGCATGAATTGGTCCCTTTTATTAAATGCAGATTTTCAGAGATGAGAGAAGTGTGGTCCAGTCAGCAGAGATGCTGCCTGGCTATTTTAAAACCTGTGCTGCTCAATCAGCAGTTCCCAGCTTGATACTGCTGCTTGAGAATGGGGTCTCCACCCCAATCATGGGATGCAGGATGTGTGCCCGTTTATGCAAATTTCTTGCCAAAAATCTTGTGTCTGAGGAGTGTCCACATAATAATGGCTTGGTTATAACAGATTTCACAGTGTATTTCTGGCTATCCCTTATCCTACCTGCTCCTCAGCATTTTCTCATCCCTCCTGTTTCTCAGGGTATTTCTAACCTTCTTCTCCCATCCAGGGGTGGGGATGATGCTCTGGGGCTGCTGGGAAAAGAATAGGTGTGGATAGGCTTTGCAGACAGAATAATCCCTCTGGCTGGCAAAGGGATGTAACCAAAGGAATTCTTCCTCAGATGCATGGAGCACTCTTCTCTTATGCTTCAAATAAAAATTAAAAATTTAATTAAAAATGCTAGAGTTCCTYAGCCAAACCACTACCAGCTCATTTGATTGATTTTAGCAGGGATTTAGTAGTGGAACTGCTAAGTCAGAATTATCTGGAGCTCTTTACTGTCATGTTTCCTGTTAAATGAATGCATCCTAAAATAGGTACTCTGAGTATACTATTTCAGTTGAAATAGTTCAGGTTGTCAAAGATACAATTGATCAAAACCAGTCTTAAAACAGATTGTGCAATTAATTGAAATTGGTGTTTGCAGCCTCACCTCTGTGCATATGCAGTTATCTCTGAACACTTCTTTAACAATATGCTCCTACTCCATCACTACATARCTCCTCATTCTAAAGGCTCAAATAGCTTTGTAATCCAGGATGGATGATTCTTTGGAGTCTTTGTGAGCTGGATARCTATTCAGTTTATTTCATGCCACACAGAAGTGGGCTGTCTTCATCATCTGGCTGAAGATTTCACTATAGAGTTACATCTTCATTAGTAATGCTGTCATTAGTGAAGTCCCAAGTTGTTAGTGTTTYGTGACAGGGTTTGGTGAAGATCATTTGAGCATAGTGGGATTCAAGCAGCTTATTGGCTGTAGAAAGATGTGTGTTTATAGGATTAATCATTTGGAGAATGCTTTTATATCTAATAAAGGGCTTAATGAAGAGATTTGTCAGTCCTTCAAAACACTCAGATGCTCAGATTTCAGTTAAAAATAAATAATAAAACACATACAAAATATAATAGGGAGTATTTAGTAATAAGATGTGAATATATCCYATATATGTGAATATATCCCATTGCTATTAAACATATTATTGAAGTAAAGTTCAGTAGTAATACATACTGTCATGTGTGCCAATTAACATGCATTTTATGTGTCATTACTTTTTTCACCCTCACAGTTTCTCTAATGCTATGGGCCTTTTTTCTTTAATTTGTCAGGAGAATCTTAGCAAAAAATGAAAATGTACCTTTAGCTGAGAGGATAAATGTACTTTGGTTCTGAACTGAAACTTGACTACAAAAACTGCACCTTTCAGATATCTATATTTTTTGTCTGTTTCATTCATTAMTTTTAATAACTAAAAGGTCATATTTCACTGGGTTTTATCCCAGCAGGTTACTAAACTGTCATGTAGCAAAAAATAGATTTTATTTTCTTTTATGTTTAATCAYTGAAGTTGATAGCTAATCCTCAGCTGCAGGGCCAATTTATTCCTAGTTTGCTCAGTCAAATTCTATAGTATAAATTACTTTAAATGCTAAAAAGCTGCATTGGAATAGCTTCAGGTATGTATTTTTTTCCTTGATGTAARTTTGATAGCCCTAACTGGGCAGAAAAGTAATTAGCTTGTCCTTTAAAACCCRCTAGGCTGTGTTTTCTAGTACAGCTAGATCTGCACTTCTGCAAAGAAATTGTCTTTAAATTAAGGCAATTCAGTCAAAATAATTGAGGTATTCCCACAAGCATCCTCAAGAATAAAAGCTAAGAAGGGGAGGGACTCATTCAGTGGGCTTTGGACCATTCTTATGAAAACATTCTTAACTAGTTGTTGACATCATAAATAAATTTTCCTTGTAGTTGTTGCTTTCATGGGGTTTTCTGGGGGCTGGCAATATGGGTATGCTTGACATATTCCTAATTAATTTTTAAGATCAGATAAATAGTTTCTTCCATCTACTGCTGTTTYGGCCACAATTGAGAAACTACTATAAATTAAAATGTATACTTGTGTTTTTCATTTATTTTTAATTTAGGCTTTCAAAGCTTTGCTTTTTCTTTTCCTAATTTCCTGCTTCTGGTGACCTATTTTGCTAATAYGGTTACCATCCTGTTTGTTCATTAAAATGACTGCCAACTAAATTTATTTTATGTTTTTTTAAATTCTTGTGGAAAAAATCCATTCTGTTTGTTCACAGTGCCCACAAAGCGTTTTTCACACATGGTTCAAGCAGTGTCTTTTTATGGAGGAATTTATACAGGCATGGTATAAATGATGGTGTGAATTGTATTTGGACTACAGGGTTATAATTGTAGTTATAACAGTCCTTCTCCTTAGTCTGTACAAAGGGGAGGTGGGTGGATCTCACAGGTGCCTGGGCATTTGCTGCCTTGACACAGATGTGTTACTGTGGGAGCACAAATTCTGTCTAAGGTTGTTCCTGTCTCTTGGAATCTGAGCAGTGTCCTGAGGTCCGTGTTGACCAATGCTTGAAAGTTAGTAAGTGTCTCAGCTTCCTGCCCCCTGTTCACCAAATACAAACTGCTTTTCCCTTCTGGTATGAGAGGTTCTGAGGAGTGAGAGTGAAGGGGTGTGGAGGGAATCCCATGTTTTCTTTGATCAGAGTTGCTGCTTCTGTTGCCTGACTTGAAACATTCAAAGGCCATTCTCAAATGGAGAATGGGGAAATGTTTTATCCTTTCCTTATACTGACAAGGATTATGGAAAAAGGACAGAGCTTGAATTTGATATTTCTGTGTTTGTTTTATAAAGGTCATCTCTGTACAAATTTACAGAAAGATCTTACTGATTCCTTCTGAGGTATTCTTTTGCTGGGTCGGGAGTGTGTAACATGGAGAAATTAAGTTGTTGCCAGGTGTAACATTTATTTTTTGGCCTGGAGAAGAGACTTCATTGACATTATTTCTAAGCATGTAGTAGTTAACCAGAATAATCAGATTATTTTGTCTCAAGTGATACATGCATGTGATAATGTAATTCATACAACTATACAAAACAGAATAGTTGGTCATTTAATACATCTTTTGCCAAAACAAAGCCTGATTCAGATATAAAACTATAATGTTTAGATATAAGTATCCAAGCAAGAAGTTGCTACTTTCATGTGCAGAGGTTCTTCGCTACATCATTGCCTAATGGTTGAATGTTAGAGAAAGGGTTTCAATGGCAGGAATAAGAACTGGGGTGTAATTAGAGATGAAACTTGCTCTCTGTTAGTCCCATTAACTACAAAATAACTGAAATGTGTTTYATTGAATTGCAGGGGTGTAACCTATAGCCCAAAATATTCTTCTGTGTTCTCTTTGACCAGCAGAGATCCATTTCATGTCTGTGTTTGCCTTTTGGGGCTCTACAGTAGTTGCCAATGTGAATGTTTTGGAAACTGTATTAATCCTGTGCTGGCTTTTCTGCTCTTGGAAGGTGACAGCTGCTGATGCTTAGAGACTGAGGTGGCCCTGGTACATCTGCAGCAGGCAGGTTCCYGTGTCTGCAGGCAGGTACATCATCTAAGAGTAAGCACAGGAACCAGAAAAAAATACTAGATTAATTAAATTYTTTAATTGAATTCTTCCAACAGCTTGCAGAGAATTGGGGAGGAAGAGATAATTGAGGATTCAGGTGTAGGTTTTTGAAGCGTGCTATAATTTGACAGGTAATTGATAAACTTGGTTTGGCAGCTCCATTTTTTTTTAACAAATGAGAGGATACTTTTTTCCTCTGGAATTAAGTGATAGCATGCTCAATTTCCAGTAAAATAGCAGCTGTTATCTAAAGCATCTTTACAAGTGTCRGAAAGTTTGGTAATACAGCAATAATAGATGGCTTAGTTATTAAAACCTGGTCTTGAAAAGAGTTACCTTATGTATATAAATGCACATCCTGGAACTCCATGCAGAGATTAAATATTCAGATTGGCTTCAGCTGATTTACTTAACTTGCTAATTTATGCAGCAGCTGTGTTCCTACAGCAATCAGCAGAGGAACTCTGTAGGAACCTGGCTTTGTTTGTATGAACTTGGACTAAATAAGGAAAATGTGGTGGACCACACTAATTCCTCCTCTTGAGCTACATATAGAGTTACTCTGTATTGTGCAGCTGTRGGAATTGTTCCTATTTATGAAGCTTGATATATCTAGACATCTGGGGAATAATTCTGATAAAACTCCCTGAGAATGCCAATGCATTRTTCTGTTACAGAAACCAAATACAGTCTGTGAAGCATAACCTGAGTGGCAGCAGCCACTGCTGTGGCCAAGGGTGTCACACAAAATGTACCTGCATGCAAACTGTGATTCAAATGGAAACCTCTGCTAGYTGATTTGTAAGTAAGGAAAAGGAGCTGAGAGGGAAGCACGTGTGGTTTGGTTGGAACTAGAAGGCRATGGGAACAGTGGTTCCTGCAGTGGGAGCTGTAGGATTGAGACAGGAAGGGTCTGGTCAGGGGCACCAGGAGGACTTGAGTATTGCTTTCCATGGCCTTTGTTATACAGAGCTTCCTCAGGACCTACAGCTACAGTCTTTAGCATCAGATAAATGGATATTGTGCTGGYTTGTTTCTATTTGTTGTGCTCTACCTATTAGTTCTGCCTCCATGTGCTTACTGTGGTTYGCCTTTACTCTTTTTAATTTTGATTTTTAGTATGGAGAAGAGGAATTGAAGTCCCTAAATGCCTCAGGTAGAGCTGTTGAAACGCTAGATTTGAAACTGTGTGTCCTGTTATTACAGACTTTAAATTGTAAGGCAGACCTGCATCTCCTTTTTGAGTTCTGTGAGTGGCTGCTGGGAAATCAACCCAAAAAAGTAAAATGTAACAGATRAATCATGGCATCCCTTTCAGCATTCAGTTCTTTGTTAATCCAAAGTTATTCACCACATTTAATCTGAATTTGTATACAGTTTTGACCATCTTAATAGTATTTTTCTGTGAATGAAAATTTATGTGGAAGCATTCTCTCTATATAACTGACATTGGGGATCCTAAAAAAATTCGGATGATAGATGGTTCTGTGAAAATAAATTATCTGGCAAATGCCCCAGATACATCCAAGTTCTCTACAGGCAGTTTGACAGACTACTTGGTTTTCCCACTGTAATTCTGTATTACTGATTCTGCATAATTCAGCATTAACTTTCTTAATCTGTTTTGATATGTCTTACTGTAATAGCAAGGCAGTAGAAGCAAGACTTGAACCATGAGCATTTGGTTCCACTTGTCAGGCAWCTTCTCTTTTTTAAAATTTTATTTTACTTTRGAAGAGACACATAAAATGGGGAGGGTTTAAAAATAAATTCCTTCTTTGCTGGGACCTGGGTTCTAAGTTTGTTTAGTAGCTGCAGTATTTCAGAGGTAGTATAATCCTTAGTTTTAAAAGAAGATACACTTTCTTGAATGAATGTAGGTGATTTAGATCTGCTTCCAGATTTTCATCTACAAAGCTGATCCTGTGGATAAACTGTGGAGATCCAAGTTTTCTCTCCTCAGGCTGCTTGCTGCTCTGCATGGAAGTAGCCCCAGGATGCTGATTTCCACTTAGTCTTCTCCCAGGGAGGATGCAAGTAAATGTCACAGAGTTAAGATTTAAGGTGATTCCTTTTGATTTCTGTCATTCTGTAGGTGACTTTTAGGTACAGAGGAAATGGTGAACCTTCTATTCACATGTGCCCTGTGTGGTATTTGGTGCACATACTTGGAGGGGGAAAGGATTAATATCTACATGTCAAGATCACAAGATAAYAGTTTTCTTCCATCCTGCTCACAAATCCAAGTTGTACTTTTTCCAAATWCAAAGTAGCTGAACTTGGTTTTTAAAGGTTAGTGCAACCCTTAGGACTTAGTAGATGATGTGGAGCTTTGTTTCCTTGTAGCTTGTTTGAGCCTAGGAATTGCTGTCCAAGCAGGGAGGCCTGTCTGGAGTAGTCTGGCATCTCCCTGTACTTCCAGCTGCAGTACCAGCAGCATACTGGAGGGTTCCTCTTACCCAGGTCTTGTCGCCTCTGCCTTCCCCCGACCCTGCCCCTTAACAGGGCTGGTTCTTGCTCTTAATATTTATTGAAGAGATCAGGTTTCATGTTTATTACAAATGAAGTAGTGTATTGTAAAAATCATTGTGCAATTTTTTTTCCCTGCTTAGAAATCTCTCTGTTTGAGGCATAAATTTAGGGCAACATTTAATTTTCTGATGTTACCTTTARTCTAGATTTGTTGTAAATAGTATTTTCACATTGAGTCTATAAAAGCCTTTGTGTTTTTGGTTTTGCTATCTTCATTCTTTGTAGTAGCTTTTTTTTTCAGTTGTCCTGTATAGTGAAATAAAATTTTCAGCAGTGGAATGATGATGTTTCACAGAAAAYGGCAACATTGGAAGAAATGGATCCTTGATTAATGTCATGTCAAAAATTTTTAATGATTTTTAAAATAGGTAATTAATAAAATTGAATGTATGAATAATTATAAAAAGAGCTTGCATTCTTTTAAGGGCTGTAGACACTGCTTTTATTTAGCAGTGAGTGTATGGGCAAAACTTCTAATGAACATTGTTAGGATTAGGAGTAAATGGTTGTTGCATATGTGATAAGCACTGGTATTTGGACTGACATGGAGAGCCCCTTGAAGGCAGCACCCTGGGTGCTCACTGTGCCCCATCTCTACTTCATGTGAGGGGAAGTGTCAAGAGAGTACCAAAGCAGCTCTGGAGTCATGGCTGGTTTTGTATTTTTGTATATTTGTATATTTTTTATTTGTATATTTGTGTTTCTGTGTTCCCCTCCCTTGGGAAACCATCAGATCAGAAGCCATCTTTACGTTCATGCTTTTTTCATTCTGGCAAAAGGCCTGGATGAGAATAATTTTAAATATATATGGGAATATATATTTAAATATATATATTAAATATATATGGGAATATTCTTAAAACAAAAATCATTGCAGTTGTCAGGTTTTAATATTGGGTAAACTGTATTTTACTTAAATCCTATGACTATCAATACAGACATATGTGGAATTATGGCTGAGTATTTAAAGGCAAGAAGAAAAAAAAAAGTCAGGAAAATTAGAAATGATGGTTACCAAAGCAACTATGGTTCTTCCACACTTGTACTCTTGGTAGTGCTGCATGCTTCTCAGTGCAGCCAGGCACTGATGTGCTAATACATGCATGCAGCATAGCTGAGTTACTGAGGGAACCAAAGTTGTGGGGGATTTTAGATTAAAAATGTGTGTGTGCAGGTCTCCTGGCTCAGCAGTCAGACAAAAGCACAGGGTAGGAGAAGTGCAGCCTTTCACATGGCAGAATATGATTATTTTCTTGCTCCTGGTAAAGAAAATAAATAAAAAGATTAGATAAAAACCAATAAATTAAGAACTGTGGGTTTAGAAAATGGGAAATGCTTTAAAGAAAAGGATCTAGCTGGAAGAGTGATGCACTCTTCCYACCAGCACGAGGCTGCCAAAGCATGGCATTGGGAGGCAGAAAGATGTTCCCTGAGCTCTCCTGTTTGGCAGAGCCATTCCTGACCAGTTTCTCCTCCTGTGTGGTGCAGTGAGAGCTCCCCCTCCTGTTTTCTTCCTTACCTGAGCTTTCTGACTGTACCAACCTTCATTAGCAGCTCAAAAGAATATTTTCGAAATCTGTGGGGAGCTATGAAGCCTGTGGCCCACACTTCTGTGCAGGGGAGAAAAGACTTTTAGCTGAGACAGAGAGTGACCCCATGGCACACTGTGCCTCTGGRTGCTTGGAGCACCAAAACTGGAGTAAATACAAGACTGGCAGTGCCATTTGATGAAACAGTTAACAGTTTTTGTGCAAAAACACAGCCCCTCTGTCCAAGAAGRAAGTTCTTCATGTTTTATAACCAGAGAGCATCTGCTTTCTCAGACTTCATCTATTTTTGAGCTTTCCCCAGTCAACAGTCAGCCCTGTACAGTAAATGACTGTTTTCTTGCAGAGCCCTGCCAACAAGACCAAATAAATAGTTGTAGGAAAGGACATATGATGATGGGAAGAAAATCAGGAAGTTTGCAAGACAAGTTAATATGCCTGCTTCCTTGTATCTCAAACCCTTCAGTGGCAGCTTTATTCAAGCAGTTGCATTCCTTTTGCATTAGTCAGAAAGTATGATTGAGTTTTATTCCAGCTTCATGGTTTTTGTGCCAGATAAAATACCTGATAAAGTGACAGCATTACTGATAGGGTGAGACCTTATCTATTGTAATGCAACTGCACATTGCAGTTGAACTGTCAGAATTGGTTGAGCTTAAATAAGACCAGTTATTTATGTCATGTAGTCATTGTGGTTTGAGTCCAGACATTAAAGTTGGATTTTCCATCCTGTCAATTCAAAGTTTGGGAACAATCATAAGAAAATAGGCAACTTAAGCTTGCAGGCTGAGCCAGTGTTTTTCACACCTTTATAACTCAAATTTTTGGTGGGCTAAGAATTCAGATAATTTTCATCTAGTGTGCAGCATATCCTTCATGAAGATGATAGGTTTTATCAAATGTTGAARTTATTGTTTTGTGCTAATAAACCAATCAACTTTTTAGACTTTACCGTAGAAATATAATTCCATAGAGAAGTAAGAGTTAAACACCCAGCCATCAAGCCAATTTCAACTTTTGCCTTTTTATCTGGATTTTGGGTTCCTGAAAAGAAATTGGAAAAAGCTATATTGATGTTGTGGATGCTACATAAGATTTAAAATGTCCTTCAACCTATTGCTGAAAATAGATATCTGATAAACAGTGTTGGYCTTTTTGACCATGATAAGCAATCAGATTACAATAGTTAGAGAAAGGTTACAAACCTTGTAGCGCTGCTCCTAAGGTAGGAATTGATTCATTGTCAGTACATAAGTGAATTTTCTAAAGGATGCTTCATTCAAGTGACATAATCACMTTAATGCTTCTTAAGTCAGCCTGGGATACCTTCTTCAGAGCTGCTCTTCATGCAAAGTGGATCACCTCTTGCCATCCACATYTAAAAATATTTAAAWAACAGTTGTTTGCTGCCTTGTAACAGGTTTTCCTCCTCTTGATTTATTTTTGGACACGGCCCTGTTCTGTTTCTTCTTGAGCAGCACAGTAGAATTAATTCCATAAATAACTTGGCACTTTTGTATAGCATATCTAGCAGACATTTTTTTTTTCCCCAGTGAATATATTCTTTGTGTGGGTTACCATTGCTAGTTTTTTTGGTGACTTTTGAATGAAGCCACAGTAATCTGATACTAATTTAAATGTCAAATTAAGAATGCAYCTATGGGAGTCAGGTATCCTAGCCTAGCTAATTATTCACCAGGGCGTCTGCATTCTATGTTAATGAGGGATAACACACAAAAGACAAAATAGTTGAACATCAAAGCTGCTGTAAGTGAATATGCAAGTGACTTAAAACCAAAAAAGCCCTGTACAGCACTTTCTCAACATGTAGATAAAAARGGAGTTATGTAGATGGCTTAAAGCCATAATAAAATATGAATTCACAGCCCTAAATGTCAGTGCAGTAAGGAAAGATGTCAGCTCTCCACAAATCAGAGGATAGCACATACCTATGACAGCACAGACATAAAACTGATAGAGCTATGCAAATGTGGAAGTGGTATTATCAATTTCCAAAGAGGATAGGTCACTCTTCTGAATGGGTATGAAATTTAGACAACCTGGATATACTTYAGGGAAATGGGCAACAAAACTGCTACTAGAATCCTCATTTTCATTTTAGTATTTGGGGTAGCAGTTTTTTGGATAATGACCATAAAGAGGACTGTGCATCTTTCATCTGCCTAGAGTGGAATATTGAAAGCTGCTGTCTGTTTTTCAGGTTGACCTTACTCTGGTCCTTCWTGTGCGTCTGCCACCTTGCAATCACACTGATCTGATGTGTTAGGTAAGAGCAGCAATTCCCCCTGGCCTTCAGCAAAGTCTGCCTAAAGCAGTGGCTTGGCAGCCTGCATGTTTCAGTAAAATCCCTGTGTTTTGTAATTTGAGAGCTTCAAATTTTTCTAGATTTAGTTAAGAGGGCCAATATCTAGCCTGTTTCTCATAATATTGACAAAGATGACTACTTTTTATTATGGTGAACTAGAGCAGGCAGTTACTGAGGTATTTTTGTGAAATCATTGAAAGGATGTGGGAGTGTTTATGTTCCCCTGGTGTTTTATTTGGCCTATAGAGCATTATAGGATTGTTTAGTGAGCACAGAGCAATTTTCTGTTTGTTGCAATGGCATTGATTAGATTCTGAATCTGTGTCACAAAGGATTCTACACCACAGAAGAGGCCCCTCCAGAATGCCTGACATTTTATATAAATCTAAAGAAATAATAAAAATAGAAAATGTGTGTTGTGCTCAGAATACACAGACGGTAACAGTTCACCTGGGAAATACCTTCTGACAGATTCAGTGATAGGTAAATTGCTGATGGGATTAGAGAATAGTCAGAGACCAGTGGTGAAGAAAAGGAGGAGTTTCCTTCTTTGAACTTTAAAATGTTTGTCCTTTAGGGCCATTTAATCATAAATCAGAAGTGTTTTTTTTTCTAAAAAACTTGTTATCGATAAAGAATGTTCATTTTTTTCTTATGAAAATTCTTTCCTATTATATCAGTTGGTCTTTATAGTGAAGTATAGTAACTTCGAGATATATATATATATATATATATATATATACACACATACACAAGTTTACATTACATTATACTGTAATTTAATGAGGCAGTGGAATTTTACTAGAGACTTTGGTGTTCTTCATGCTTAAGTAAAACAATGTGAAACAGAGTCTAGCCCTGGAAATAAAGACTTTGCTTAGTAGAAACTTACAGCTCCCTGTGAAGGATAAAGGCTATCCCTRGACAGCCAAAATATCAACAGAATCCTGTCCTTGCTCACATGTCTTTGAAACATTCCCAGCAYTGTCTGACATCATAGTTAAGTAGCTATAGCAAAACTGACATCTGGATCAATGGAYATATCAAGAGTATGCAGGAGTATAGTTTTTTGCAAAGTTCTGTTCTAAGCAGTAATCAGTAGTGTGGGTGCTAGTACTTTGTCAAATTGTATTGTACCTGAAAATTGGAAGAGTATAACAACCCTTTGTAGAATCACATCTGGGGTGCCCCAGTTTGGCTTTGATACCTCATATACCTGAATAAATACCTAATCTTGCAGTTTACACTTTGAATTCTAATCTCTCTCCCTGGTTGACGAGGGCTAGTTGTGAATTTTTGTGACAGTTTCTACTTATATATTGTTTTTTTGCCTCATTCTTTCTTCTGTCTTTCMCTGTTTGGTGTTCTCACATTAATTATCTTCTCTCCGTTTCTTCTTCACTGTTTCTGCATTGCATTGTCCTTTCGCAGTCTCCAGTGATTTTTAAACCTTCTTTTCCCTTCAATTCCTTCTTAATAATTTGTTTATTTTTCTCATAACCTCATAAGATGTTCCTCTTCTTCTTTCCTGCCTTCTCTCTCCTTGTCAAGATGTTCACCTYTTCTATCTAGATCCACTGTCCCGTGTCCTCTCTCTGTGAACTTTTTAATTTTTCATTTCTTCCCTRTGGTTACAATGTTCAAATATGTTCCCACATGCATCTAAGAGGTTAAAAAAAWTCGGTTCTCTTGGTGCTCGTTATGRACCTTCTTAGTGGTTCTTTCTGCCTTTCCAGCAGAAGGTGCTTTGTKTGTGCACATAAAGTTGCACTGAGCAGCAAGACTGGCTCATAATATTCCTCTTCACATTCTGATTCAAACAGTAAATCAGATACATGTATTGAGGRTTGGAGGGTTGAGGGGCGATAATATTAGGCTGTTTTTTCCACCTCCTGTTCTGAAATAGCATCTAACCTTTCTGGCCTTCCTTGATAATATGTTCTTGAATAAATCAAAACAAATGAAAAACATTTAGAAGGGGGAATGAGGTTAGATATATATTACACAAAAGAACAACAAAAAAACCCTCTGKTYTTTTCTACTGAGATAATACTGGATCTRTRATTAGTTTCAGGGGTCTTTTTTTCYAGCCATGTGAGCTACTGTGAGTGAACCAGGCTTTCAGATATTTCACATGCATGTAACACATTTTRCACAATAYTGACTTTGGATTGTACTTTGCTATGTACATATCTTCTCAATAATGGAATTACTGACCTTGAARTTCTGTGAATGTTGAAGGAGATGTAACTTTTTTCCTTTTTTATTWTTATATTTTAGTCTGTCTATTTGTGTAGTCTAAACCTCTCTTCATYWAGYATTATCTATTGATATGATCTGAGAATTATGTGAGTCTCAAGGCTAAGCTGTTGAACCAAAATCTCTGATCTGTATTCTTTTAGGATCTAATTTTTGTGCAATTAGTTACCCACAAATGGTAAGCAGATCAGAAGTAAAAATATCTTCAGAGGGCTTTAGAYATACCAGCAGAAACTTAAAGTAGATACTGATACACCGATTCAAATGTCAGAGGTCTCAAAAAATTGCTGCTTCAAAATGGCAGGGCACATTGGTTTGCCTTATAGCTGCACTGATTTTTATTCTGTGAACATATTGGATTTTGGATTTTGCCCCTAAAACAATTCTTACTGTGAATTTTAATGAGCTCTTCTCCAATAGTTGTGTGTGACATCTGTTAATTAGAACATATTGACAAATCTGTCCTTATAGGCTACAAGATGATGTAGGAGCTTTCACTGCCATACCTGTAGTTTGTCTGTCTTTGAGATTTGCTGAAACCCATCACAGATCCTGGGATTAAGATAAAAACGTAGGGTTGGCAGCAGTGGGTAATGTATGCTAAGTCTGACTTTGAAAGATTATGAACATTCCTATGTTTTCTAAAAGCACCATTTCTCCTGTTCCATGGTGGTGATGAATTACAGGAGCTAGAGGTCATACAGGACAGTGTYTTATGTGCCTCAGCCTGCCTTTCAAGCTGACAGAAAACAGTGTGTGCTCTGTARGCACTGTATTGCCTGATGTTGACCATGCTTATTTCCCAGTGCCTCTAAAGGAAGGTGAGGGTCCTCAGCCTCTCTGGAGTAGTAGATGTCTTCCTATTAGCCCAAATATGCCAAATCGTAGCTCTTCAGCCTTGCTGCAGAGCAAGGGTTGTAAACTGTGTGTAGGATGGGAGCCACCAGGATTGCTGTCCTGGGTCCTCAGCAGTCCCATTTGGGTCCTGTTACAGAGCTCTTATGCACAGGCTTCAGCTGAGGCAGCTTCCAGAATGTACCAGCCCAGGGAGGTGATGCAGCCCATAAGCAGATCTGTCACAGCCTCCCTCTGCTATGATTAGTTAATGCTGTGAAGCATGAAATAGCATTTGCTTTCTGTGCTGCAGCTATCAGAYGGTGTGCCCTTCTTATTGCTCCAGAGGTATGATAAACAACTGTATTTCATGAACTGGCATTTCCAGAGAGGTCTTGCTTGTTGAACCGAAGCCTATTAACACAAAGTTTAACCAGCAATGACATATAAAACTCTAAAGCTAATTAATTCTAATGGTGAAAACCCATCTTAAGAATGATTTGATGTCTGGAGCATTAAAATATTGTACGCTTTAGTTTCATTTTCTGCAGCCCTGCTTATCCTTGTGGAAATAAAATTTTGACCTTTATTTAAAATGGGWTTACTTACAGGTGATCATTAGTCGAAGACAGGTTATATAAGGGTTATGGCTAAAAAAAATCCCTTCAGTATGATGGGAGAAACTGAGGGYCTGTAATAGTTGAAAGAGGCACCTTTCATCTAATAAGCAGAAAAAAAAAAAAGAAATCTTGTTTCAGTTGGCTGATTTTTAACAGAAGCATGTTTTAGAGAAATAGGAGGTTTTGTYCTTGCCTACAAATTATTGCAATGAACTTTCTTTTCAAAACACAAACTCTTGAACAAAATCCTTAGCACTGAGCAGACTTTCARACACTGTTTTTGGGATTCCATYACTGTAGTTKGAATGACATTYSGTACTTGATKAATTTTTAAAATTTTTTTAAATTAAAAGCTACTATTGTTTTTGATTAGGGAGTGAGTCCATTAATGAGATTGCAGCAGCAATCAACCTCACCTTTTCTGGACAATGTACTTATTAGTTGTCAAATACAGACAGRATGTTACAACTTGAGCTGCTGTTATATGCACTCTTCATGCTTGGTTTTGGGGAAGGATTACTTTTGTTTCAGTACAGAAATCCAGTAACAAAATCTGGCTATCTGTTCACATAGAATAATTTATTTACATAGGTTGCCCCCCTTGCTGTTGCTTTGTCTGSTAATTTTCTGTCAGCTTTACTCATGCTTCTCCTAGAGTGAGTCAATTATATAAAAGACAAGGCGAATATTCACCAAATTATTACAATTTTATTATTAAAGTAATGTACAGCACAGTAATTTCTGATCTACCTAAATTCCTGTAGCTTGAATCCTTCCCATTTTTTTCTCTTTGTATGATATAGGACTTGCTGAAATGATTACATTAATAATGCATAACTATAAAAATTAAAGTGCATCTCAGAGAACATACTAATAGGTTTAATTGATTTAAATTTGTAAATGGGTGCCAGCAATCAGAAGCCAGGTGCAAGTCTGACTTCAAATGAGGTGATAGTGATACCAGTGCCAAAATCATTGGAAATATTAATAGTTCTGGTTGTTGAAGAAAAGAACAGTTGAATGTTACAGAGTTACTTAAACTTAAATTTGAAGAAAAATGTGAAATACATGCACTGGACATTTACACTGATGCTTTTTATTGCTGCTATGAGTTTAAACCTCAGTTTAGTAGTTTCACACTTGCCTATTTAATTTCTTTTCTAATTTAATTCCATATTTTAAGATTTAAATCTAATTGTTGAATAAGATTAGTTTTATCTTATGCAGATGGTGAAAGTAATTTTCTAAAGAACTAATTTGGATTTCAAAGCATCAGAAAAACAGTGAATATTTAGCACCAGTTAAATGCAGGACTCTGCCATTATACATTGTTAGTCTTTCTGCTTCTGGTTATTCTCTAAAAACGGGGGAAATGGTATAATCCTTCATCTTAAAGAACACAGCATTTACAAAACTTGGCTGTCATTGGCACACAAGTATTTTTGTGTTTTATTCACAAGAAACATTTCTAACACATAGAAATGTATTGTACATGTATTGTACAAATCTGGGACCATGATTTTCTCTGTGTGTCTCTAATTTTTAATTGCATTTTAAGGTAACTTTGCACTTGAAAGTGACTTTGAACTTGCTAACTTTTGTATGTGCTACTGCTAAAATTTGGTCATTGAGACAATATTTTAAAATACATTAATTATGAATCTTCAAATGTAAAGTTTACTGTTGCATAGCAGATATCTTTAAGAGTTTGTTCCTGTCCAGATTGTACCATGTTCAATACTGTGTATGAAGAGTGGAAACTTGAGGTGTGGAAATGAGGATGTTGTCAGCTGTTTTCTGACCACTTCAGAGACTATGATTTGAATATTGGTTTTTGTTGGTTYGGTTTTTTTCATGCAGCCCTCTTCTATAGCTTTTGTATCATATCAATAACATTGAGAAACCTACTCTTTGTTTATGGTAACCCATGTTTAAGAGATTTTTTTCATGGATTTTTGTTTTCCTTTGTCTTTTCTCTGTCTGTGCTGTAGTATAGTTCTTCAGAAAGCTTATCTGGAATCTCTGCAGGATACAGGGGAATACCAATATCTTAAATGTACAGACCTGAAGATAGAAATGGAGGCTTGTGGAAAATCATGGAGGAAACTGGTATCAGATCTGGAAATTGAATCCACATTTTAGCACATAACTGTATGCATCAACTGGCCACTATCCATGTCCTTATTTCCCGCAAATTAAAATTTTAGACAGGAGGCTTTGCAGATCATGGGCAAGATTATAGACGATTGAGATTCTTGTGGCCTTTTGCAGAGAKCTTTGTAATTCAGCACAAATCAGTACAAAGGTCCACCCTGTGAATTTGCCAAGTACCTGACCCAGATGTGCCTTGCTATGCAGAGATAAAGCAAGAAACGCTTTGAAGAAAAGGAGAGGGGATAAAGTGAAAATAGAGAAGAGAATCCAGCAAAAGCAAATACTGGAGTGGACATATTAGAGATACCTTGACATTTGGTGGTTCATTAATTACTTAAATGATTGGTCTGGCTGCCTGCTTGACTTAGGCTTTGTAAAGCTGTCTGAGAGGCTGGATGCAAGGGAGTGGAGGGGAATTGCAGAGTGGTAGGAATGAGGAAGGGCTTTTAAATACTGGCAATGAATGTCAGAACAGTATACTACCTCTAGAGTCCTGTAGTCTTAGATCCTTCACTGCTACAGGAATGAGTCTCTATTAAAATGTGGTGGGCTATATTGCTATTTARTTCCTTTGTTTGCTCTCTTGCTTGTGGTGGGGCTGCAGGGAAGAAGGCAGCTGCCCATTTGTCTTGTCCTGYGGGCCCTGTGCCAGCTTTGATGAAGGCTCTGGGAGGAGGATGACTTCTTGTTCCCAAGGGGAGAAATAAATGTGCAGGAGGATGGTAATTCCTGGGAAAAGCAAGGAGGAAACACATGGGAAGCAGCTGGGGTCACTTTCTTTGTGGTGCCTTTGGGTCTCAAGAGAGCCTGGTGGGGGAGGTTGAGKGGAGCAAGAAACCTCAGAGAAAGTGTGAGCATGAACTAAAGGGTCCTTTTGAAAAAGGCAGGCTGAGCAGAGGGGGAGAGGGATTTGAAAGTCTCACTGTTACTCTGTTTTACACATCAGAGAGGAGTTCCCTCTATTTTAAAAGGACCTACCTTTTATTCTAACAAAACCCATCATGGGAGACTCAAAGCTCTTCTTGTCATTGGGATGCTGAGTGTAAGAAAAGGTGTAGTCTAGGTCATCTGAAAGGTCATGACTGTGTCAGAAACCCACAGGGTAAAGACTCCTTATTTTTGAGATCTAAGTCTCAAAGTTCAAATTACTCCAAAACATTGSAAATGTTGGTGACATAATTATCTATGGGTATCATACATTATTAATGAACAGTTGATTCAAATTATATTTGTTGCTGTATCAGTTATTTATCTAGAAACATATTTAAAATTCAGATYTGGAAGCAACATTTTCTTAACCTTGCCCTAGACTGGATTTTCTGATTTTCTTCTTTCATAACTGAGGCTTGTCTAAACAGGAAAAAAATAAAAGGTGCTTGACAGTACATATCAGAAAGCTGTGTGTGTAATGGGAGATAAGCTGATGTTTGAAAAAATACAAGTTAATTACACTTCAGGTGGTGGTGGTGGTGAGAGACTATAGTGGGTTGATGTATTTACCTGCAGACTCCTGTTTTCTTGTCTACAATACACAAGGGAAAAAAAATTGAAAAAAATATTCACAAACATATATATTTTTTTAAAATTTTTTCCTCAGAAGTCTGTCAGAATAATTTCTTATACAGTAGTGGCAGTTGCATTATATATGCTTTTCATGTCTCACTTGTCCTTTTTGCCTACTGGTGTTCAAATAAGAATTAATAACTGTCTTTTTTTTAACCGAAATTTTCATTCAAAGGGGGTTGAAAAATATGAGCACTAGACATGAATTCATTATTATCAGATTATTCCCTTGTGCATTCTGTTTATGGCATTAACAGAACAGAATAACGTTACTGGCCTTTTGAAGCAGCACCCTATTATTATTATTTTCTGGTGTGTTTAATTGTAATTTTCATTACAGGTTTTATGAGGTGTGGAAGAAAGGTAAAAAACTCTGCAGCTGAACTGCTAATAGTCATGCTGTGGGTTTCAATTATAGAATAATTTCTCCATTTATTCTGCTTAATTTTAGGAAGCAAAGGTCACAGGAATAAATTTTCTTTGTATGAATAAACATTGGGGAAATTGAGGACTCAACTATTATCATGAGATGACACTCAGTTCTRTCAATCTAGATATTTGCAGGTCATGCTGATGGCAAATCTGTGCAGTTCTATTAGCAATGATGTTAATAGTCAGAAATTTTAAGGGAGCCTTTGAAAATGCTCTCTCTGGGGGTGGTTGCTCCAAYAAAGCCACTGCAGAATCTGTATTATTACTATGAACACAGATCCATGCTGAACATTTTGGTGAATTTCTTCCTTCTTTTTTAGCAGTATGGGAAGAAGTAGAGTATGTGAATGCTACAGATGTGTGGAAGCTCCTACAGCTCCTGTCTAAGACTGCATCAGTAATGTCCTTTCAGCACTCTGTCCTATTTTACTCAGCCTTGATTTAGAAATCAAGATATTTTCTTACTAGAAAGGGGTAGGTTGGTTGTTGCTTTTAAAGCCTCCAAGGAATACCTACACAGCATAAGAATAGTGCAGAATTCTGTTATATATATATATATACTGTTAAAATACATTTCAGTATTTTAATCAAAGGTCATGGGGAATTTTCTTTGGCTGTCTAGAAATCCTCTTCTGCTTCTGCTTCACTTGAATGTTAAGCAATCCTGTAGCCATTGTACTTGCTACTTGTAATTTCCACAGCCATTAATCACATAAATGTAACATGTAGAGTGCCATGATAYCAGAAGACTCTTCAAGTGCCTTTTTCAGATATTGTTCAGTTAGTTCCTTGGGACTGGAGGGTGCCACATGGCACCAGTGTGTCTGAGCTTGGAGAAGGGGGTCCCAGGGGAGGTTGAGATGCCCTTAGAGGCCTTTGGAACACAACAGGCAGGACCTGAGCAGTGTGGCCTGATTTTGAATTTAGCTTTGTTTTGTGCAGGGTGTCAGACCAGATCACCTCCAGAGGTCCTTTCCAGTCTGAGTACTTCYATAATCCTATGACTTGGCCAGAGGATGCTTTCCCCCACTTCTCCTTGCCCTCTGTTCCACTTTCCTATGTATTTCTTGTCTTTTTTCCTTGGCTGAGGAAAGTATCCACATCAGAACCACCAGACTGGAACTAGAAGGGTAACTGTTGTCTCAATTAGCTTTGCTGTGAATGCTGTTGCAACATTTTGGACGTACATACAGAGAGATTTGTTGTGGCTAATGGAATACAGCTGAATGAAAACACATGATGTTATATAAAGGCTGATACTTGGGAACATGGACAAGGATAAATGATAAAAGGCATCCAGTTTTTCAGACGAAAAGCTATAATGGAGATCTGTCAAGACGAGGCCTTAGGGCAGGAAATGAAGAACAGTTTTATTCCTGTGTATAAATAGAATTCAGAGCTCCCAGACACAGTGAAGTAAAAAGGCAAAGATTTGTCACTTGGATGTWTAGGAAATGTGGGAGATTTATGTCCCTACACTAAAAAATTTCATATATATAAGCCAGCCAACCAATTTAGTTTTGTCGAATGAGAGGGATTAATTATTTATTCTGGTTGATGGTCTATAAAGGAATGGGTTTATTCAAACTAGATGCATCTGACAGAAAATGAAAAGCTTTACTTTTTTTGTCTTTATAAAACTCTGGTTTCTTTTTTAATCATGACATTTTAAAGGAAGAGAAAAAAAAGTTTACACAGTAGCCAAAAAAAAAACAAAAAAACAAACCAGTCAAACCCAACCCAAGCCTCCAAACTGAAAATCTTCTTCTGCAGTATGGGAAGGGGGGAATTTTAATTAATTTTATGTGTTTAAATATAAAAGATTAATAAATCCAGGGAAAAAGAACTGAAGGAATTGTAAGTGAAACTTCATTGTAAAGCTTCAAAATGAAATTGTTTCATTTTGAATCACCTGCAAATTGGGATGGAGATCTTCATCTTTGTTGAGCATTATTTTAGTTTTTCTTTGAGTTATTCAAATATGAATTCATTGGCACATAGCTGAGATAGGRAAAGTCTTTAAGAGAATTTTATGAAAGAGGGAAAAGATCACAATAACAAAGTTTGTGTCTGGACTCTTAGTACTCTAAAGTAACTGCAGATGAGGCCAGGCCTGGAGTTCAAACAACCTGATGAGAGCCTGTGAATGGTATTTTAAAATCAGACACAGCTGCTTTCCCTTATTTTCATAAGGGAAATATTAATAAGACCTTGCCAGTCCTTAGTCATTGTTATGTGACATCTCACTTCTAGATGTTTTTATTGTAAGGGAAAGCTTGCTGTTGCCAAAGCATGGGGTAAATTAGTCACTCTGTAAAGAGAACTCYGTGTTTATGGGTTCTCCTGTTACTGTCAGAGCCTCTACACTTTCATATTGCTGAAGCTCAATTTTCATGCTTCTAGGACTTTTACATTACTGCTTTGTTTTTGTGTCTGAGGAGTCAGTTCTAGCTGGCTTTCCTAACAAATTATCTGYRTAGTTCATTATGGCTTTATTGTTAYGTAAGAGTTGTTAGAGTGAAAAGTGCTTTTTACCAAGACACTGCACTTTCCTTGTGCCTATATTTCCAAAGCTGAGTATGTGAAAAGGATGATTTTTTCAAGGTTTTGTGGATGTGATTCTTTGATGCCTTTCTTTCCTCTTTGAGGTGAGGCCATATGGTAGGCATACAAGCAGAGACTGGATATTGCTGTGCATCATGGGGATATTACATGTATTATRAACATAACTCATCCCTCATGACACAGAGTTCAGATTGTGTTTCTTTTGCASTGCTTGAGTGTGAGCCTCACTGTGCAAGTGAAATCTATGGATCAGAACATAAATAGCTCTGAAAGTGTATATAAATGGAAGGCATCAAACKACTTGCTAATAAGTGTGTTTAATATGTAGTAGGTATTAAAGTGTCCTTAGTGTTAGTTTGGATAGGCTTTAGTGGATGCTGGGCAAACTCTGTTGCCACTTCATMTGTATAAGGAAAGCCCCAATGAGATTAGTGGGGAATTATGTTAAAAGAATGAACAACTTCAATTTGAAGGAGACGTGAAAGACTTCCTGTTACTTCCTGGGAAGTTCTAATGAGAACTCTCTCACTGATCCCTGTGATCTGGGGAAAGGAGAGAAGGAGGAGGAGTGTGTAAATATCTGTGAAGAAGTGGTAAAAAATCTGGTTTTGAATTCTCTAAATAAAACCAGCCATATGTCCAGAAATAATTTTATCAACTTGTTCCAAGTTGTGTTTCCTGACAGAATGTATCTTAARAGTAGAAATGCTCTCTTACACTTTTAAAAGAAGAATTTCTTAAAATATAATGGCATTTTTTAAATGGCARTGCGACTATTCTAAAATATTTCTCAAACTTTAGATTTTTCTTAGTAATAATTTTGAGCAGTTTTAGAAAATATTGAGCTTTCTTACTGTTTCTTAGTGTTGTAAATTTGTTTCCATTGTACATAGATCACAKTTTGATTGTTAAAGTTCAGTGTCARAGCCTACTTTAATATTTTATTTGTACTTTGGATAATAGGAGAAAAYGTATTTATAAAACCTCCTGCCAATTATATTTTACCTTAGGAGGATTGAGATGTGCAGGTAATATATGACAAAGATTTATTAAGTGTCTTTTTCGGTCTTTTACATCTCTTGAAATCACTTGCTGTCATCTGCAAGGCAGCTGTGATCACTGTTATTAGAAGGTATTTCAGTWGTCTCACTGTTCAAAATGTTTCCATGAATCTGACAGTTGGGACCCAAATAAAGTCATTTCCGAAAGCAACAGCAGAGAAGAGAACCTGCTGCTGCTAATACTTTTGAAGAGAAGATTTATTTTTAAACTCTGATCAGCCTGCTATTATGTGCATGCTGGTTTTACCTTGTTATTAAAATATCACAATGGGGATCAAATTCAGCTGTGAAGAAGAACCATGCTATCTGTATGTAATTCTGTTGCTTAAAAGTGTGGTATGGTAATAGTCACTTAATGGAAAAATTCTCACAGTCKAAGAATTTATGCAGCTGTATAAAGATGAGGCAGGGCTTAAATATTCATAGTTTTTAGTTTTTAATTTTATTAAGAGATAGAATGGAAATGCAAGTATCTGGGTCAATTTTTCAGGCCCATGTGAAATGTACTAAATGCAAGTGGTTTGGGAAGGTATCTCAACCCTGTGCACAAGGCTAAGAGGGATTTGGTCTGCTCTCACACAGCATGTGGTGGCTGAAGGCAGTTCTAGTTGATGCTGACAGTGACAGCCCCATCAGGGCTTTTGTTGGCATGTGAACTGAGATGACTTTCTGTCCCACATATGTATTTCTGCAGTATGGAAAAGAGACAGAATAAAATCCATTACTTTATTCTTTCTCTATGCTGTTTTCTTATTCTTTTGTGTTATATAGATTTGTATTTCAGTAAGCTGCCCTGAAACGTGGAAATTACTTAGGTTGCCCTTTYATAAGCTAGGAAATGGCCATCTCTTTATGAGAGGGGTTAGGAGATAAGGAGGGATGTGAAGCTGTAATTCCCCAGTGTTCTTGCAATCTTCAGAGGAATAGCTATGACAATATAATAAGCAAAGCAATGTAATACTTCATCTTCTTTGCCACTGGCTATCACRCTGTCTTATTTCCTTTGCTTGCCAACTGCAGTGCAAAATTCTGGAAACTTGATTAAGGTCCTCCATAGCCTTTTAGCACCTTTTTAGGAGTRAAGCAGGATTTTTCTCTTAAGGGAAGATGTGGCAAACGTACCAGTAATGGCTGAAGCATGGCTGCCTTAGTCTTTAGAAATTGTATTTGTGTGGGGGGAAAGCACTCATCTCTCAGTCAAATAGTCCTTTTCTTTCCCTTGTGGCAGTCCCATGCCTAAATGTTCTGGTGAACCGGGACAAATGGGAAAGCTATTGTTTTGGTAGAACAGCTTTGATCCAGCTCTCTGTGAAGTCTGTGGAAAGAGTCCAACTGACTTTCCTGGGAAATACAAAGTGGATGAAAAATGCAGTCCATGGGAAGYAAATCTATTGCATTTTCCTTTTCAAATTTAACTGGGACATATTAAGCATTTCTGTGCTCTACTTTTCTTCAGAGAGCARTATCTTCTGTCACCCTGCTTCCCTCTTCTGCCTACAGAAAATCTGGTTTTGCTGGTGTCTCGTTCAATTGGGGKTTTTTTTGATGCAAGTGTGATGATACAGCCTATACCTGCCTTATTTGCAGCATGACTGTGTGCTCTGTTGAGATGAAAAGGCCTCATTCAAGTTGTTWAACAGGGGAAAATGGAAGCATAAACTGTATTTTCTTCTTGATACCCTATTCCAGCTCTTTAAGACTAGGTTGGGAACTGTCAGTTCTAACTGTTGAAAAACCATCTAACTATTCAAAGAATCACAGAATTTTTAGGTTGGAAGAGACCTTCAAGATCATCGAGTCCAACCCATGTTCTAACACCTCAACTAGATTATGGCACCAAGTGCCACATCCATTCTTTTTTAAACACATCCAGGGATGGTGGCTCCACCACATCCCTGGGCAGATGGTTCCAGTATTTGACCACTCCTTCTGTGAAAAACTTCCTCCTTAAATCTAGCCTGAATCTCCCTTGGCGCAGCTTGAGACTGTGTCCTCTTGTTCTGTCTGTTGTTGCCCAGAGAAAGAGACCAACCCCCAGCTGACCACAGCCACCCTTCAGGAAGTTGAAGAGAGTGATAAGGTCACCTCTGAGTCTCCTTTTCTCCAGGCTAAACAACCCCAGCTCCCTCAGTCGTTCTTCATACGGCTTGTGTTCCAAGCCCCTCACCAGCCTCGTTGCCTCCTCTGGATGCACTCAAGCGTCTCAACGTCCTTCCTAAACTGAGGGCCCAGAACTGGACACAGCACTCAAGGTGTGGCCTCACCAGTACAGGGGAAGAATGACCTCCCTGCTCCTGCTGGCCTCACTATTCCTGATACTGGGCAGGATGCCCTTGGCTTTCTTGGCCACCTGGGCACACTGCTGGCTCATGTTCAGCTGCTGTCACCAGGATCCCCAGGTCCCTTTCCACCTGAGCACTGTCCAGCCACACCGTCCCCAGCCTATAACGTTGCAGGGGGTTATTGTGGCCAAAGTGCAGGACTCGGCACTTGGACTTACTGAACTTCATCCCATTGGACTCTGCCCATCCATCCAACCATTCCAAGTCCCTATGCAAAGCCCTCTGTCCCTCTAACAGATCGACACACGCTCCCAGCTTAGTGTCATCTGCAAATTTACTAATGAATGACTCTAAACCCTCATCCATGTCATCAATAAAAATATTGACCCGAAGTGGCCCCAGCACAGACCCCTGAGGGACACCACTGGTGACTGGCCACCAGCTGGATGCAGCACCATTCACCACCACTCTCTGGGCCCAGCCATGCAGCCAGTTCCTGACCCAGCACAGAGTGCTCCTGTCCAAGCCATGGGCTGCCAGCTTGTCCAGGAGTGTACTGTGGGAGACAGTGTCAAAGGCCTTGCTGATGTCCAGGTATAAAGCATCCACAGCCTTTCCTGCATCTGCCAGGTGGGTCACCTGGTCATAAAAGGTGACCAGGTTGGTCAAACACAACCTACCCCTCCTAAACCCATGCTGACTAGGTCTGATACCCTGGCCATCCTGTAAATTCTGTGTGATGGCACTTAATATAAACTGTTCCATTATTTTGCCAGGTACTGAGGTCAGGCTGACTGGTCTATAATTACCAGGATCCTCCTTTGCCCCCTTTTTGTGAATGGGTGACACATTGGCCAGTTTCCAGTCATCTGGAACCTCMCCAGTGWGCCAGGACTGYTGGKAAATGATGGAGAGTGGCTTTGCAAGCTCATCTGCCAGCTCTCTCATTACCCTGGGGTGGATCCCGTCTGGTCCCATAGATTTATCAACATCCAAGCATTTCAGCAGTTCTCTTACTGCCTCCTCTTGGATAATGGGGGGACCACTTTGCTCCCTGACACCATCCACCAGCCCAGGAGGGCAGGTGTCTTGAAGGTAAGTCATCTTCCCACTAAAAACTGAGGCAAAGTAGGCATTGAGCACTTCTGCCTTCTCCTCATCTGCAGATACTAAGTTTCCTCCCTTATCCAATAAAGAACAAAGGCTGGTCTTATCCTTCCTTTTAGCATTAATATATTTGTAAAAACATTTTTTATTATTCTTTACAGAAGCTGCCATTCTAAGTTCAAACTGATCTTTGGCCTCCCTAATTTTTTTCCTGCATGCTCTAGCAGCCCTTTTGAATACTTCCTTAGAGACCTGACCCTCCTTCCAAAGCTGATACATCCTCTTTTTATTCCTAAGTTCCTCCAAGACCTCCTTGCCCAGCCAGGCTGGACATTTACCCCGTTGACTTATCTTTCGGCACACAGGGATAGTCTGTTCCCGTGCCCTCAAGATCTCTGTTTTGAGGCATGCCCACCTTTCCTGAACTCCTTTGTTTTTAAGGGCTGCTTCCCAAGGGATGTTCTGAATAAGTCTCCTAAGCAGGCCAAAGTCTGCCCTCTGGAAGTCCGATTCTGTGGGTTAACAGAAATGTGCCTAAGAGATGGCTGTAGATAGCACTTACTGTCTGAAAATACAAACTGTRCTTGTGTGTGACAAAGAAGGACCAAATAAAAGCATCCATTGCCTAGAATATGACACTTCACACAGTGGGTACAAAACCCAATATTATCTTCCTAGTTGAGCAAGGCAGACCTGAAAGCAGTGTGGACTGCTGGCTGGCTATTTCTTTCAAATGTATGGTTGCTTGTGTTGCTTTATGATCTCGAAGGTCTTTTCCAACCTAGTTGAYTTTGTGATTCTGTGAAAATGAGGAGGTGAGGCTTGAGGGTTATGCAGGTTGAATGCTTGTGTGTACATGGACTGACCCCTCTTGATGTAGTTTGTCAACAAGCTCTTGAACTGTTTCTACCTGTCATTATCTSAAGAGGCAGGAAGGGAGTACAGAAGTCAGCAGAGTGTAGCTGTCCTTCTTGGCCTTGCATTCTCTTCTTTTGCTGTGACTAGTTTGTTCCTGGAAAGAGCAGAGAGGATGAAAGGAAGGGTAGCAGGTGTACTCTCTCCTTACAACTAGTAGGCTAGTTCCAGGCAGGTGGCTGTGAAAAGTCTCAGCCTTAGAATAAGAAATGTCTGGCATTGTTAGCAGGTGCATTTGTTAGGCAGGCAATAGGCATATTTCTGTGAGCCCTTGTAGYTCATCAGATTCCCAGCCTGCACTGGCCCAAGACTGAGGGTGCTTGTCTGCCCTGGGAAACACCCTTGTTGGTGCTCATCATGAACCAAAACACAGCAGRCTTCTCTAGCCAGACATAAAACTAGATGGCTCCACAGGTCATGTGTGTGATSTCATTCATCTGCAAGGCTGTATTATGTGCAGATATTGTATTTTGAAACATCTGGAAGAGGGGAGAATACCTCTACCTTGGGAAGATACCACCCTTCCTAACTTCCTCTCATAATTCCTCATTCTCCCTGCTCCACTGCTGTAATTTAATGGGATGGATTTGACACCGAATTTCCCTAACTGCTGTAGTGAGAATTGCTAGACAGCCCTGTAAAGAAGACAGTGCATGGAAGTTCTTGTCTCCTRCATAAGAATGTTTAGTGAGACTGTCCCTTATTTATTTATTTTTATTTGTAAGGCCTGGATAAATAGTTTTACTTAAGGGAAAAAGTTAAAATACAGAACACATAATATTATCAGTTGCTAGCTCATTGACTTACTAGTAACACTGTTTCTTATTTGACTTCCAAACATCTTGGGGATGATGGGGAGKGAGAGAACAGCTGTGAAAAGGTCAGTCTTGGCATCATCATAATAATTAATTTACTTTCATTTACTGACATGCAAATGTTCCTATCACCTGGAGATGGGGTGTATTGGTAACAAATGATAGAGTGACAGAACAAAGTGACCTGATAGGACCTGACAACAGAATTATTAAATACCTTCCCTGTAAAGATTTATTTCTGTTTATCTCACGTAATTTCCATGTGTATAGCTAAAATACAGTGGTGAACTGGGGAAAAGGGAAATTTCTCCAACTTTCTCTTAAAGTATGTCACTTTCATGAGAATATAAGGAAGGACAGCAAAAGCTGTATGGGAAAGACAGTTTTGGAGGAATCAATAATACACATTTCCTGTGAGTCTCAAAAGGGAGAGCCCTTTTGCCTTATCCTTCCTGGGCAGCTTCACCAACTGCATTTCCCTTTTYCTGGTTAGCAGCCTGCTTCTTTGACAAAGGTTTTGTCAAGATCTGTCCTAGATTCTCTGCGCAATTTCACAGTAGATTTGGAAATTCTTCAAGGCTTGGTGAGTGACCCCTGGAGCTAGATTGGACCATAAATGAAAGGACAAAAGCACCTACTTCATGGTATGAAGACAGGTAAAATCACTTTTTCTCCATTATGCTGAACTTCCTGTGAACCTTGGAGTATCTGACAAGTTCTGCTAATAGCTGATACACCTGGGTTGGGTGGGTTGGAAACCCGGGGTTCTGACGTGTGTGAAAGCTACAGGATACCTGTTCTAGTAAACAAAGCAACATTCCAAATGTGAAGATCTGAGGACAGCCTAGCTACGGGTTATGGTGTTTGAGGGCATGGTACCCAAGTTGCTGAAAGGCACAAGCCRGTATTGCCTATAGTGTGAAAATGCCTGCTGGTTCTTTGTGCAATACTCACATTTGTCTGCCTYGGGGAGAACTTAGACCATTTGTTTCAGTCACTTAAGATGAGGTTAAAGAGTATATTTGCAGGCAATTAAATAAGGTACCATGAGGGAAGCAACAGCTTGAACTGTACAGAMATTATAGGTAGTACTGTTTGTAGTCTCTTAAGTTGGGAGCTTCTGTTTTCAGAGGAGTACTGTAAGAGYGTAGAGGTGTTGGACAACATAGCCAGATGTGACTGCAGGTTCTGTAAGCTGAGAATCATGAAGAGCTTATGCTGTTCTCATAGGCAGAAGTGTGTGGGATTATTTCTTCCCCAGTAAGTTTCTGATATTATCTTTGCWTACCATTTAATGTTAATTTTCTTGTAATGTTACTAACTGCGACTCTTCTCTTGAGAATGATAACAACAGGTATGAGGAGGACTTGATCTCTATTTAAGATCATATAGTGGCAGTACAGGAGTCCACTTAAAATGACTGATGTCTTACCTATCACTAAACATCAACACTGGCAGGTTTTGGAGGCTTTTTCATAATTTAATTTATATTGCCTAGTTTTATCTTAATGTTTTCATTTATCTTGTACATAAAATTCACTTGTATTTAAGTGGAATATAACCTCTATTTAAAAAAATAAATAGAAACATTTAGAATTTGCATGAAAAAAAAAAGATTTTTGAGGGAAATAGGTAGTTTCTAGATTACCTTACCCAAAGTAAACAGGTATTTCATTATAAACTTCAATTTCCTCTTTATTTTCTGAGCTGACTTGTGATCCAAGTAGCGTTTGAACTGAGGCTTTAGAGATTTCCTGCATACTGTACTTCAAATGACTTTCAGAAAGTKAGTTTAACTTCTGAGAAACTGGCTAAAAAATAAAAGCTTATATTTACTACTAGTTTGTATATCCAATTACTCCTACCATGTAACAGAGAGATTTAGTAAGTGATAATGCAGGTGGCTGGGGTTTTTATTATAAATTATTTTCATTTGTTTCTTTTCAGTTTAGRAAAAACCTGATTTCCCTTCCATTGTACTTAAAGCATTTCCTAAAGCATGTTGTAGAATAGTTTTAATGCATTTAGGGATGGGAGAGGAAGGACATTAATAAGATAAACTTTGAACCACTTGCAGCTTGCTTGAACGCCTTTTATTTAAGAAAGAAATTGCAAAGTTTTAAATTGAGCTCTTTGCATAGCGTCTGTTTATTCTGTAACCACTTAGGTCCCAAGTAGTTCTTCAACATGAAAAAATATTTGGATAAACATCTTTCAGAGTAGATWTTTAGGAATTTCCCTGAACAGTGAGGAAGGCAGGCTAGGTAGGACAGGACAACCTCCAGTTCTGGTGATGTAGCCTTTCTRTGAAGTCTCTGTTTGCCTTGTGCTGCTCCTGAATACGAGTTTACCATTTCCTTACGGGCATGGTAGGAATCCTACAGACATGGGGCACCTGAACTATAAATGAGCTCTGTGGAAAAAAAGCTGAGTGAAACATAGCAGAAAAGATCAAGGATTTCCCCATTTTCATATCTTTGAACATAGCTACATGAGTTTTTTGAACAAAGATCATTAGCTTAAGCAAGTGGGATGGAAGTGTCTCCATAATACTGTATATTGAGYTTGATTTAAATGTCAGTGGAAGTACCTAGTAAAACTGTCATATGTAGTTGGATAAAATCAGCTGGTTATAATGAGCTGCTATGTTAATTTAAAACATATTCACCATGACAGAGACATGCCATGTAATTGTTGAATCTCCTTTTTATTTCTTATAATTGAATATTTAGTCATAATTTAAAAATTATAATATAATTAGCATAATTTATTTTTTAAAAATCCCTATTACTACCCTTAATTACATTAATTCTGACAATACTGCATATTAAAGATAGTCTGATAAAGATTCACATACTTCTGTGCCTTGGTACTTGCCCTCTAGAYATGTGATAGTAATCCTTGCATTTCTGAGGAAAAGAATCTATCATTTCAACATTACAGATATTCACGTAGTTTGACAGATCAATCCCATTAACCTCCTTTACCCCACTGGTTTCACTATTCAGAGCTTTTTGCATGAAACTGTAAAAGCATAAAACTAACAGTAAAGTAGGTTTAAATCCTTGCAATCTGTTCTGCTTTCTGGATGTTTGTATCACTGCAGATGTTCTGAAAGAATTTATTCCAAGTACAGCATGTATTGGATTGCCCACTTTTCAAGGGTCATCTTTGAAGAAATATCTGTTTAGTGGTATAAACTTASAGTTGAGCCAGATGTCACAAGTGTAAAACTGAACCGGGGTCCTTCTGCAGCAATGCCTATTTATATCTTGTGTAAACTGGAAATATTTGGGGTATAAACATGCAGGGAAACACTGACAGTATTCTGGAGGRCGCTGAGGCTGTGCTAGCTCTCTCACTCACAAAGGGACTGTGTGAAGGAGCTGGAGTGGAACAGCCAGCTCTCACACCAGCTCCCGGCACGTGGGAGCCTGGCTCCCTGCACCAGCTCTGTCATGGCCAGGGTTGTGTCAGGAGTGGGCAGCTTCCTGCAYGTCCCTGGGCCCTCCAGCTCCTGAAGGCAAAAATGATACCCTGRGAGCTGTTGCCCAGATGTGGGATCTGGCATGTGAATGTCCCTGCATCACCAGTCCGTGCCTCTCTGCCTAAAGGTGGAGAGTTTTTCCTGTCTTATTRAAGCTGTTGGTGCCAGGAAAGTGGACAAAGCTCTTCTGTGTCCACAGAAGATAGCTATGTATAAAATACTTATTACAATTAAAGAAATAAATGGTTCTTTGAATGAACTGTTCTGTGCTCTCTCTTTGCGTCTTATTTCTGTTTTCTTTCTTGTTTTTTTTCTTTTCATTCAAACAGAAGCTATATTTAGGGAAAAATATAAGTGAAGTCTAAAGGAATGCATCAAGTTGTCTTTGGAACTTAAAAATCTTGACTGTGGCAAGACTCAGACTGTCTGTGTCCGGTGATGCTGGCCAGATTTTGAGCATCTGGTCAGTTGCTGTGGTTGATCAAAACATTATTTTGTAACCCTTGCAAATTACTGGTAATTTTAACTCAATGCTACGTATTTGAAACTCCACTCCTCTCTATGCTTATACAGCCCAGTAGGAAGGAAGCCTTTTTTTCTATTTTGTTTATAATGTCAGACAGAGGATCATCACAACTCAGTAGAGAGATAAAGTTTAACAGTGTTATATATGTGCATGCATGCCACTGGAACAAATCTTTTGTACTTCTTGTGTGTTTTGGTATGCTTTTTGATTATAATTGATTTTCTTTATTACACCATACAAAGCAACATATTGAAGTATTCAGCTAAAGTCTTGAGTATTAAACATGAATTAAATAGGGGAAGAAAAAAGCTTAAAATGTATTTTGAGAAAATACGATTAGATAAAACAAGAAAAGAACAAGGTTTATTGGACAGAAAAAKAATTGGTAATCCTATGAACTAGAGAGGCTGGGATACAAAGAAAGAAGTAATGAGCATGGAAAACGAGTTGTTGGAAGGGAAAGATCCAGGTTGTGTGTGGAGGTGGCAAATGAGGGATTAGAGAGTAAAATAAGCCAGTTACTGGATCAAATGTTGAGGACCCTGGATCAGTACAAAGGGGTGAAAATCTAGGCTGCTTGGGAAAGGATAAGTATTGAAAAGTGATAATTGCAGTTAAAAAGAAGGCTTGCACAAGAGGGAAAAAAAAAGGATAAAAATGAGTCTGAAAAGCAAAGTAAAAGACCCCAGATTTTGTGAAACAGAAGTCTGCTATATAATAGAAGCCTCTCATTTAACCCAGAAGGGGATGATGAAAATACAAATGAATAATCAAATTGGTTTCAGCTTTTTTCACATGGTGTGTGCCTCACAATCTTTCCTGGAGGACAGAAGCAGGAAGGGCACAGTTGTGATTACAGGAAATAGATTTGGAGCACTTACCATTTGCAGCTTCTGCCAGGTATGCTCCAAGTGGTAAAGCTTCAAAACCACAACTGGAAGATGCATGTACAAAAGCTTGGGGTTTGTTTGGACAGAAATGGATTTGGGATGCATCTCTCTTCCACTGAGTTTCAATCCTTAAATTTATCAAGAGATCTCCCATTCTACCCCAGAGTTACACATATATTTATTTAAATGTCTATGTTTGGATAGTGGTTGGAAATTTTTTTGTAACCAGGGTGAATTTAGTTTTCTTTGAGTGCGAAATTGTGGTGGAAGAGTAACTTTACTTAGTAATAATAGAGTTTGGAGAAATTTTGGCCTTTTTCTTCTTGGAATTGGTGAAGCAGTAATGAACAGAGTTACTCTAACACTAGTARAAGTATTTAAATAATTCTCTGATTAGAGGAGTTATCATTGAATGAATTATTCATAAGCTATTTTTCACACAGATTAAAGCAAAATGTATTCACATTTTATTTGAAGCAATATTGTAAAATTAAAATAGGATTGCAATTAATAATTTCAACAATTTTAGGCATTGTTCATGATGATTTTTGCTTTCTACTATAACTAACATATGAAAAGGAGTAAGTCAGGTATAATGATCTGCAATGAAAATGTTTATGCTGCAGATCTGACCTCTTCCAAGAGAAAAAAACCACTAAGTGCCTTCAGAAATGTTCTATAGCATTTTCTCTTCGGTGTTCAAAGCTGATGCTGTTGGCTGCAATAATCTGCTTCTTTGTGTTTTCTGAGCACAAGGATAAGGTAGTCCAAAGTTTCAAGCAGCAAATATTCCATTTTGCTTAATGAACAWTTTCTTAAATTTATTTTCACTGCCTGAGGACTCAATTCTTAGGAGTTCTGCATTTTGTTTAAATTTTGTTCTTGTTGATAAAGTAAGCCATGGAAGTGAAATGAACATCTTGTGTATATGTGTCTTGGTTGGTTCAAGGTTGGATGCATTTTTCAAAGGTCTGTGCTTGTCTGCAATAAATTCTTGGTTTCAGTCCCAGATCAACTATGATGGTCCACATTATATGGGCCATTATACATTAAACCCAACTAGAGGGCCCAATCTGGCCTTTCTCAGCCTGGRGTATCGATCTTGGATAATATGAATCTGTTTAATGTGAAACAGAAGCAAAAAGGGTAGACTCTACTTTCAAATTAAGTATGTCAGTGAAAGAAGGTGGTTTTCATCTTTTAAAAAGAGGGATGTATTAGTTAGAGGTATCTAACWGTAATTGCTAACATTTTAAATTTTTGGTTGCTGCTATTATGGCAGTAAAAGTACTAGCAGCACATCTTGGTGCACTCTGCCACTCCAGATTGTAATGCTATTTCACATGAAGCTAGAAGAAATTACATATGTAATGCTCTTTGTGTTCTTCACGTAAGTTGTCGCAATTTAGACTTTCCCCTCTCCCGTCTGATCAAACCTGACCAATTGTTAAAGATGCCCCAAGAAAAGGATGTCTGATGTGGTTTTTATTTCCCAGGAGACTACTTATGAGATCAATCTCTTAATGTAGGAATTTGGTAAAACCATRGTGATTTAGCAAATGCCTCTAAGTCACCTTTCAGTGCCTACCCACATTATATACCATGCATCAAATAATGAGCCAGGGTAAGAAAAGCTGCATGGTGTGAAAAAAAATCATKTTCAGCTTTGACATTTTAAGTCTGAGCGCTAGACTAAAAAAGTACTTTAAATAACTCTTCAGAATCATTGACATACCACATTTGTAACCAACTTCCTGGCTTTGCAGTGTAAATCTTCCTTTWWAAAAAAAGTAGTTCTTTTTCTTGTCTTTTTTTTTTTTTTTCCACAAAGTATCACTTACTTTGTATTGATTTCAACTTCCTGAATAGGACATAATAGTTCTTTAATAGTCTTTCTTACTGGATATGCTTTTTCGGAAATAAGTGGTACTTTCACCTTTTAGAAAGGTGAAAGATGTATTAAGGGTTAATTGAAATGAGAAGGCAGACAAGTTTTGTCTTAATGAAAACTTGATGTGAAACTTCAAATGTGTGTGGSAAGAGCAAAGCTAATGTTGTTTTCATCAGCAGAACTGTAAAATTTCCATAGTCACATTCACTTTGGACTAATTTTTTYCTTTTTCCACTCTGTAGTGAAAGTRATRTTAGAAGAATTATSCACAAACWAGTTAGTTTTCCTTGAGYAGTCCTTATCATYATGTCTTCTTTTTATGGAAGCTCCTGCACTCTCCTGGGCTGGAGATGAGATCCTGCAGTCTGCYGCTGCCTTTGCCCATCTCAGCTTCAGAATAAGAGAGTGTTGCACAGTTCAGCTAGAGATGTTTCTGGATGTTTCTTCTCTTCACTGCACAAGATCTCTTGCACAGTGTCTCTAGAAATTACCATGACTTCAGTTGTTGAACTTGATAGTCAGCCTTGTTTTTCCCCTTAGGTATTGTTATGTTTTTTGGCTGTGGCAACACACTTATCTAACTATCTCACCAGACAGGGGGCATAGCAAAAATTTCAKWAAAATTCCCAAGGCATTTACATTCTCACTGATCACAGTTGAYATGATTCCATATCAWCTGTGATCAGTGAGAAATGATCTTATCTATTTTCTTTRCCTCTGTCAGGCAGAATTTTGATTTCTGATGTGGGATAAAGGCAAGTTCCTCAACCTTTGATTAGGTGTCTGTTTTGAGAATTAAAAATAATTGAGAAAAAATGTGAATGGACAGAACAAGTATCACTGGATGAAGTAATATATACTGAATAAGGTTCAGTTTAATTTGTGGTTTRATGACTCACTGGTCTATATACCAGCTTCAAACTTTTAAGCAATACAGATTCCATTTCTTAAATTTCATATAAACTAGAGAAGAGCAGTTAGCAGAAAATTTTCTTGAATGAAAAAATCATGCTTCTTGACCRGTCTCTTTTAAATGCCAGATATTGCTGCTACATGCTTAACAGTAAGATATTCAGAATTTCTGTGAGAGCTCTTAACAGGGAATTACTGTACAGAACACTTAATCTTGTTCAKTGGAGATAGCAATTGGCCCTGTTGGTACCAACCCATTCACCCTTGTAATTTTTATGGTTAGTGTTTTCAGTTTAAACAGACTTACTATATTTTAAAATATTCTTTCAGTTCAATATTGCAGGATTGATAATGCACACAAGTCTATCACAGCACAGATGCTCACTGTTGTAAACCCACAAGAAGAATTACTTGTCACAGAAATATCCCAAACATTTTAGTTAAATGAATAATAATCTATTTTATCTATCTATAGCAAAGTTTGAAGCTAAACAGGGAATAAAAAGGGATTCTKCAGCCACTGCCTTTTATCTCTCTATAGAATGATGTATTGAACTGTCTCATCTTTGAATATTAAATTATTAAATGTACATGCATTCCACACTGCCAGGGATTTAAAATTTGTTTGGCTTTTCTCCTTCTCCCTGGTCTTCCAGTGTTATTTAAAACAGAACCTCACCAGCACCACCATTTCAACCTAGAACCACAGGTTCATCAAGGTTGTCTTATATATTWAATCAGAATTCTGATTGCTATTTTGAAGAAATAGAAAGTCATGAAGACTTAATCTCGGTCCCTCTTTTTTTTTTTCCTCCAAACTATAYGGTGACTTATTAGTACAGTTGTTACGTTCTTTAGTAGAGAATATAGTTTTGCCTTTAAAAAGTACTAAACTGATTATCTTCATGATTTATTGTAACCTATGACAGGAGGGTTCAGGGACAGTAAAACATTACTTACCCATTCAAGAGATTATTGAAGTTAAATTTCTAACYGCAATTCTGTGTTCTGGAAAATCTTGAAGTATGTTGTTAGCATGCAATAAAGGTCACTCTGTTCAAGGCAAGTTTTTATGAGAAGTTTTTTTGTTAGTTATTAGAATTYAAAGCTGTACTTTGGCCTAAATTCATGCTTAACACACTAACAGGTGTGTTCCCCAGCAGTATTTTACTTACAGGATAGTTCTGATGGTCCCTCCCTTTTGACTTATTTGAGTCTCCATTACTAACTCCATAACTTGCTGAAGAAAAATTAGAACATATCTTTTTTTTCGATATTGGGTAACAGAATTTCCTTTCATGAGTTACTTTCCTTCTTATTTTAGATAAATCTAGTGAGGGTCTGGATTTGGTCAGCAGATGATTTGTCCAGACTKTTCAGTGTCCTTGCAGAAGTAAGAGCAGGTGAGTTGGTGCAGGTCCCAAAGCATGAATTTGCCCATACAATGCATATGTTTTAAGCACTGAAGCACACAAATGTCTCCAGGTGAAATACGTATCTGCAAGAACATCTGTTATTGCACATTTTACTTTTAATAACAGTTGAAGTTACCAAGATGAAATATATTGGCAAAAATCAGTTATTTTCTGTTTGTGRCCTGTAATTCATATTAAAAATCCTCACCTATTTTCAGCCTTTTGGAGATGGAGGTCTAGTTAGTTTTTTATGTATGATTCATTTTTCCAATTACGTTGCTTTTGTTCCCTGTAACACCAAGTCAGGCTTCTTAAGAGAGCAGTTTAAGAAACTCGGAGAAAAAAATGCAGCCAAACAAAAATGGGAAATTAACAGGTATTCCTTTCAGCATGTGATTAACTTGATTTACATGGAATTTCAAATGTTTATGTAGCAAACATTTGGTCCACATATTGTAAGCTAAACCAGCGTGACTAAAACATTTGTCTGCATTTTTACTTTTGAACAAAATATGGTCAAAGTGAACAACAGTACTTAGCTGCTTTTTGTGCCATTTGCCAGGCCAAACAACTATCCCTGAATGTCTGTTACTGTAAAGATTRTATTGTTCTCTAGTTCCTCCCAGTAAGGAAATGATAAAGCTGAACTGGCACTAGGTATGCCTCAGTTAGCTTTGTAGCCTGTAGTTGTGTTGAATGCCTAACCACTAGAAAAGTAAGTAAATAAAACTGAAAGCAAGCATTTTTTATGGTTAAAAACCCACAGAAAKAAACCTAACATAAAACAACAAAAAAGCCAAAAGAACAGAAAAAATGAGCAAAAGTCACGTAAAAGTAAGACTTGTTCTAATTTGGACTTAATTTACATTCCTATGCTAACTAATTATCTGAAACACTTCCATCTGGGAAAGATACTTTTATTAGGAATAAATGCTATTTTCCCATATTTCACATTCTTCCCACCCCAATTTAAATGATTCAGACCATCACAAGGTTCCTTTAAGAAAAATAATTTTCAACTTTTGTAGTTTCATTTGGTAATTTAGTGTTCTCCATAATTTCAAACCCAGGGTTATTCATTACTGTTATGATTGCCAAACCACCACAGTAAGATGTGACTTTACTGTGATCTTGCTGATAGAATCAGRAACTGACAGAGTGAATATGATTAATTCCTGTTGCTGTTCCTTGGGACTACAGGGAAGCAGGGTGATTCCCTGCCCTCTCATAGCTCAAAAGAGGTGGAAAATCCAGCAGGAGAGCCCACTAGGATGCTGCACAATGGGAGGAAAATTACAGTTGAAGTTGGAAAACAAAATGTGGAGTTTGTAATTCTGTCAGACAAATAAGGAGTGTTGAGCAGAAAGGAGAGATGAAATGGGAGCATTTATGGTGGCCAGGAGGCTCTCTGTGGGCTTCKGAAGGAAGGAGAAACAGAGATGATCCCTTACTGCCATTGCACCCATGCCTTGCAGAAGGGCTTTCAGGGCACATACCACCTCTCATTCTCTTCTCCYCTTGTCAGGTGTAGCAGTGATGACCCTTTGTGTTTTGCTGCAGAAGGCCCTCAGGTGGCTGGTGGTGGTGTGGAAGGGAAGAAACAATTATATCAGTGGTGTGCAGTATCCCATTGCTCATCCTCCCCATATTGTGCAGCAGCTGGTGTTAGACATCTCCTCTGCCCCCCATGCACCTTCACCACGCAGTTGTTCCTCAAAGGCTGTGTCTCCCAAAGTGGTTCTAAAGACTGTGACTTGGCAAATCGAGATGGTGGATGTGGAGCACAAGGTGAAGCAGGCTCGGGAGCTCAGGGCAGGATGGGATGTGGGGCCTGGACAGTTCCTTCCCAGCAGGCCTGTGTCTCATGGGGCCTTGGTATGATATGAGTGGGATAGTTTATACACATACAGTGCCCTCACTAATGCCAGTGTCTGGTGTATATGTCTGCACATTTCCTGTGCTCAGGGATTATGGAATGTTTCTGGATTGCTGCAGCAGTCCCACTGCTCAGCTCTGTGCTGTTCTCCAGGTGCCAGTTGCACTGCTGTCAGTGGAATGGCAGCAGGAACTGCTTGCCTCTTTTCTCTTTGTCTCATCTTGTAACTAGACACTGCAATTCGAAGGTAGAAACCTGGATTATGTCCAGAGATGGATTAAAAAGCTATTGAATGGTCTGGAGTGCAAGTCTTATGAGGAGCGGCTGAAGGAGATGGGGTTGTTTAACCAGGCAAAAAGGAGGCAGAGGAGGGCTCTCTACACCTATCTGAAGAGGCCGTAGCCAGGTCAGTCTCTTCTCCCAATTAACAAACAATACAACAAAAAAGATGGCCTCAGATCACAACAGGGGAGGTTTATACTGAGTGTTGGGGGCAGACTGTCCAGGGAAGTGGTTGAGTCACCGTACCGGGAAGTGTTCAAAAGACATGTTGATGTGGTGCTCAGAAGCATGGATTAGTGGTGGGCTTGGTAGTGCTGGGTTAATMATTGGACTCYATGATCTYAGAGGTCTTCTTCAACCCTAAAGATTCTATGGTTCCAAAAAGTTTAGCTGCAACCTTTTTAAATACAGGTCATCAATCCACATTGTGGTCTGTTAATCAGCTAGCTTTTGTATCTTATTTMCTTTATTTATTCAAACCAGSTAGTTTTTGGTTTTTTATCTGGGTRTTTAAAAACTCATTTTTGATKTTGACACATAAGCCATTATTGTTGCTACCTCAGGTGCTGTTGATCACAGCCGAGTGCTCTTTTACCTGCTCTTGCCTGGCTGTGAATGCAGGAACATTTGAGTTATTCTGTCCAATGAAACATATTTTTATYATTTAGATTTTCACTGTGCCATTTCAGAACTGTTGCAACTGACTCAGAATCTGTTCTAATTAGGAAAACTATTTCTGCCCAGTTYGCAATGGATCTGTATCTGAAACAGGGAGAATCCAGTGGAATTTATTCATCTTGCACATGAATAACGACACTATAATTAAAGGAAATTAGTTGCTGTTCAGAGGTATGAAGAGAAAAGCAGCTCTTCCTAGTAATGCACTGTGGTTAAAAGAAAACGTTTTTACTAGCTTGCTTTGTTAAAATTACATGRCTACACAAAAAGGTGTTTGAAAATGGAAAATTTTTTTCTCCTCCTTTTCAGATACCTTCCATATTACCAAATTGAGAGCTGTATTGTTAGCCTCTAGCTTTAGGAAGTAATTTTTTAAAGTGATCTTATGTACTAAAGTTGGGCTTTTCTTAGATTTTGGTGAAATGCAGTATTTCAGAGTAATTAATCTGTTTGTGTCCAGTTTCTTTTGGGTACTATAGCCATGATTTAAAAAAGAATCTATGAGGTCATAAGACTTTTATGAAATAGGCCATTGATGGAAAAAGCATAGGATGAAGCAGCATTCATGTAGGCAGTGTTGGGAGTGGATTTTGGCACAGAAGCAGCACCCACACTGACTGTGAAGATCAGCACGTCTTCCCTTCCGCTGTCTTGGAGCACTGCTTGGTGAGGAGATATCAGCTGCCAGTAATGAGGTATTGACGCTTCTAAAATTCAGGGATTTTTGGTATTGGGAGCTTAAAAAGTCTATGGCTTTAGTTCTTGTCTTGCATGAAGAGGAGTTTTATCATAAGTGGTTAAATTGTTCTCCCATGTTCTTTATTCTCTGTGTCTGTTAGCAGTATTAGTGGTTATTTATTGAATCCAGTCTGACAGCAGCAAAKGATGGTTGTGAAAGAGTCACATAGTAGTCTAGTACTTGAGTCAGTCATGCAATAAATGATTTGTGAAAGGGCATCGGAACATCTAAATATCCTACATACATATCTAACACAAATATGTATTTGTGTTTTGAGGGGTGTACTGGCTTGTACTGAGGACTGACAGGTGGCAGTGTAGATGGATGGCTGTTATCCTGTTATTTCAGACACAGAATGATAATTAAGCACTTGAATATTGGGCTACTTAATAGGGGGAGAATAAAAAATGCTAGGAATTTGAGAGAATTTTTTATGCCACTCTTTGCTTTCTTACGTAAAAGCTCTTTCTCAGATTTCAATTTTGCTGGCAGTTTAACTTTCTCCCTTTGCCTGATCCTTTCTTCCTGGGTATCTTGGTCTGCTTTGGTTGATATGAAAGCGGATTTTTCCTGTCTTGCGGTTCTCCTAAAAAGCTTTGGTGGGGTTAAGTCTGTCTTTGCCAAAATCAATCTGTATGATTTACTCAGTTGCTGTATTTTTAGATTTCTYCATGCTCTGTGGGAGATGCAACAAGCAGAACCCGCATTTCTATGCAGAATCATAAATTCTGTAGCATTTCTAGCGCATATGTTTCAAGTCAGGCGGAACGGGGAATTATACCTTTGCCTGCTACATCCAAGCTGAAAGTTGGGCTCAGCAGGACACAGACATATGTTTTTCTTATTTCCCCTGGCTATCAGCACAGGATGAATGCAATCTGCTTCAGAGTCTGAGAATTCTGGGGACTAGGTTGTCATCTTCACTTCCCTCAGAACTGAGGCTACCTTAGAGAGGTGTTTTCAGTTTTTTTGGATTCTGCAAGGGGGAGAAATTATTGAAATGTAGAAGGACTTGCAAACTTCAACAGGGAAAAATTGAAATGTTCCAGAGACTTGAGAAGTAACAAGGTGCTGAAATGTGGACAAAGTGTTTWGTGTGATTAGATACTTGTAAATTTCTGCAAATCTGATTCTCCCTGTGCATGAATGTATTAAGTAGCCTGTGGTGATGAATAGGAGCATGGATAACATTTCCATGCATAGTGTGGATTTGTCCATGATTTACTGAATACTGCTAAAATTCTCAGAATTAGACTTAACACTTTATTATGTAGCACTTAGCCAAGGAAATCATGGTCTTGACTAAAATCTCATGGCAGTACCACATAAAAAACATAGAATAATATCTCTTAACCAGAAAAGCATTGTAGTAGATGCTTTCTAGACCATGGGAGAAAATGTTATCCCAAAATGAAGTAGAGAAATTCTGGGCATTTCAGTAGAAACCATTTCTTGCCAATGTCATTTTGAATTGCAGACTTACAGCTTCTTTGAATCAAGCTGCATAGATACAGTTTTAACTTGCATGTATTGGAAATGCTTGCACCCGAGCACCTGTAAAACTATTGAACAGCATGTTGTTTTTTGGTTCTTGCTGTAGCAGATAAAATGAATAGCACTCAGAGTGTTCATCAGCCTTGAACCTGTGAGCTATAGGAGTAAGTTTTAAAGGCCCAAACAATTCAAAGCTAACATTCATATCTGTGAAACATCCTTCATATCTCAAGCCATTCACAAATTTGAATGCTAGCTTAATCTACTCCTGAGTTCGATTTTTGCAGCCAGAATTATCCTTAAGAGGTAAAATGGTGCATAATTCAGATCCCAAATTCTAAAATACAGTTGTTCCCAAATATCATGTAACTTGTTTATAAGGGAATTCCTGGGAGCTTGTGCCATGAAAAAGTGCACTATGTAGGTTAATATCTCAAGCACTTTTGAAAATGTTTTACAAGTATCTGATGGCATGAATTCACAACTGCTGGCATATGTTTTTGTGGTGTCACTAGACCTTGATTGTGTCCAGGTAAGTCTTCAGTGCTTATTATTATGTCTCTCTGGTATCTTTTCTATTATTAACAATCCAGCCTATATAAATAATGATAATTTGAGAGAGAATGCTAGGTTTGGTTTTGTTGGTATCGCAGCTTTTGCTGGCACCTGCCTTCTTGTAGTTAGGCTATAGACTTCTGTTTGCTTCTCTTTCATACAGATAACCTAAATAAGGACAAGAGAAATGTTTGCTAGAAGCAGAAGGTAATTCTGTAATTTTTTGAAAAAGTAGAGTAAGTTTGGTGCTCCATATGATATTCTGTTTACGGGAAACCTATAAAACATGCTAAAAGAGAATCAGAAATACTTACGAGAATTTTTTTTTCTCATATTTTCTTTTTCATTGATTATTTCATTTGGAAGATGGCTCTGTAGCAGGTTAAGTGCAGTTTTTTTCTGACTGTGCTGCTTCATGGTCCTGTTTCAGTTTAAAATCTGAACTGAAGGAAGAGCTGTATTGTCAGTCTCCCTGTGTTAATTCAAGCAGCTGTGTAAAGATGCAGTTCCACAGCACAAAAGGCATTGGACTTTCTGGTGGAAAAGCTGAATAAGCAAACCTGAATGTATTGCAATTAAAATTGTGATCAGTTTCTGTGCCTGCTAAAATGACAGAGGTTAGATTAGCATTGGGTTCTGCCACAAATTGTGGCTTTGCAAAGGGTTTAGGAATATGTGTGTCTGCCTGTCTTTCTGTCACACTACTTGATACATGTCAGGCTCTTGCATAATCTTTTCGTTGAATAAATAGGGCACTTGAAAATGTGTCAGAGAGAATAGTCACTCTACACACAGGCAGAGTGATCGACTTGGTGATTTATCAGCCTCTTTGCTTTGCTGTTTTTATGTGGTTTGCCCTATATATACTTAGCTTTACTATCAAAATACATTCTATTGTTGTAATTAATATGTAATTAAAGTTGAATGATTTAATATCCTCATACAAAAGATGTTTTCCTTCCCTGCTTCATAAAAGGAAACTTTTGAACTAGACTGAAGCTGGTTTTTATTAGATAAAACAGTGCTTTCACTTCACTTTAACACATGCTTAGTTTTAAAGAAATTTCTGTTTGCAGATGTCATAATGCTTCACTCCTGTGAAAGGTGTTTTGCTGGCTGCAAAGTCYGCTGAAGACTGGTTGCTTAAGGCCCTGTTCATGTTCATTTTTTAGGCTTCATTGCAGATCAGTTCATTTAACTGACAGAATAACAAACCTTCAGCTCATAATTATAGTGCTATCAAACAAAGGGTTGTTTTTGAGAAGAATAGAATGCAAGTGATGGACCCTATTTTGTGCAGACATAATTTTATTTGTGCAATTGTAGTGCTTGTATATTTGTGTATCTTATATCTGCATACAGAAACAGATCAGTTGCATTTTCTGTTTTTTAAAAAATACATGGCTCCAACATGAATCATTTTATGGATGAAATTCATTTGCATTAGGCTCAATTTTTGTTCATTTACCTACCATGATCATTGTAATTTCCTGAAAATTACAGTTTAGTCAAGAGGGCCTTCAGGATGAATAATAGAGGGGTGAATGAATGCAGCATGCATRTTACTGTTCCAGCCATCTGCTGTATGTTTATCCTGGGGGTTTCCACTCTGATTGAATCAGTACTGTCAACTTTGTGATCCTATCAGATCTTTGACTACAGAAATGCAGAGAGSTTCTGCTTTTGCATATATTTGTGCTTTTCAGGGTGAGGTAGCTTTGTCTGGTGTTGAGTATATCAGTCTGAGCTCCAAGGTTGCCCTATGTCCATTATGTCTGTCTTGTAGTGTGGACAYTTTCTCTTAAATGAGCTTTTTAAATTTCAGTCATGATGCATCTTCTTGGAAAGGTCTGAAAATCAGCTGCTGTACCTTCCAGAAAAAGAAATTTTTCGATATAATGGAAGAGAAAAAGACTTTGAATTCTCTGCTTTTGTCAGGACACAGCAGAAAGTTGCTGTCAGTTCTGCTCCTTGGATGGTGGGATGTAACATCTCGAAGTTGGACAAAGCATGGAGTTGCTTATGAATGCCATATTTGCTGCAGTAGGTGCATTCATTTTTGCAAGGAATTATTGCTAGGGAGCACTTTGTTTAGTGACATTATGTCCACAGAATTTTTTTTTTCCTCTTCTAGGGGTTTTGCAGAAACTGATCTTTCACATCAAATTTCAGGTGCAAGTTGGGTCTTGTGCCAACAACTTCCATCCCTTAAGGGGACAGGAAGAAATTCAACCATAATAGCATTATTCTAAGGGATAAAGGGGAAGTCCCTCAAAACCAAGAAGCTTATTAATTTACCTAGAAGTATATAAATAACGAATATTTCAACTCAGAGTCAAAAAGTATGTAATTACGTTGGGATTGTAAACTCATCTAAAGTTAGTTAGTGTAGCTGCCGTGTACTTAGAAATTGGTTATTTTCCTGTCACATTCACTGAGAACTGGGCTTTGAAATCTTTTTTTTTTTTAGTCTAGCAAATGCAGCAAGCACAGTGAAGCTGACTTCACAAATCACAATAGTATAACATTTTGCCACTGATTACTGTTACGTATTTCCCCATTTTCTTGCCATGTAGCATTTACTCACTTCTTCTTGTCAGGTCTCTTCTCCCAAATTTTCCGTATTTTCTTRATGTAGTGAGATGTTTTCTAAGTCACATTATGGAATTCTATTGTAATAGAAAATTATTATCTTGATTAAATTATGTTCTTTGTCTTCTACTGTGTCTGATTTTTCATTTGTAGAGGTTTTCATAAATTTTTACATCCACTTTTGACACATTAAGACTTTTTTTGCAAGCAGTGCAGGAGCTAAATGCAATAATACCTGTGAGAGGAAATACATATTTTGCAATGAAATTTAATGTTTTAGATCTTTCATTTAGAAAAAAACCCCCAAATAATGTATTTTTCTCCATATGAAAAGAAATATATAAGTGTTTCAACTTCTTAATTTTCACTGTGTCATTGGCCAGTAGAGGATTGGTTTATTTTTATTTTCATGATAAAAGCAAGTTCATTTGAAGTTGTCTTGCAGCTGGCAATTTTTGATTAAATACAAATTTGCTGCTTTTATCAAATACAGCATTGATTACAAATAAATGCTATCATAAAAAATGACTTATGGTAAAGAATGATCACAAATCTAGGTGGCCAAGAAAGCATTAAGTCAAGAAAGAGACAACTTTTCAAAACTTTAAACAAAAGCATACCAAACCAATTATCAGATCTTTGCTGGAAGACTCACGAAATTGCTCAGATTCAAATTTARTTTGATTAAGATTCTCATTCTTTTGTAAAATTCAACTTACTCTAATTGCTTTATGTCCAAATTCTTGTTCATTTATGTAGTTTGCCATGTAGTGTAGCTAGTAGTCTTACTAGAACTGTCTGGCTTCAGATATTCTGCAGGTGAAGTAACACATCAAGAACTCCTGCACCATGTTAAGAGTAACTGATCCTCATGATAACTAAATGATTTTTGTTTTTTTTTTTTTTACTGTGCTCTCAAATGAGAGCACTCGTTTAGCTTGGGGAAAGCTGCATTAGTGTAACTAGAGCTAAATACAATTATAAGATTCAGGAACTTTTAACTTATTTCCTAATAAGAAGAATATTCTTTAATCAGCAGAAATACATGCTGAGATATGCATGTGTGCCTTCTCTTTAGCCCACTTTCCTGATTTTTGCCTTAAGGGTTCCTAAGAAGTAGTCTTCCATTTCATGCAGACTAAACATTTCTTTGCAACAATGTCTTTTCTGTCCAAAAAACCTTTTCCTGTCTGCCTCCTTATCTGCATTTTAAAAAAAAATGTAAATACATAAATAAAAAAAAAGCCTAWGGGGAAAACAAGACAAAGCCTCAGAAAAATTACTAATGCCAGATATGTCCCTACAGCAGTGTGAAGATAGAGAAACCAAGTAGGATGTGAAATCTGTTTGGAGAGGAATTGTATTCTTGCTTAAGCCTAATGCCTGAATGGCCTCTTCAAACTCTTGAAAACTGTAGGCAAGGAAAGACCCTGGTTTTAGCACAGGTTGTGCTGGTGACAGCAGGAGCACCTCATAAGCACTGTCTTTCACTCCACCTCATCAGCTTCAGTCTTCTACCCTGTTGTCACWYKGTTCTCAGTGAATTGTCACACTGAATCTCAGTGCACTGTTTGTTCTGCAGGTGCAGACTAAAAGCAGGCAAATCTGGTGCACGGATGGCAAACCTGTTAGGTGGTGTGGGAGACTGCACTGCTGCTCTAGGCATTGCAGAAGAACTTGGGAGAGGCATCTTTTCTTTGAGACTTCAGCAGTGAGGTTGTTAGCACTTCTTTCTCATACGTGTTTGAGAACAGTGAATGTTTTAAAGCAGTTGTCAYGCAGTGGGGCATTACAGATATATGMAGTGCAGAAGAACAYGGAATTTTGTTTGTACCCTTATTTTTAGCTGATTGTTGGGCCTGTCACTTTTCATGCCCTATATCACATATAAACTCTAAAAGGAGCCCTCCCAAAGCAATATTTATCATTTCTTTCCTACAAATAAATGTGTAAACATACAGAGACTTTTTTTTTATGGTGGCAGTCACTTCTGAGGTAATTATTTATTGTTTCTTATCAAAGAAGTCYTTTATATGCTTAATTATATAGAAATCTATCATTGAAAAGTGTGGGTTTTTTTCAAACTGGAGCTGATGTGTCTAGTTGGTGGGGAAATACAGTAATAGCTAAGAATATGTTACTAGTAAATCTGAGGATCTGTAAAGACATTCCTGCGAGCAAATAATTTTCTGTTGGGTATTTTGTTTTCACTTTTGTTGCTGGATTCTTYCCCAGTAGAGAGCATGTGAAAATCGTTTACCCTGGTATATACATAAACACAGTTTTGTGCTTATCTGAAATTAAAAGAAGAACTAAACATTATTGCCAGATAGTTCATTGCACAATTAATATGAATTTTAAAGTATTGATATGATTGTAGGAMTATAAACAGATAGTCTTCTCCATTGAAGCTATCAAGCACCATCCAACCAGTGTGTTATGAGCAGTAAATGAATAACCTTTTTACTTGCCTGTGGGATAATGCTATTGTTTACAACTTTGTGATGTGTTATACGCTTCTTGATTCCTGAGTAAGCTGTCACAGGCTGCTCTGTACCTGTTAAATGAATAYATGCTATAAGAAGACACAAGTCTATCCTGGCAACATGACTTCATTTTTACTGGTAATTTTCCGAATGTTTGTGACAATACACAGCTGTCTTTGTCTTCATTTTCTTTGTTATTTTTATTTGATAAGCTTCTGGTACTCGTAGAGTGTTCCTTATACTTTCTCCCACTGGAACTAGTGAAGAATGAGTTGTTATATGATGATATTCTGAAATGTACAAACATTTGGGATACTACATCACATCTGAGACTTTTCTTCAAAATAATTATTTTTGTCATATGTCCACAGTGGAGATGGGGGGAAGGAGGAGGGAGGGAAACTGTCCAGACTGAAATGCAAGTCTCTGTGTAGGCTTTTAATTAATTTCCCAAGAGAATATTGCCGAAAGGATGGAAGAGATATGCTGCTAATGGTCCTGGTTGTGACACAGGGGAATATAGTGATGAACTTAAAACCTGCAAACACAACGCTGGCCTTTTGTTAGGGATAAGCTACTTTTTGGGAGCTGAATTTTGTGCTTACTATAATCAAGATCCCAAATGGACAAACTCTCCTCATTCCAGCCTGAGGCTGGTTACTCTATCCAAAGAGCAGATTTACTCCATACTCAGAGCAGCTAGTGGTCAAGCAATAGATATTTTCACATCATGAGAAGTGACTCCATGATTCATCAGTGCAGTCAGTCATAGGACTGGTGCTGGCAGCAGAGAGCAGTCCATAGATGCCCTTGTGGGGAGAATGGAGACAGTCTTGGACATGCAGGGTTGTGTCAGGTAAACTGTTGAACGACTGCCTTTGCTGCCTGTGGTCATGTGGCAGGGTTTGATTTTCTATTTTTCTGTTTGTTTTGGAGCTTTTACCATTGYAGGAATAAAAATGTTGAAACAACTTGATTCAGCTTTGCGCATAACTTCACTTAAGGCTATGAGTCACGTGTCAGGACTAAACAATACCAGTCCTTCAGGCTCTGGGTTGTGCATTGTGCTGCTTAATTTTTCAGCTATGTAAGTACTTTAGTCACTTCATGCTAAATGGCTGTTTTCCCTTCTTCCTGTGACATTTATAAGCAAATTAAATTTTTCAGGATGGTGTTGTCAAATTGATCTAGATGTTGGAGTCTCAGGGATGTTTATCTTCAGCAGGCTCTTTGAGAAAATACCACTTGTTGTAGTGTCTAATACAAGCTGCTTTGAGTAATTAGTAACATTAGGAGTCTCCAAGGAGGAAAAGTGTAAATATGCCATTGTCCAGGTTGGCACATGGGTTTCTGATGGACAGAAGCTGTGGGGAGGTTATGGAAAGACACACCAGTGTGAACAGCTCACTGCCCATAGAGTCTGGGAGGTACAGGATAGATGTGTATGCTCTTGTGCAGCAGAGCTTAGGCTGAGCTTTGAAGGAGTTTCTGATAAGGCTTATCACCAACTGAAAACCAAGTAATTTTATGTATTTTCCTAAAGAGGGTTTTTTGCAGTATCAAGGAAAAAGTATCATTTTGATATGAAAATATGTGAGGTGCTGGAGGAAACTTTCATCTTTTTCTGTGGGCACTTGTTTCTGGAATAATCTTTCTGCTGAGATGGGCTCTAGTCCTCTGTTTTCAGACACGAGGGTCATAAGCAGCTCTACCAGATGTGTTTTTCTGTTTCCTGAAGCATGAAGAGACTGATAGACAGGACATCACTGACCAACTCCAGATGTGCTTTGGCAATAACAATGTAGTGATATGAAAAGAAATTTGTGTGCTTCAAAAGAATCAGTCCTGTGCTGAGATAATACACCTGGTATGACCTGGTAATAGGCTGGTATAAAGCCTTACCCAAGCAGTAATTCAAACCAAAAACTGRTAAGAGAAGATTTTGGTATCTTTCTTCTGAGCTTTTCTTGAACGGTAACCTGTCCTCCGCTGTGCATTGACAAAGGCAAATAGAGTGATGAGCCTTTAAAAATACATATTTATGGATGTTCAGCAAGCATAGCTGCATGATGAAAATAAAATGGCTTACAAGACAGTTGGATGGCATTAGTGACTTAGAGGATCAAATCTAGTCTTTTTGCTGGGTAAGTAATCTATTCTGTACAGGTGAACAGACCCTGGTGATGAAATGATGCAGATATATTGAGCAGAGGACAGAATAGGAAAAACTCGTTTCCCAGGAATGGGCTGCAATTCATGAAGTCAGGGTTGAATAGTCTTCCATGCAGCAATAAATAAGACTGTCTATCATCCTAACAGTGTATTTCTTCCCTTTTCTGAAGAAGCAGTATTTCAGAATGAAGCAATTATATTTGATACATACATTCAATGACTTTATGTGCAGCATGTCACTGAATTTTTTATAGAAGATGCTAATAAAAAAATTACAGTTTTACAGTATCTTTAATTCTCTTAATTTCATATGTTTTGGTGCAGTCACTACTTCACTRTCAGAAGCTGTATTATCTCATCTTCCTCTCAGTGTATTGTTTCATTTGGCCAGTTTAGGATGCCAACTCTTCTGCCAATTCTCTTTGCTTTTGTTAGATCTGAAAATCGCATAATCCAGAGAGAGGATGTTATTAATTAACATAGTCTTTTTCAAAGCGACCTATAGAAYCTATACTTAAAGCAAGCCTATTGGTTGTAGATGTATTAATTAAGTTTTTACAACTTAATTCTAGTAACTCTTGCTTCAGTTGTATCTCAGACTATTTGTTTTCTGCTAGGAAGATCTGTATTATAACTAAGCAAATGATGGATCAGTTGATTTATTGCAAACCAAGGGCAGGTATGTTAAAAAGATACTTCTAAAGGCAGTAAAAGAAAGGATGCCCARTAGTAAAGAGCTTGAACTTTTGGGGTTTAGTGTGTTTTTCCTTTTTGTTTAATGSTATGATTCAAGATGTCTCTGTGATCATCTATTTCTGCTGGTATTGCTTGTTTGCTTTCTTTCCTTGTGAAGTTTCTGATGTACTGAGGTTTTATTTAGCCATTGCAGTCTGCTTTGATGCACTTCCTTCAACATTGAATTAGATACTGAAAACTTTCTGATCTTAAACAGCTTGTCTTGTCTATTTTCACTACAGAGTATACCAGAAAAATCCACTGGAAGTATATTTACACTACCTTATTTATGAAGTCAGAGATCAGTGGTTTTTAAGTTTCATTCTTCTTATTTTAGTAATTAAAAATGACTCTTTCATTAAAAGTGAATATTTTTAGTCACCAATGTTTAGTTTACCCACCACGAAGTCATTATAATTTATCTCCTAAAGAACCAGAATACCAAGAGACCTCTACCTGGAAATAAATRTTATGGATGTAGAGCATTATGTATAGTGTAGCATAGCATAGTAAGTTGCAAGTCCAATTCTACTCTGCTTTCCAGAGATGGGAATCCCTTGAGGGTTTCTTTATAGCTCTCTCTCATCTCCTGTCATGTCTTGATTTGGAAAGAAATTTTCACACAACAGAACATCTTACTGGACTATGCCTCTACTTTCCCATTCCTCAAATGATAAGCAGGCTTCTTTGAATTGCGCAGAGTTGAGTGTAAATGAAAACAGTCTCTGGACTGCTTTAATTTTCAGCAAGGATATGTTATGGCAAATGCACTGAGTGTAAATGGGATTTTTACTCCTTTTCCTCTGCTTGTGCTGGGCTAGGATGGAAGATTTAGCCTCCAATTTAGGAATTCCAAAATTCTGAGCATCTGTTTTGAAGAGACTACAGTTTTGAAAGGGCCATTTTCAGTGTTGTGAGCTGGTTAGCATGGCTGGAATATTTTCAGCCAAATTTTGAACTTTAAGTCGAACCCCATGGATCACAGGTTGCGAAGTACAGTGGTGCTGCTAAGTGAGTATAAAAACAAGTTAAGGCAGGTGGTTRGAAAAGATCTGATAAAGCAAGTCAAGGGCGAAGATTAAACAATTGAGTTGAGAAAAAGACGCTCAGGGAAGACCCTCACTCTCTGCAACTCCATGTGAGGAGGGTGTAACTGGTTTGGTCTCTTCTCCCAGGCAACCAGCAAGAGGACGAGAGCACACAGCCTTAAGCTGCACCAGTGGAAGTTTAGATTGGACGTTAGTAAGAGGTTCTTCACAGGAAGAGTGACTGGGCATTGGAATGGGCTGCCCAGAGAGGTGGGGGAGTCAAGTGTCCCTGGAGGTGTTTAAGGAAAGACTGGATGTGGCACTCAGTGCCATGGTCTAGTTCACACTGTGGTGTAAGGTCATAGGTTGGACTTAATGATCTCAAAGGTCTTTTCCAGCCTAGCTGATTCTGTGATCAGTTGCCAATTTATGAACCTTTCAGAAAAGCAATTTTTGTAGGTTTTAGTAATAAGTTTCAGAATGCTTTTTGATCTTCCTTTTCTTACTCATTTTCCTGTAAATATTATGTTATAAAACCAGTCTGATATTTGRTGGAGTGTAGAAGTGCATCACACGGATTTTGTCTCTGTGGCTGAATTTCAGGAGGTAGAATTAAGTGGAATATGAACCTCATAATGCTGCCTCTACAGTTTGCATATTTCTTCCTCAAAGGGCAGATTGAATGTCAACAGGCAATATGGAAGAAGGCACAATAAATGTGTTACAGCACTATCAGTGATGACTTGGAGATTTTGATGAGAAGGGTAGTAATGTCTTTCGATAATTCCTAAGAGACTGGAATGAAGTTGTGTTCTCCTTAAGCAGAAGTGTAATAAAATATAGGCATTCTACAATTTCTTTAGTAAAAAAAAATAACAGAAAACCCCATATTTAGGAGTGTGAGAGTTACGAGTTTTCTAATATTGTGTATTAGAAATATAGCATGGTAATGAAAGGAATGTATAAAATAGAAAGAAGGTGTAAATAAAGGTGATGCATATGCACTGAGTGTGTTGTTTCTTTTGTTTTCATGGTTCATGAGAAAACTATAGAACATCTRATCCTCCATTTTAGTATTGTAGTATAGTACAGTAGAAACAGGTAAGGGTTACCTGGAATATAAAACCRTTGAAGCTAAGGTTGATTAGGCTGGGAACAGATTTGCTAGCTCACATATTCATGAAATAAACTGCATTTTCTGGAGAGATCTTTAAATGAAACAAGTGTAAGGGAGTGTTGATGACAAAGSAGGGGAAGGCTTTGTCAATATGAAACCAAAGAAGTGGGTACATTGAAGCAAAATAATTATGTATGTGTGTATATTTGTTCATTTAGCTGCTGATTGCTAGGTTTGGAGGCCTGTTTTCAGATTCAGATTTCACTGGGTTGTGTTCCTTTTTGCTAAATTTTGGTTTTCAGGAGATAGAAGGAAGGCAGCATGATATCCAGTTGATGGACTACTTTATATGCATGGATTTATTGTTTCTTGATGTGATTGAAAATAGCAATACTGAGATACCAAATAATGATGCTGTCTTGATCCAAAACCCACTGAGCTAAACAGCAAAGAAAACACAGAATTCAGTTTTTTGTTTAGGCCAGAAAACTGCCTTTTGTAAGCTTGAAACCCAGATGTTTTCCCACTGACCTAGTGCTAATAGATCTGTCATTACAGTATCTTGGCTCCAATTACAGGGATTGTTGGAGGTATTATTGCACTGTTTCTCCTGCATTTGCTATTATTTTATGTCAATTGTAGTATAATCCCCATCCTCATGCACTGTCTGGTCCACCATGGTGATCCATGTGATGTGGGTTAATTGAAGGGAAAGGAAGTCCTGTGAATCCACAGTAACAGGCATTAGCTGATCATAATGTTTTATTGGCTYCTCATAATACAAGCTTTGAAATCTGGAGGAGAATTCTTTCCAGAGGTGGGGGGCTGAGAAGGATCTGCAAGGACCAGCTGCCATACCAAACTACCCTCAGGCTACCTTATTCCCCCCCCCCCCTTTTTTTCTTCCCCCCTGCATTTTTCCCCTTTATTTTGATTGGATATATTGGATATCTCTTTGTCTTAAGAGCCAGTTAATTTATTTTTGTGTTATAGAACTATTAATTTTTGCGTTTTGGAATAGTTTGAATGCARTGGGTGTTAAAAAAAGGCATTGAGAGTTTGGTTTTATTTTGGGTAAGAGCTCTTGCTTTTGGGGGAGGGTAAAGAAAAGACATCCTGTAAAAGAAGTAGGATTCATCAGTTTTAGTGACTGGCATGTATTTTAATAACCCTTTGCTCTAATTGGCATTTTAATTAAAKATGACACTTTAATTGGTTATTTTACCATTTTAGCTCGGTTATTAGCATCAGCTACTTCTTTCATTGCAGATAATTTATCTATGCCATCTCAATATCCATACTAGATATTTTAAAATAGTATTTTGCTGACAAAACTGAAATCTCTTTTTCTTGCTCTTCCAATGCACTTCCTAGGGCTTGACCTGGAGCCTGCAGTGTTTGCCATTGAAAAAAGTGGAATGAATGGATCATAAATAGTGCAGATGAACAAGAAAAAAATCTCAATACCAAATAACTATAAATTAATTATCCTTGTTAGTACATTAAGTCTTTACAATGCAAACCAACTGTACAATGTTACTTACAGCTKACCTGCCAGTTGCTGTATGCATTTAGAAATACAGTCTCATAATTGTTTCCTTCACTATTCTTATTCCATACTGGTTTTGTGTATGATCTTAATTTCATATTTTGACTTTCGCATGAGGGTCAATAGAAAACACTCTTAAGTCTGAGATAGAGTAATGGGATATCCTTCTAGAAAGTAGGAGAGTGCAAAATAATTCACAGGGAACAAAAAATGCCCATAAATACTGCACAGAAACTTCAAACCCACCCACCCCCACGCCAAATAACAAAATAAAGCCAGGATGGGGCAAAGGTATGTGTTTAATAGGATTTAATAATATTGAGATTTTAATTTCTCTTTGAAAARAGATCCTTGAGTTGATTAGGAAAGCTAGAAGCTTCAAAGAAGCCCACAGGAGCTCAGCTGGGGCCTTGAATAGGCTTTGAAAATTCAAGCTTAAGAAAATTTACCCTCAGCAGCTTTAGGTTCTCTGTTATTATATTTTGCTYTTTAAGAAGCTGTCATGTTGTTGTCACCACATTGTGCCACAGAGGATAGAAGTGTGGATGAGATGATTGTCTATTCTTTAAATATGCCTTTTGAGAGCTAATTAATATTAAGCACTTGAAAATTGTCTGGCAAAAGGGCACGGTATAARTGGAATATATAAGAAAAAGTTTTTTATCATGAAAACAGGAAACTCTTTTTAAATACTTGTGCAAGAGAGCTAAGGGCTCCTCTGAGGTGCAGATTGACAACGTTGCCTGATCTGTACCCAGAGAACATACGCGCCCTGGGCAACAGTATGGCAAGTTATCCTGCCTGTGTCCTRGATGGACTGCCTTCAGCTTCCAGCTTGCCTCCTGCCTCTGCTAGAATTTACATATAATACCTGCTTTTGTGATCATAGCTTTTTTTTTTACTATGGGCAGTTGCCTGCTGCGAACAGGATGGAGACTGTCTTCTTCTCCATTTCATTTTTCATTCTGTGCTAATGAAGGACATGGTGTTAAATAGTTTATCTGGCACAACAACAATTTTTATATAAAGGAAAGAGAGCTCACAAAACAAGGTGMTGAAATGTGTATCTCGTGGTCATTGTCATTAATTATGTCACCATTTCACGTGGAGATAGACAATTGTGTTCTTGTAAGCATGAATGGCTGCTAAGATGTTCTTAGCCTCATTGTAGGAGCTGGACCAGAACAGTGGTTTGCTTGTTCATAATACAGAGACTATAAAAGCTTAACCAAATTTTAAAAAAATATTTAAACTTTTGGAAAATATATTTGTGAATAACAAATTGCTTTTATGGCTCATYAGAAGAGAGCCTGATATTGCTCTCAGTGATATTTTCTGTATGTCTGAATTGATATATGTTTAAAGCAGAATGTAATTGKTGCAGTTGCTGGTCTTGATGTTTAGTGTGAGTGTCCAGCACTGCAGTGGAGTGCTAATAAAAYTTACTGATCTCAGAGCAGTAAGTTCCTCTAGACTGTAAGTACTAGAGTACAGTTTGAACTTACGGAGAAGTTATGTGTAGAAGTATCTAGCTGAGAGAGCTAGGAATGGCTTTTTTGTTAATATTTGGTTACAGTATAGCTGAGTATATGTTTGATTGCTTAAAAATCTTACTTACCCATTCCCTACCTCGAACTTTTATGGAGCACATAGCTTTTTGCTTGCTTCAGTTACATTGAATGACCAGGTAATGAATTTTCATGATGATTCTTGTGTTCTGCTTCCTATTATCTAGGAATGTTGCATAAATGCTTAGTTGCTGAGTTAGACTGGTTTTCTTTCTGCTTTGGTTTTGGGAGAAAGCTTAGCCAAATGCTTCTATGACCCCCCACCTGTTCCACAGCTTTCCCTTTTATCTCTGTACTCAAGGTTCAATATTAGAGATCCACTTTCTATCAGAGGACATCTGTGCAGAATAATGTTGCAGCCAGTCAATACTGCTCCTAATGTGGCAGGATAAAGCCATGTGTTCCCTTCCACTCCAGGGGACTGCCTTTACTGCCTGTGCAGCTCCCCATTGCCTGCCAAGACCAGACCTGGTTTGTTGATGTAGTGGTATGGGGAACTAGGCAGTGCCAGACTAGTAAATGCAAACAGGCTCAAATTAAATGGAGGTCTTCTCAATTTTTGGTACTGAGAAATATAAAAAGGTCTYTGTCTGAACTGCTGTGGTATCTGAGCTAGCTTGGTAGGCTGCATGGTAATGCTTGTYTCTGATGACAGCAGGCATCTAACAKGCTGAGGGTTWAACRCTCTCAGGCAAGCGCTKTCCTCTGTGTATTGGTTTCTGGTAAGGATGAGCTGTCACCACTCGATATGTGTGGAGAGCAGAAGTCTCCTAAGATAAGGCTGTTCATTATGCTTCCTGAAGAACCATTAAATTTCTATCACTGCAGTGTGATCCACTCCTTTGATAAAGACATTGTTTTCTGAGCCTGTTCTTCCATCCTAGCCATTACATATTTTTGTTTTTTTAAATCTACAAACAGCAAGAATGTAGAAATATATAAGTAGTAATAATTCAATGTTTTC
>CADDXX010000023.1:2678116-3009544 GCA_902810485.1 Alauda arvensis
TTTTAATATATATACACAAATRTATAATGCAAGTAAGTAAAGTAGGTTCTTCAGGCAGATACTGTTTTTGTGGTAGACTACATAATACATTTTACAGAACTGTTTCAGTCTTCTTTTTGTCAGTGTGAATATCTGGTGAACAAAATAATTAAATTTGAGTTTTTAATTTCAGGAAACATATTTTCTTAAAAACCCAGCTGCTAAATTTCTCTCTGAGTTTTTTCCATACCTGATTTCTGATTATGTAAGTCTAATGGTAAATTTGGATTAGTGTACATATGAGATGCACATATTATGCAGCTAAATACTGTTCACAAGTCCGTGTGTGTTTTATCACATGAAGCAATGGTGCTTATTTTGTCATTTTATTTTGTGGATGATCTCTGACCTYTGCATTTCTTTATCTTGAATCATACATATTCTGTATGTTGATTACYAAGAGTGTCTGGGAGACTGACAATATTTAGATGTAAATACAGCAGTGYAAGCCGTTCAAATTTGTGGTTTAATTCAGCAGTGTGTTTGTGACATGAATCACATTTTAATAATTGGGAGGGCAAATGACAAGACAGCTGTCTCAGCATAGAAAATAAGAATTGTTTGCATTGATAATTAGCATTTATTTTTTCTTTAATTATTGTTTCAAACAGAGTTAGTTTTTTGGCACTTCTTGAAGGGTTGGAAGATGTGCTTGTTTAAAAATAGGAATAGAATCTCTGGTAGTTCACCTTGCCCAAATTGTAGATCAGTGTTACCATCAGTTTTAACTATTAAACTGTTCTTATCTCAACATAAATGTTTTGCTTTGATTTTTCCACCCCATTCCATCAGAGTGGSAAGGAGGAGAAAGAGAAGTTGAGCAAACACKTGTATCATGCTCAATTTTCAGCTAGATTTGAAATCACARCAAAGATCCTGCAGTTAACTTGAGTGAAGGTGGATTAACAACCAGAAATTCACTGTTACTGTTTTAGGATCTGAGGAAATTTTGCAGTACTATATGATATATAAAAATTGCTTAGATATGAGAAACAAAATCAAAAGTCCAACAGACAATGTAATTCATGCAGTMAATAGTAGGAGATACTACAAATGGTATTATAAAACATGTTGCAAACTGAGCTTTTGATTTAAATTTCTTTAATCTCACTGTCTTAAAAAGAATCACAGATCTCTAAATATAAGCACAAGRTATGGGTGAGGAGGGAACTTGTAGCTAGGTCAGGGATCCATGTTACTCAGATCTAAGGAGTGGTATTTACACAGGTAGAAGTCATAAGATTGTCCCAGATATTGTTATTTTTTCAGGGCAAGTAACTTGTATGATGCAATAAGGAGATCATCAGTGTTGTATTACAGAAATAGGCCAAGCTATGTCTGCTAAGAAGAGACTGTGTCAGAAAAATGTTCTGCATATTAAGAGGCAAAAAACCTTTCAAAGCTGTTTCAAAGGTTTAAAAGAAAATAGTGAAAGGCCTACTTGTTGTCTTCACGAGTGGCCAGTACAGAGTTAATTTTTTGCAGTAGCTGAGGAGCTATGACTAGGAGGCTTTTCTGTATTATCTCACAGTCATTGCCTGGAGTTGGGAAAAGGGTCTTTCTTTTGCTTTTGAGAAGGATATTCCTTCCAGTGTGAGAAAATGTGGTGGGGAAGAACTGATTGTTATTTGAATACTGTCTAATGTTGCAGGCTTTCTTTGTAAATCTTTTTTTTTTTGGTCTTACACGTTTTCCTGTTAATACTGTTGCTGTTACTGTTCATTTTCTTAGCTCATTGCTCTTTCTAGTAAATGGTTCTTGTATCAACCCATGATCTATGCCTTTTGTGCTCCCACTTCTGTGGGAGGGGGAGGGGGAAGTAAGTGTGGAGTGGTTTAGGAGGAGTAAATTGAAGAGCATAATTCCTAAACCACAACAACAAGGTTTATTGTTGACTTCAGTAACTATAGAATGCATTTTCTTTAACATAAACAAATCTAAACCAGGATAAAGTTTGAAGTACTTGAGGTGTATTTGTGCCTTTCGTAGTTTAAAGGAATCAGTAAGTTTTTGTGAGACCATTGAAAAACCATCTGCCAAGTCAACATTAAACTTTAAAAAAAGAAGAGCTATAGCTCTCAGTAAAGCAATTTTTGTAGGCAACTTTTTGTGAAAGGAGCAGATTCATTTCCCGTAGAGTAGCTCAGTTATTGTGGCAGCCAGCATTTTCACCTGTGACAGACCAGAAAAATCTGTTGTTCCTGCACATCCACTTTAAATGAAGAGATAGCTGGTAGATTACTTGTATGGGATTATTCCAGTAGGACTTGATCAGATGTGCTGTCATGCTTAGACTTTGTTTGTTTTTTGGGCTTTGGTTTTCGGTTTTGTGTTTTTGGTTTTTTGTTGGTTTTTTTAAAATGGSTTCCTAACATTTGTTTGAATGTATGAGCCTCACGTATTCTGTCCCTTAAGATGTGTTTGAAYGACAGATTCCTCTCACCTGATTTCTTACATACAGGAAAAGTTTGTGCATTCCAAAGCCACTTAGGTCATGATTCCTCTAGGTCAGGATTATCTCAGCTAGTTTGGATGAGAAGAATTCAATTCTAAAAATGCCTATTTATTTTCTCAAACTAGAGAGACTACCAAGCCATGATTTTAGACCTATGCAACGTTTGTTCAAATGAATCCCACTCAAGATTGTCTCACAGACTCTGGATAATTTGGTGTACCTAGTGATGCAAATCTCTTTACAAATGGAGTGTGACATTGTTCTTTGAGTATGTTATTGTCTTGAGACATCATTTAGGCATTAATGAGTGAGTATGTGCTCTAGGTAGACAAAAAGGCCTTATATTTCCCGTAACAATTATTTCCTACRTGTTACCTCAAACCATTTTCAGTTCTAAATTTTCAGTAAAGCTTAGGACTGTCTTGGTATTCCTGAATTTCCAGTCCGTGTTATTGTTAGTTAAAGCTCTTTTAACATAAACTGGGAATGGACTTCCATCTTGGGAGCTTGATATAGTGTTTGACATCTTAAAATGCAGTTGTATATGTGCTACTCTCAGGGTCTGTTTGAGTTTCACTTCAATGGACTGAGACCAGTAAAAAAATCAAAGTTTGCTTAGATACTTGTATTAATAAAGAAGATTTTTAATGTGTTCCAAATATGATGTTACCATCAGTATATAAAAATGTGTGGAGTGAGCAATTATCTGTGCTGGTAAACAGGGATACAAATTGCTTGAAGAATGTAAAATTCAGTTCAAATTTYAAATCAATATACCCATCTTTTGAGAAATTTCTTAGAGGATCTTTTTTCTGTTGGGCTGTTTAAAATTCTCATGTGGCAAGCACTGTGAGCTGCATCACTTGGGAGTTTAGAGTAATACCAGAATAARGCATTAGAAAATACAATGTATTCTGCATTGGCAGACCAGGAAGCAATTTWCCCAGAAGRTCTTTCCCAGCCCAAATTTAAACTMGTTTGTAATGCAGTGATTGTGAGGGYGAACTTCTGCCACCAAAGGTCATTTTTTTACTACAAGATTAAGACAGCACCACCTACTGATGCTTTTTGTTTTCAAATATTTGAAATGTTTTTTGTCACTTCGTTCTTTCTATAAAAAATATTTATAGTCTTTTTGCATCCCCTTTCCCCCCTGCTCTCTTTACCTCCKTCCCCCACCCCCAATCAGCAGTCTCGTTTAGTCAGTTATCTCTCTGCTCTGCAGTCTCTAGGAGTTGTTGTTTCAGCCGCATATTTGCTTGAATCAATTGATTTAATTAAAGGAGACTGGTCTGGACATGGAYTGAATACTGAGGTAACAGAGCACTGCTTGCCATGTTTGATCAGCRCCTATATGTAATTTCTTGTGATGAGATTGGGGTTCACCTGGAGAGGCTGCCACTAAACAAATACTGAAAGAATTAATTGGCAGCTTTTGAAGCAGCTGTGAAATTGTGAGCATAGGTAAGATTTTTTTGCTTTATCACTTGAACCAGGCATTGAGTTAAAAATGTTCTGAAAATGCAGCTGAATCTTCTATCGGAGTTATTTRGCAAGTCTCGACAGATGCTGTGTAATTTAATGGTTTCACAGAACTTAGAATTATCAGTTTGGGGAGTATAAATTCTTATTTCCAGTAGAGTAGGGGAGGTAGATTTAAATGTTTCATGTAAGAGTAACTGGCAACCCTTCAATATGCTGTTTTTGTGTTTGAGTGTGTAAAGTGCTCAAAACAGCAACATATGTGAAACTTCACATGTGCTGCTGTGTGTCATATTCACAGCCTATGACCCAGAGAGAAAACATCTCCCCTTGTGCTGCATTCCATTCATGGATGGTAGCGAAGTTTTMACATACATGGGGTACTGCAGGATACCAGATATATTAATCTCCATAGAGGTACCACATATCAATATATTTCCTAAAGCCCAAGGTCTTTGTAAAGTGCACCAAAAAAAAGTGTTTAGCAAATTTTCTGGGATTTTTTTGTGTCTCGGCAATCTGATTAGAGCAATCACTGTGAATGATTAAAACTCCCAGAAGACTGGCCACTGCTAAGACACAGGTCAGCTGCATCCCTTTTCAGCWTGCCAATCAAAACTTAAAAGCAAGAGAAATGAAGGCTCCTTAGGAAACAGAATTTCAAAGATATGTGAGCTCTCTGCTATTTTTGATTAGCCTTTCTCATGAGCCTCATAAATAGTTTTCTTGCATAAAGAGACTGCTTTGGTTAATGGGTCAGAGCAATTTAAGATCCAAATGTGCATTATTTAATTGAATTGTATTTTCCTGCTTTCTCTTGCCATTGTATACCTAGAATACGAAAATATGCTTTCTACATTCCCCTTCATTTGCAACTCATTTGCCTTTCTTTCTCATATCCCATCCAGGTTTTTGGTAGGCTTTGGAGACCATTTACTTATCTTCTTTTTTAAGGTACCTCTTTTCCTGTATATGCAAGGTTATAAAGAATAATTCAAATATTGTGGAATTTTTAGCATGTAAATAAATAAGGACTACTCATTCTTCCTATTGTTTTCCAAACATTAGAAATGTAAAGGCTGTACCATACTGTTTTCATCTATTTCAGAGGAACATTCAGAACAGGTTGGGACAGAAATGGAGAAATATTCCACTGAAACTAGAGGTGGAATTCATATAAGGTGGAATTTGTCCTTTGCAGCATGTCTGCAGAAGTGCTGTAAGGCACAGTGAAATGTAGACATTTCATGAATCTCATAAGAGATTGCATATGTAGCAGGGCAGTGCTGGGTAAGATAACCAAATAGCATTTAGGTCTGATGCTGTTATGTATCTTGGCAGAGAGTACTGTGAATGCAAGAAAACTGTCATCCCTCACAACAAATCTTTAGGAGACATCATGGTAAAAGGCTAGACTGGACTATCTCTTAAAAATAGACTTTGTATTCCCTTTCTTATGCTTCTTTATCTCTGATACTCAGTGGCAAAAGAATTGGATGATGGAAGAGAGAAGGCATTCCTGTCTGATACTGGTTCCAAGCCTGAAATAAAATTGTCATGTAAKAGCAGCTCTAAATTCTGTATAGAGAATTCAGCCTGTTGCTGAGGTTGCTATGCAAGATAAAAAAGATCTGAGAAAACAAAAAATATTTGAGTTGCTGTACCATTTATAACAATGGTTTCTGAGAATAGAACAGTCTCATAAAAATATGTATGTGTGTGTGATTATGTATATATACATATTTTATTTTTAATTTTTTTTCTAATTCATTATGTGCACCAATGCAAATTTGTGCATTCACAGTTTTATGATTTTGAGGTAGTTGGCATCCTGCTTAGTAGAAAAGCGTTGCAAGGATGTAAATATTAAATCACCCTTTATATTTTAATTTGATCCTTACAAATCTGAAAATAATGTTTTAATATGCATTAACTAGAGTCAGGRCCAATGCAAACAATTGTAATTCTATCCTCACTCATAATGTGGTGGCTCCATATAGCATTCTGTACTGAAGAGGAGTTTTGCCCTATAAAGAAATGCAGAGGATAAGGTGACACCACTTACAGAAATAATACAAAATGTTTCAGCCACACATGCACTGAATAAAGGAAACATCATCTCTAGATTCTCCTTATGGGGTCACTTTTTATCTAAGTGAAAACCATTMCATTGATTAGAAAGAGCTTTAAGCACTGCAGCTTTTTGTATTGCCATGACTCAGRCGTGTGTTTGGAGCAGAATTAATTTTGATCAGAATAAATAATTCTGTAGGCAAGCCTCAGTGCTTAGAGATATGTTTTTGGTCCACCAGCTGCCTTCCCAGACTGCTTTTATCTGGTGCAGACAAGCCTTTCTGTGGCACTTCTATCACGTGTGTGTGCAGAGAACAGATACTGGCTTCTTATTCTGAATGCTGGCTAAAAGCAATGTTCCCTGGCATTGCTCTCAAATCCTCCAAAARTCAACATCATCTTCTTTTTCTGATAACTCTTTGTGTGCCTGATCAGAATGTTTGAAGTTAGACCCATACAGAGAGCCTTAATGCTTTCTCCCTGTGGGAAAAGACTACAAAGGAAGATAAGAAGCTTTCATGGTTAGAGGTTTTTTAAGGCCATTGTGAAACTACTGCTATTGTAAGTTGTTGAGCCATGCTGGGGTGCCCCATCACCTAGAAGATTCATAGGATCAYATCAAGTATGGAAGTTATACCCCTGATATTTCTGACCTGCCTGTCTTCAATGTGAAGCTGAATAATTTTGCAGCATGCATGTGGTGAGCCTTATCAGCCTCAAGGACAGTGAGRCAGAGCATGCCTTGCACAAGATGTGCCCCATTGCCAATCTCAAGGGAGTAATTTTGTCTTGATACTCTCCCACCATTTCTCTAAGCCATGCTGCCATCCCTGGGAACACTGATGGGTGAGAACAAAGGCTGGTTTGTATCTGGGATTTACTTTAGCTGTACATTGAGATTTACAGATGGCACTTGCTTTTGGTCCTGGCATACACACTACTGTGTTTGAAACAGGTAAATGAGTATTGTCTCCAGTTTTTTCTCCCTCTCAGCCTCCAAATTYCACACCTATTGTAACTGCACATAAACTAGAAGCTCCATTTTAATAATGAGGTTTTAGTACTGAAAATTGCTGTTGTGTCCTAAAATTTGCATGGCAYGTCCTGTCAGCATATCCAGAAAATAATTTGTCTATCTAGATTTCCAGAAATTCTTTAATGAAAACATAACTCTACTAAGCATAAACCATTATCAGTGCAGCTGATAATACCGAGGATTCAATTCAGTACACAAACAAGCAAACTTGAAAAATGCAAATTACAGTTGGTTTTATACCTGCATCTGTCTCAAAATTGTTTTAACGGTAGGCAAAAATTGAGAATGTCCATGGGGGAGCAGGAGGATTTTGGAAAAAGGAGTGATTTGTTGGCTCTCTGACATAGCCCTCGTCCCCACCCTTGCCAGTGGTAACAACCACAGAGCAATGTTTTGCTGTGAATCCTCCCAGGTAGCCATCAGAATGCACCTCATGTTGTCATGCAGTTTTAACRCATCTGAAGGCCAATGACAATGGGATGAAATCTAGGAAAAAACTTAATTACCTGARTTTTTGCTATGGCTGTACTGCAATTTTTTCTTTGTAGATTTTGTAGAACTATTAGAATTGACTAATAGTTCTAATAGACTAAACAATAATTGCTTACAACTCACCCTCCCTGAATGTTCTTCTCAACCAGGTTCATTTGCAACATCCAGACTCTGTAAAGATATTTGTGTTAACTTCCACCAAATATTTTGGGGCACTTTCAGGAAAATAACATTCCTAATACTACTGTTACTACTACTACTACTAGTACATGCAAGAGACCTGCAGGGAGCTTGAGGATTCTRGTTGCTTTCTGAAAATCCTGTCAGTGTAAACTGTCGATGTTGATAATAAGAGCAGTATAAGCAGGATAATTCTGGTTAATTCTCAGAATATATTCTGGGGTTTCCCACTAGTCTATCAGTAACCTGTAGATCCCAGTGAAGTAGAAGTTGTGTCAGACACATTTCACCTGACTTAAGTCCACTTGAATTTAGGCAAGTATCTGAGGTACTTAAACCAGAAGCTTCATCACCCTAAATGCTTTCCATAGTTTCTCTGGAGGAAGAAGTCACTAACCTCCCCACCCCCCATCCCCATCACAAACAGTTCCACATAGTATCTTCCTCATTGTGTTGTTTAGTAAGGAAGTCTAAGGATATTTCTGGCTTGCATAACTTCCTCCACTTCCTTTAGGCCTCTGTTTGCAGTGTTAAATGCATCTGGAAGACTATTTACWATAAATCTGTAAATTATTAGAAATTGTTATCAAATGAGTTTTTTGTGTCTGTTAAGAGAATAAAGTTGTAAAAAAGCTCTAACTCACCTTTACTTTTATATTTGTAGGTGACCTACTAAAAGTCTATTATTTAGTGTGTGGTCACCATGCTACATAGGACTCTGTATGTGATTGTGTGTATGTTAAATATCACTGCAAAACAGTGAATAATAAATTTGCTATTACTGTAAAAAAAAAAAAAAANAAGACAAAATTGCCAGCCAAGAGCATTTAATTACAGCTGTTTATGTTGAAAATGCTGAAGGCCGTGGAACAATGGGCTGAATGGAACGAGCAGGAATTGCCACCCTGTGCTTTGCATGTTAAAAGTAATGAGGGCAGTCCAAACAAAATTATTTGCATTCTGTCCAACTTTGGCTTAAAAACACCATGCAGTTCCACAGAATAGCTTAATTACCTAGCATAGCATAATTGCCAGGCATGGGAAGCAATCAATTCACATGTCTGACCATGAAATGAACCAGAGAAACTGCTGGGTTTTAACAGCTTGGTTTTGACTTATCTTGGCTTTACAGTTGTTATAAGCATGAATCCAGATGTTGATCCCTGCAGCGGTATCTCATGTTTCATCTTTCTACATCCTGGCATCATGGTTTTGTGCATTCTGTGAATCTGTGCAASTGTCAAATGGGAGAAATCACAGGTGGGGGTGGGAACAGGCTGCACCTGGGAGTGATATAGGGCTCTGTCCTGCTATGCTTGTGATTCTGTGAAAATGAGGTGAGAAAAGGTATGTGTGCTCAAGAAGGTTATAGTACTGTATAGTATATATATTCAGTAGTATGCTATTGAATCTGATATGCTTCTTAATCCAATAAAATCCTAAATTTATGGARGATTTTAACAGCATAGTTTTAATGACTGCTTCCTGTTTTATGGGCAGTTAACACCTTAGTCTTGTTTTTTATTTCATTGACTTTCCCCAGAATGGTTTAAATAATGAATAGAAAAATGGTCTCTGAGCATTTGAGTTTCCTTTRGTGTGTTTGTAATACACTGCTTATCTGCAGAAGGAGATGATTCRCAAAAGTTAGAATAGGGAGGAAAATTCATTTGATTCTAAGGTAAGATGCATCAGGCTAAAGTRGTGTTTGGGTAACAGGCTATCTAGGTGTGTGTTCTCTCATACAGTAGCTTAGTGTATGATTGGTTATATTCCTGTGGTTGCCAAAGGCAAATTCATCTTCTGTTTCTTTCTGGTTATTTTTGTAAAGGATTTGTCCCTATTGCTTGATTAGTCCTTTATTGCTATYGTGTTCAATTTTACATGAAGATGAACATGGATAAGAATAGGTGCCTCACCCTGGTGTTGAGAATARTTACAATTATATTTCTTGTTGGAATGCTCTTTAGTCTGGGGAAGAAACTGTCTCTCACTGGGTACATGCTATCAGTGCTTCTTTGTATCAATATTGATCTCTTGATTTTGCTTCATTTTTGGGTTTATTTCACCCTTGTACCTTTCTCCTATTTGTAACTGGATCACAATAAGAAAGATGAGGGGTGGGACTTGGCCATTTAAGGAGGATTTTTTGGGTCCATTTTTAATTTAGTGTTTTCAGTATTTTAGCCAAATAGTCTTTCTTTTTCTCTTTCCTATAACATTTACTTTACATTGGTAGCTGGAATTCACCTGCTGTTTTCAGTGAATACTSTGTGTGCCCACAGGGATGTAGAGGGGAATGAATGGGATCATACATTTTTCATCCTGCCAAGTACTAAATGAAACTCCAATACTGCTTAACAAAAACAAACAAACAGAAACAAACAAACAATACCAAAAAACCACAACCAACCAACCAGAAAAACCAAAGCCCACTCCAAACCAAAACCACCAAGACACACCACAAAAAATCCTCATGCACACCTAATGAAGACAGGTAATCAGTTAYAGTGACAGAAAATTGTAAATCAATATTGATGTGGTTTGTTTTTTTTTTTTATCTCAACAGGTCCACAGTCAGGATGTAACCTCCTGTAAAATGAAAATCTGTGAAGAAAGATACAGATAGCACTTGGAGCTACAAGTGGTGGATGAGTATTTCTCTTCTTAAGCATCAGCTTTTGGAAACGCTATGGTGATTTGGAAAGGCTCAAGAGTGAACTGCAAAGTTTTCCTCAGCTCAATCAATGCATTTCTTAGTAGTTTCTCCAAGTCATTGATGTTCAGAGATGGTGTGTGATGGAAAAAAGCACCATGTTTCTGTGTTTGTAGCYCCTGTTTTTTGGATTAGTTTGCTGCATTGCTGAACCGATTTCATTTTGAAGGGCAAGGAGTGAATGTGATGGATTTATCTTCAGAGATGAACAAACATGGAAGGAATCCAATAAGTCATAAACTAGAAGATCAAAAGAAGGTAAGATTATTTTTAATTACTTAATTATATTTGAATGACTTGCAAATTCTTTGATGATTTTCAGTAAACTGGRAATGAATGTGCTTTTGAGGATAAAGTAGCCTGCTATGCTCACAGGATATTGCAGTACAGAAAACACCCTGAATTTGTCTAGCAAACTATCTTTTAAAACCTGTACTTGCTGACCTGCTGATCTGAAGCAGAGGTTTGACATCAGCCTGAGACAGGGTGAGATATTTGGTTTTTTTTCACTGTGGATGCATGGGCTTTTCATTCTGTCCTACACATAGTTCTGGATAATGTATTGTTCAATTTTTATCCTTCAGTATCTGAGGCAGTTCAAGCATGTAAATTCATACTTCCATAGTGTGGGAAGTTCTTTCAGAAATCCCACTTCTGCAACAGACTATCCTAAAAATCTCACCTYCCAAGTTCATGTCCTTTACTTATCCTATGGTGTAGAAATATGTCTAATGCTTATTTAATAAACCTAATTTTAAGGTCTTAAGCTTTGTGGGGATAATAGGACCCGTGCATTATTGATCTTTAGACATTACATTTATGGATTTTTCCTGAATAAAGCTTTTTGCTTACTTTGTTTTGTGGGTTTTCTCAATCTTTATTTTATTAAAAGTTCAAAACACTCTAATTTTCTTTTTGCYTGGGTTCTGAGGTAAGGCCTGCACTTACTGGCAACCAGCAGAGAGAATATGTTCTGATGTAGCATCTGAGGCTGTGGTGTGCTTTATGCAATGCCTTGAAGTGAGATTTACTGGCCTCTTTGATTTATTGCATAGCTTCAGTGGGACTGTCCAAATAATGTATTRAAGTGCAGGTTATGTGCTTTGTTATTTACAATATATGCTTCTGGCTTGGATCTTTTTTTTTTGTTTTTTAATTTTTGGTATTAATGTGTCTGTCTAATATTTTAAATATTTTTTATCTTATTTGGGAAAAAGTAGAAATTGGTGTAGTTTATGGACAACATAAAGCAATTTTAAGTCCTGTAAAATCAAATACTTGGTTTTAGTGTCTCTGAGATTTTTATGTGTTAATATAAGTCATTCAGTCATAGCCAATAACCCTCTAAAGTGTAGAGAATTGTAGGAAGTATACTATGATAACACACATGATGAAATTATTACAGAAAATATATTCAGCCTTTGAGCATTTTTTGTGTAATGAAGAAGAGAGAGAGCTATATGATAATAGATAATTAGTTTGCAACGTGGGACTTTCTCCACTTCATAGTTCCTACATTTCTGTGGCGCAAAAGAAAAGCTAAAAAACATTAGCCTTAATCTCACCATCTGGTGAATTGTTTTCTGAACCATTGTTATGTGATCTGGAACCCAGTATGGTCGAGTCCTCTTTTCCTCCAGCCTCCCTCTTCTTTCAAGAAAAAATTTCAATAGAATTTTTTTCCCTTTATGTCTAATACCTGCACATTCACTCTTAGACACTCTTGGGATTGCTTAGGAGGAGCAGRTTTGTTTCACAGAGGATCTGTTGTACCTTAAGGTCAAATCTTTTCTTTGAGCCAGTCTGTAGGTATTTTATCCATCTGTAGAACAATGCAATGACCACCAAAGGCTCTGCAGTTGATAACAGGCTCTGCTTTTGTTCTGTGGTTGATGCTGAAGAAGTAAATGTGATGATAATAAACAGAAGTCTTGTTAGTTTTTATTTYATTTAGGGATCTTTGTATCAATTGACTATCATTGATATGCTAATATTATTACAGAAGGCTAATATTTTTTAAAAGGAAGGTTTATAAGTGGTGGTGAAATATAAGAAGTAGTAGTAATTTGGCATCTCTTTTTGCTGCATTGTCTCTAAATCAAATTTTTTACATCATTTTACATTTTAGCACTTTAGGAGATATTTGCTGACTTACTGGCTGACATGGCTGCCTTAGTTGCATAMTGCCTGGATCTGACCAGGCAAGAGTCAAGCTGAATTTCTTGGATAYCTTATGTCCTCTCAATAAATAAGAAATATTGTGTTCTGAAAAGACTCAATTGTTGTTGTACTGCAGAATATATTATTACTATTTTCTGCATGAACAATTTATGGAAAAAGTCAAATTGAGAATAAAGCTCCCTATAAGACTTCTCAGGTAGCTTTGAAAATGCAGAACGTACTTTGGGATGTAACTTTTCTAATAATTTCATGGCTGTGCTACATACATAATAGCATGTATTATGTAATAGCATAGGGTTGTTTTTCTCTGGTCTGGATTTGGGCTGGAACAACTATTTTAAAATAATTTTTCATAATGTTCATATGTATGACACTCAAATATACTCCTTATTTCTAAACCCATCAAACACATTTTAAATGGGTGCATACTTGTCTTGCAGCTGCAGAACTGTCAAGTTCCTTATACTTTCTATAGCTACAAGATTGCATTTTTATTGATTTTATTGATTGGCAATACCTTGCTTGTTTTTGTGGTACTGGCATATTTCAGTGGGCTGATGCTCAGAGTAAAAGATGATGCTTAGTCATGAASTTAGAGTTTTTAATAGCCATGTGGAAGCAGTAGTCTGATTTTTGTGGCTGAAGTGTTGGGGAAGGGAGGGAGGCACGCTAATAGTGCAGAGAGGAAAAAGGGTTTAGGAAGATCATTGTAATTAGTTAATTTGACGTCTTACAGAAAATAGACATAGACCTTCCCTCAAATCAGACAAATTATTCTGTTCAGATAAAAACCTCAGGAAGTGGGGAGTGAGCTGGAACAGGTAGTTCTGGGATGTCCATCATTCCTGTCTGGTCAAGGACCATGTGTCCATGGTGACTCTGTCCAGAAGAAGCCTTTTCTTCCTCCAGGCTTGATGTGCCAGCCATACAGCTTCATCCACGTAGATATTTCAGTATAAATGTTGTGCTGYTGTGTCTGTTTGCCCTTTCCACARTGTACTGTAATTCCTTATTAAATCYGTACAATARRAYTCMAGGCTTTAGGACAGAAATGTCAATAAGTAGCAGGTCCATATATTGCTGTTTAMAATATGGTGTGCAAGTTCATGATTTTAGCACAYGACAGAGAGAGCCACAAACCAGCCTTTTGAATAACAGATTTCTCTGGGCAACTTGTTTAAAATTACCACTTCAMAACCTGAAAGGGGCTGTCTGATCTGTCTGTATTTTATCATTCAGAAGGGTTCTTCTGTTTTCAAAATCAACAAAGTTTGTAATTTGCTGCCACATACATGGTTTGTGCTAGCCAATCTTCAAAGTGCATATTCAAAATTTCCYGACTACTCCAGACATTTAATGTTTTCCTTACAAAAAAGTCCCATWGTGGCCATTTCTTTGACAGACTATCCAGATTACATTGTATCTTCAACAAACACCTGCTTGCTGCAGGCAGGCAAAGCCAAGCCTTGGAATGCTGCTGCAGCTGTGGCCCTGCTGGAGGCTGGGGGTGGGAGCCTGACTGTGGTTTGCTGTGGGCGTGCAGATGTCTGTGAGGAGCACACAAGTACACAACAGTGGTTGCTGTACCCTCCAGTATCATTTATGTACTTGATCATGTGCAAATCTCTAAAATCGTTTCAGAAATACAGGAATGTACAAAATGTTTCCCAGTAACAATAATATTCTGTGCCTTAAAGGTTTGGCATGTCTGCTTTGTCTGCCAACTAATTTACTGCTTTCTGTTCCACAGTGCCTAGGGTGTTTCAGAAAAGCCCTCTGAGTCCTTATCCTGACTCACACCAAAAGATGTGTGCCTGGATTTAAAATCCATTATGCAGAATACAGTAGGAATTATATTCTTGCAGAATTTCTTGTTTCCAAAATAGGAGACACTGCACCTCTACACATCTTCTCCACATCTTGGAATTCTGCACACTCAGAATGGTCACAAGGATAGTTTTTCATCCCATTTCCTTTAAACTCTCTTGACAAAAGGCCTTGATTCTTCTATTCAGAGTYAAATCCAAACCAAATGAAAATAGAGGAAAGTTTTGAGTACTTCACCACCTCCCCCAGATACATGCTTTGAAGCTAAATATGAGAAAGTATAAGAATCTCTGTTGTTTTCAGAACAAATKACATGTTCTGTTGTCATTCCTTTGGTAGACAGGTGAGCCACTATACCCAGAGAGACTTCCAAAAAGACACCAAGGCTCTATTACTGGACAATAATTAATATAACTAATTAGCAGGAGTAGCAAGCAAGCCTTTTCTAGTGTTAGATGKTTTGCTGATCTCCCTGGTAGCCATTTGGAGCTTAATTAGAAGTCCAGTAATCAGTCAGGTTTTGCTTGATRGGGTAAAATAATAGTTTACTGTCAAAAGCATCAGGCAGTATTGGTATGAGATTCTTTAAAAGAACAAATCAAGAGAAAAGGTTTAGAAGGGACAGATATGATAGGAACAGTCAGCATGTACATCACACTGTTTCTCCATACCCCGTCTCCTTTGGCCTAATCAATATTCAGTGCACGGGGCAGCATTTCAGGAAAATCAGATGACATCCTCATGAGGCAGTTGGGTCAGAAGCATAATTTGTTCTTATGAACACTCTACTWCTGCAGTGTCTCTGCTCCCCATTTTCACAAATCAGTTTTCATCTTTATGACTAAATCTGTAGTCATCCAACAACTGTTTTGAAAAATAATGGCATGAAATCTTGGGCAAGCCAGAGTTGTTMCTATTCTTGTTTAACAGTGCATTTTCATTTGAAGATCTGGGATCTGAGTGATGTGGATTTTGATGTGAACAAAAAGGTTGATTTCTTCCATTCTGTTTTTATTTCTCTCTCTGAGGCTGCTCTGAGCTTTCTATCCCTTCTCCTCATGCACCCCAGTCCCTCCTACACATAAATACATWTACATGTATATTCTGTGCAGTTCTTGTCCATCTGCTCGTCTGTCTGTCAGGGGATGCTTTGCAAACAACTGGAGTTCTGCAGATCTGCAGAAGAATCAGAGATTCATTTGGCTTAATGTTCACTGTTATTGCATATTCCCATATTGCACAACWACTGGCAGGGATTTTGTGGGGTATTTTTCAGGACATTTTAAGCATTTTAACCAAAAGTAGAGCAGCAAAGGAAWGGTGAGGGGTCAGCAGAGCTGAGGGAAAATATTTGTCCTTTTTTTGCTTTTTYACTTGATACCCTAGAATTAGGCACAGATAAGAAGAGCCAACAGAGCTGATAAGAAGAAATGGGYTGTAGGGATAAAACTACAGTTGCTTTTCTGTATCAGCTTGTCATATATTACCTCTGTTATTCCTTCCCTTAAGCTTTCTCCCTTCCATTCTCCATGTGTTTTCTGTTTTGCTAGAATTACTTGAATTGTCTCCCTGTCTATCAAACCTCCCTGGGGCCCCACCACCTGACTCTTCTCAATTTCTGAAATTGTTCTGTGCACGCTGCTGGGGAAGTTCAAACTAAAAAAAAAAAAAAGTCACACAACCTTTACAGTCTTAATAAATGGAGTTAAACATAATTTTATGRAATATGAATCCCATAATTAATAATTTATAAAGTAAACTCATGTCCTCTGCTGCATATTAACAGGGCTTTTTCTTCCTTTTGGAGCAGCATGATRTAAATAAGATAGTACATATTTCTCTTTTATACTTCTTCATTACCTTCCCCAAGCCACTATTTGCAAGAAAGACTTGATTACAGWCAAGCATTTTGTCCCAGTGCTGCACCAAAACAGCTAAGAAATTAATATGATTAAATGAATTCTTTTCTTAAAATGATACTGGYTGGCTGATTTTTTTAATGTTTTGTTAGTATGCCTTGGTTTTGTAGATGGTTGCTTTCCTTTTCAATCACTATCAGTTTTATCTTATAGTTGTTGCAGTTAATGTATGCCTGATAACTGAATAAAACTTGGTTTTATTCAGGAATACCAAGTAAAAGTTGTACAGGGTGTCGTCACTGCCTGGTTGGAAGGCAATCAGCTGCTTTGCAGCTGTTCCTGCTGGCAGATCATTGTGTAATAAGATAACTCAAATGAATACTATTCTATATGTATGTATACAGCATGGCTTAGGATATACACTGCAGAGTTGAGTGAGAGAAGGAGGTGGCTTCTCACTTGGGTTAATTACTTCCCTCTCTCTCCCCACTGAAAAWACAGACTGGTCTTCACTTAGTGCTAAAGACAGTTTGCAGTTTCTACCAGTTATATTGCAAAGGTAGATTTAAGTGTCTTGTCTCAAATGGTCTTCTCTGATTTGRAATAAGAGATGTCTTTTCTGGCTGAGAACCAGAAAACAGTGAAATAAATGAAATTAATATCTCATGATTATACAAAATTCTCTAGGACGCCTTTGTGGTTACAAACTTCCTGCAAGGTTTAAAGGTGTCAAGTATAAAAGAAGATAAAAGACAAAAGAACTTTATACTATAAATCCTGTTTTTTGATTGCTGTTGCTCCTACTTATTTAAAACAAAGCTCTTATTAGCTTCAGTACAAAGAACATTTTAGGTGATCATTTACTTGTTTAGCTATTTATTAAGCTTTCTTTTTTGTTTTTGTTGTCTCTCTACAATGACACTGCAAGCAAGGAAATCACTGTAATTGTTATTTAGTATTTCCCTCTTCTTAGCATTATTTTCCAAAATGTTCTCAATAATATTTGTTTGTCTGCTTTTGTCCTGAACTCATTGTCTGAGAAAATCTTACGAACCTCAAGGATGAAATGCTGAGCTAATGTGCACCCTTGTCCTATCTTTTACCTTCTAAGAAGGAGCATAGCCTTGCGAAGCAGTTGCATATAACACTGTACAATGGAAAACCTGAACTTGGCCTTTTAGCTAATCCCTTCTCTTACACTGTGACAATGTTTTGGGATTTTCATCACCCAGCTTCATGAAGATCATACCTTCAAAAGGTGCTTTGAGGCTTCTGCTGCATGAAATCTCATCTTTGTGATAGGTTCCATAATGAGTGCATTAGCACTCAGCTATCCTGCTTGCTGATTTTGAAAGTATTTTCCTAAATTTTATTGACTATCCATTATCAAACCATGCATTTAGAGGACATGCCCTATTTTCTTGTTCCCCTTCCCTTGAAATTGCACTTCCCATCTTCACTGTGTTGAATAGCCTTCATATAATCAAGACTTATAAAGGAATTCCTCCCAAAATTTTGGAAGAAGTAAAAATCAACCTCCTGTTTATTCCAGTTCTGGGCTAGATTTGAATTTCTGAAAAACACAAAAATCACGAGAGCAAGGTTGATAGGCAACTAAAGCTTTTTTTTCACTTTGATAATTTTTCTAATTTAAGTGAAAAGTACTGCTGTGTTTATGAAGTAGTTGGGGAAACCTGCTGCTGTTGTTATTTTTACCATATTGCATTGAGCTAGTTTCTTGAAAYCACTCTGTAATGTTACCTTGAGATTTAAATGGCTCCTAAATTCAGGTCAAGGACTCTGCAGCTTTCTAATTATCTCTGCAGTCTTGCAGTATGAGTAAAGCATTGTAAGTGTTGTTGAAKCTGTATGTCACACAAGGAAGTCCTACTGTTTGCTTCTTTAATTCCCCTGGAAGGCTAATTTTTGAAATTGGAAGGAGAAGCATCTGCTGTTGCTGCTGTATCAGAAGTAAACAAGTGAGGAGCTGTACTGCAGTGAGCCTTTGTGGGAGGGGTATAAAGACCTTTTTAAGATTGCATTTTATAAACATTAAAGCAAGAATTTTCTTATGAAACTGCATTTCGTGTCTGCTTATAGAGAAGTTAATAACCTTTTAAACTCATTCTAGATAGGCCTAACCTAAAGCAATGTATGACAGGACACAGTACCTTGCCTGGTATTGTGGCTTTTAGCTTCTGAATAAAATCATCTGGTGGAGCACTGAGTGATGGCCAGCAACAATTAGTAGTCCCAAATTAAACCAGTTGGTGTTTTCTTAGATACGATACGATATGTAAATACACACTCTGAATAGAGAAAATGAGAAAGGGTTGTATGAATGCAGAAGTGATGCACAGAARATTTAAAGCCTAGCTTCTACAAATGAGATTTTTTTCTAGAAATTTTGCATCCTTACTGAAATAAATGCATACGAAAAACCCTCCCAAACCCCAAAWCCTGTAGAATTAGGGAYAAGGTATATTGTGAAGGTTGCATTAGTTTGTCACATTAATTTCATAGTGCACACAGTTCTTGAATATGAATCTTTAGAGTCTGGATTTTGTACCAGAATGGAAGACTTTGTTTTGTTACTCCTTAACCTGAAGTGCCAGGGTGCATTCATGCTGTGGTCCAATGAAAGAATACTGCTGGGAAGATGGCTTCATTTTTATCTTTTTAATGGCTAGGTACTGATGTTGGCTGTTCTCCAGTGCTCAAGTGCAAAAGAATGCAAAGGCAGGGAAGTACTCTGGAAATGGTTATCATATCCTACTGGCAAGCACATACATATCCATTTTGATTTAAGTCTATGTATATGTACAAAGTAACATGCTCTGTTTCCTGCAGGTAAATGAGAAAAACCTCTTTGCTTGAAGAGAAGAAAAAGCTGWTAGAACTAYTGAGTTTARTAACAATGTTTCACATATARTGGGGGTTTTTTTGTTTGTTTTGTTTTGTTTTGTTTTTTTACTTCAGGATACTCTACAGTTAGTTAAGTGATCCTTAGAATATTCTTTTTGTAACACGCTAAGGGGTAATAAAATTGTATCTCAGTATGCACTGATGTATGCACAATCCCTATCCTKTTTTGATATTAAAAGTCCTTGATGTCTTCTAGAATTGTCAGTACTTGGCAAGAAATGTTTCTTAATGGCACTTTTACCTAAGTGACCAAATGTAGATTTTACCAGGGTGACAGACCACTCCAGAATACAGGGTTATATCAGAAGTTTGTAGCAAAGCAGCTGTTGTATCAGTTTAACATTTATAATTTTTGATGGAAAAATAAACCTGTAGTTGAAATGCAAGTCAGCAGGCTGTCTTTATTAGTTGGGCTTTTGCTATTATTAATTTTGCTTGCTTCTCTTTCCTTTTGTTGTTACTATGGTTTTCTCCTTTCTCTGTCAGGAATATTCTCATYACTTGTCATCTTCCCTCTGTCCTTGTTGCATGTTTGTTGCCCTCTATCTGTTTTGTTTTCRTTTTCCTTGTCCTGTGTTCACCTTACCTCAGCTTATAAATTTTTTCAGTATATGTGCATATACAATGCAGATAACTGTGTGTGYRTATATATATGCATGAACATGGATAYCTCTSTGTATATTTTTGTGYACRAGTATTTTGAGTGAGTGCTTCTATATAAAAGTGTAATATGGACAACAAGGCATAGGAAAATCTCTAGTGTAACTGAATCTGAAAATGTTTTTCTTTCTCCATGGTCTGTTCCTTGGTTTTTCTGGAAAATAGTATCCTCACTGGAAGGTCTTTGTCACACTGTGTACCTGTGCATATTTGTGCAGTGCTTAGGACAGGAATAACAGTTGAGGGCTTTTGATTCTTTTAAAACAATTGCAGCAGTAAGTGTATGACTTAATATTTTTTTTCAAATTGGATTTTTTTGTTGTTGGTGTTGGAGGAATTTGTGTGTTTACTTGCTTCCTCTGATAGATCCTTTCAGTGTTTTCCACCTCAGTTCGAGCGTGGTTGTTGCTCTTAGCCCTTGATGTAAGAGGTGCAGCCTTAAAAYACTATTGGTCCCTGTGCCATCTGACCATTATGGATTAAAGTTCCTTCTTTGTCTGAATCACTATATTGATGCCAAATAGTAAGTTGCATGGTAAATCCATGACAGCAAACAGTTATTTGTAAGTATGGTGGAGGCATTGTACCAACAAAAGAGGACTGGGGAAGCTGCCAAGTATCTTTTTTTGTTGTTGGTCTAAATTGCCTGATGTAAACACTATGTCCATAATGAGTAATTTGGAAGGGATGATTTTCAGCAGGTGCTATTTTTGGCTTGATTGCACAGGTCAGGTGACTTTGGAATTATTGTTGGCATTGTAAATAAGAAACAAAGGGAACTATGATGCACAAAAACAAGCCACCCCTGTAGACTTGCTGCCTCCTCTACCAAAATCTGACCACACAAATCCAATACAAGGTAGCAAATCAATATTAAGTCACACAGTTCTGAAGGGTGGTACTTTAGTTTGTCTGAACATACTCTACATCTGGAGTGGAGCAGTTACAGTTTTGTGGAGCATCATTTCCATCTGTAGGTGTTATGCAATAACTTACTAATAATATAAATATTCCTATTGCTATATGATAGCTGCTGCATTATCACTTTTAGGAAGGTTTATGTATATTAAGGTTTAGATAAAAGACTGAAGGTCTGTTTCTAGCTTTGTCAATTTTCTTTGTACCCTCAGGGAAGTTGCTTAAACTCAGTTTTATTCATCTGTACTATTGAAAGATCTTCTGAATCATTTATCATTGAGTTTTCTCAGAGCATTAAGATCCTCATGTTGAAGGTCAAATATATTTACCTAGTGTTTAAAATAAATTTSCTACACTCATGGCTATTGATCTGCATTGTGGTGTCTCAGTTGTGAATCAGGATACAGTTCTGCTGCTGCTGCTGTAGGAATACAGTAAAAAWTACTGTCTGGTTTAAAGACCTTACAGTTTGCTTGTAATATCCCTTGGTTTCACCCTTGTATTTAATCCCTAATAGACRAATGTGACTTTTTCTTGGTAGAATGTGATCTCCTATACAAAAACATTTAGAAATGTGTGAGGGAGGAGGGAGAAKACTGTTTACAGAAAAGAAGGAATATACAGGCTTTTTCTTTGTCATGCTCACCAAAATACTTATCATGTCTTAGCTGTTACTGCATTTTATCTCTTCTTTTTATCCTAATTTCCCAATAGTAATCTAAATATGCTCTCAGGAATACARGAACCTGCTTGACTGTGCATTAGATAGGGTAATGCTTTATTAATTAGTTCTATTTAGGTGACAGCTAAAGTAGATGGCACTTTCTTATCATTGTCTTCTGCAACATGGCTACTTTTTACAATGCCATTTCTCTATGTATTTCCAAATGGCCACATAAAGAAATAATATCAAGATGACCAAATGGATCAGTCAGAGGAATGGAAGATAGAAATAATAGAGGAAAATTGCAGGATTTTCCTAATGCTTTCCTTTGTGAGTGTAGACAGCTGGGATTGTGTTCTGTTCGGGAAGCAGATGGAGCTGGTTACAATTTGCTCTGGGATAGCACCAGTCCTGCTGTAAAATGAGACTTCTGGCTCAAAATCCAGAGGAGYTCTGTTCTTAAAAAAATGCACCAGTAATGCAAGCTGATTTTAAGAACTGAAACACATACAAAAAAGCCCCAACAAAATTATGCATGAAAGAAACACTCATGAGCTATAGCTGTCTGTTAGGAGTTAACACAGTAYCATGATTTTATTTGCATGTCTTGCAGAAAAGGAGTTCACTATTCCATGCTATCCCATGCTCAACAGTAATGAGCTAAAATGGTATGTACATATTATAAACAAAAATGATCCCAAGAGCCAGAGTCCTAAGTGGATCTATAATTCAAAAGTGCCAAAGAATGATTATGGAGATCTCAGAGYTCATCTTAAGCAAAAATAGTGCATGTTTGCTTTGCTCCCTTCTCCTCTCCCCAGTGTTTCTGTTCACTTTTAGTTAGCATTGCTATAAACAATTAACGAGTAAAAGAAATGCAAAGTACCTTTTACAGTAGTTGGTCTCTTTCTTGCCCTTTACTTATCTGTTTATTTCCATCAAAGAATTAAAGCAAACCAAGTTATTMCTCCATAACATGTATCTAATAATTGTAGCAAATCCAAATTTGATCCGTCAGAAATCTTGTGTTATCTTGATATGTCACAACTAGAAAGAAAGGAGGAGCTGTCATTCTGCTAATGTAGAACAGCTGGCATAACAGACTCCAAGTTGTGCGTTCCAGGAATTAATTTATTACAAAGGTAAGTTCAGTCACAGATCTTAAACTGTTAAGTTTTCAGCTCTGCCTGAGTAACAATAGAATTTTAAAGGATACAAAAGGTAAACCATGCAACATATGTTTGAGGGGTGYTAGCCTTAATTTTTGTTTTCCTCACTGGTAAAGGAGTTTTCTGTGGCTGAAGTTGATTGGTCTGAKAGCTACACGGGGAAACCAAAGACTCTGCTGTGTGGTAGTTAGCACATGTATACTTATATATTTCTTTTGTATCTTTTTTTTTCTCTTAATAGGATTTTTTGTATTAAAGCAACAACAAAATTAAAGCCTCATTAAAGGGGAAAATAAATCCATTGCTGCTATTTAATATTTTCAAAAAGTACTTGTTTCTTCCTATCATCAGATCCTTGTGAGAGAAAGAAAGTCAGACACTGATCTCTTTTCTGTGGTGACCAGTGACAGGACACAAGGGAATGGCCTGAGGCTGTRTCAGGAGAGGTTTAGGTTGGATATCAGGAAAAGGTTCTTCACCCAGAGGGTGGCTGGGCATTGGACAGCCTCCCTTGGGAAGTGGTCACAGCACCAAGCCTGTCTGAATTCAAGAAGTGTTTGGACAATGCTCTCAGGCACGTGGTGTGACTCAGGGATAGTCCTGTGCTCMTGGAGGAGTTCGACTCAGTGGTCTTTGTGTGTCCCTTCCAGCTCAGCTTGTACTGGATTCTGTGAGATATTGGTTGTCAATGTATTTTCAGTAGGCTGAACTCCATTTTTCTTCTTCCTTATTTGTTGCAGCATATGTTTGGGAATGCTGTGGTGACCATATTCCTAGAAGTACACCACTTGAATCATGAGTAAAGAAAAAGAATAAAGGGTTGCTAGTTCTTCATGGTAAACCACTAACCCCCCCATTTTTAGACTTRAAATTCTATTTCTACGTGCTATTAATGCTGTTTAAGATTTTTACTGTTTAATAACATAACTACTGATTGAAGGGGCAGGTACCCATTTGTTATATTTGCAAGACRCTCTGTGAATATTTTGGTACTGTATCTACAAATGCATCCTAATAAATGCTTTAGGCATATGCCATGAGTGTTTTTAACACTGTTTCTCAAAATCAAATCAGTAGCTGCRCATGAATTTTTTAAAGAGTTGTAGTATTGTTGGCAATCTTGTGGTTTAAGCTGTGCTTGGATTTTCATTAAAATACTTCACAGTTATTCTCTAAAGGTGTAATTACTCAGACCTCTAGATAACAGTGGGAAACTTTCCAATGATTTTTGGCAGGCTTTCTGTAAAAAATTTTCATTTCAGTTTCTGATGGAACATTTTTTTTTCAAGAGACGGCATATTGGTTAGTTTTTTTCTGCTTGTTTGTTTGTTTGCATTTTTTAACTCACTAAACAACCCAAAACTAAAAAAGCAACAGGCCCAAATGTGTCAAGTTGCAGCAGGTGAGACTAATAACCCCCATCAGTTGCTCGTGTAAGTGTTTCCATGGAGTCTGTGACAAAACYAGGGCCCTGAAGTTACATTAAAGTAAGATATTTGTAGCTGTTAACTTTGTTGTTCTCATGTTGTTCTAAATTCAGTTTGTCAGAGAAATCTGCCAAAGCTATTGCAGAGCYGTTGAAGTCCATACTCTTTAGTGTTACTTCTTGGAGAGCATTAGTTAACTGGATTTGAAAGAAAGAAGTCCTAATAACAAACAGACAAATATAATCCAAAATTTAGAAAAGGAGGTTCCACAGTTKTKKTTTTTTTAAGRYGACAATGCAAATTGCTTTTAAAGACTTTTTAAAGACTTTTAAATCTTCCAAACCGCGTTCTAGCTGAATGAGACTGACTCTTTGGACAAGAATTGAATTGGTTAAATTGCCTCTGATGTTGTTTGGAACAAACACATACTGTCTCTTCTAGAGGAAACATTTCAACGTTTCTTGAAATTCTTCATTGACTGTAGTTTGCTCTTGGATTTTTTTAACAGAAGGTTGAAAGCAGAACATGAAGTTGATACCTAAAAAGAAGATAATGCTTTGATTTTACTTAAACATTATTTCTCATATAGTATTTCATATATTATTTCTCATATTTTGCTGCTGAAAATTTATCAGATTTCTTTAGATCTACTGACCACTATCTTTCCAGAGCTTCTCATCTTRTGGTTTAGAGTTCACTGTTTCCATGTGCAGTACACCCAACCTGCCTTGATAGAAAAGAGCAACCTGTAAGTTAAACTGGAGGGGTTGACATAGATCTGGGTGTTATCAGTATGCTTCCAATGGAGTGAGCTGTGGGAGAAGACTGCTTATACAGTGCCTGTGCTCTGCATTTTCTGGGCTGTCCCATCAGTGGCTGCCCCACAACACATCTGTCTTTGTGAGTGAAGTCTTTTTAAGATGATAGAGAGTGTAGATGACAACAGGGGAGCAGCTTTTCCAGTCATTCCTCCTCTTATAAACACCTGGGAGGTTTTTTTGTCAAAGGTAGTTTAGCAATTGGGTGGTGGATGAAGGAGGTTGATGAGAAATCAATGCAAATGAGGTTTTTTATTTGCTTTTAGRATTTATGTGGAAAGATTGTTGTAAAAGTGCTTATAAAAGGTTCAGGGTAAAATAATGAGACTTCTGACCTTAGAGACAACTATAGTAATTCCTTATATTCTTGACATAAAATCAAACTTTTTGTACAGTATTTTTATTTGGTTTGTGCTGTGATACTTACATGTTTGGGCTTGTTTTCTGTCATGTTTATTACCTTTTATTAAAAGTGTGGGCTTTAAGCACTGTAGAAACTCAGTTTCTGAGTAGTACTGATACTTGAAACAATTCATGGCACCAATATAGAATACATTGCTGCCTTATTTTTCAAATRCACATGCATTGCATGCTAGTTTTGTAAACCCAACTGTAGAAAAGCTCAGAGCTTTGGTGCTATTAATTACTCTCCTCATGAAAATATACTGACATATTACTGTTTCTGGAAATTTCAGATTCATGCAAATGTCAGGTTAATTTCTTCTATTTTCACAGAGTTTGGATTGGGGTTTTTTGAAAAGTTGTATTTGTCTGGGTTTCCATTCATATGGAAATAAATGCAGAAGATGAGAATATTGTTCTACAGTTTCATGAAGCTGACTATTCAGATAGTGTGGCTCTAAAGGCCACTGAAAAGAAAATCAAGCAGCAAATTATCAGGGAAAAGAACATATTCTATTCCTTAAACAAAAATTGGAAGAAACTTGTCATTTAACATGCATTTTGTGTCTTTATCTACAGCCTGGAATTTTCAAATAAGCCTTTTTTAAAAATTTATTTTATATTCTTGACAGAAAGAATAATCTGATTATCTGGTTTGAGTAAACTTTAGGAGTGGGCTGTGAAGGAGAATTTTTTATATTAAGAAGCARTGTACACTTGCCTTTTGTTGCAGTTTACCATTTTTCAGAATCACASATGCCTATAAATATACTAGTTTTAATCAGCAATGTTAATATTGTCTTACATTATTTATGTGGCATCCAATATTTCCATTGTATAGTATTTTGCCTGATAATTTGACAAATAAAAGTTTTGGTCTTCATAGATGATGAAAAAAGATATAATAGGAAGGAGAGACTGTCTGCTCATAAAATCAAGCAAGGAGTGAATGAAAAATTAGAATACTAGGGGTTAAAGTAGCACCCCTGTGTTTGTGCAGCACAGTACCTTGTGTGCTGGGGGACACTGACAAACTGAGGAAACACAGCAATGCCTGCATGCTTCCACCATGGCCCAAACTCATTGAAATTGCTGAAATTATGGTAACTGGGATTTAACTTGATGATCTCCTCTAACTAGCTGACAGTTGCTCATATTAAGAGTATTCGTCTCTTTTTGTTATTACATTCAGTTTTGTTTATTTTGTTAATTTCAGTTATTACATTCAGTTGTTTCTTTGTTCATCTTCTTTTTTCTCTTAACCCCTGCTCCTGTGSTACTTTATCCTAAACTGAGGGTTCTTTGCAAAGTGACTTTTTCTTTATACAGAATGTTGATGCGGTGCTTGGTTAAACTAAGTTTTCAACTTAATTTTTCACTTGTAGGTTAGAGATCTTAAAATTTAGAAGATATGATTTATTTATTTATTTATTTATTTATATGCTGATAAGAATAAAGATGATCTGACTCATAGCACAGGGTGGAGATCCATTTATTTTCGTGCTGTCAGTTTGCAGGTAGGCACCTGCTGGATGTTTGTGTGCCTCTTGTGAATAAATCCCTATCTCTAGCTTGGCCTAGACAGCAATTGCCCCAGGGAAGAAKAAATAATTACTAACATTATCTCATAAGAATTTATATTTAAGAAGGTTTTGGAATTAAGAGTCAGGGCCAGAAAGTCCCATGGTGTAGATATTCCTTGTATGCATACAGATTGTAGGTTGAATTGAAAAATTGTCTGTCTAAAACAGCGTAAGTATGATAAGCAGCCTATTTTGAGTAGCTAGTCTACTTTAAGAGGTTTCCAAAATGAGACACCTTTTGTAAAATTGAAAATGTGCATACTCCCACTGTAAATGTCCTGAATAAAATGTAATATTTCAAGGCTATRAATCTATCAATAAACTGGATATGTTCTAACATATTTTTAGGGTAGAGCGATTTGACGATTAGAATTATATTAGAAAGGTAGAGTGCTACTGAATAACATAATTAGGTGGTGTTCCTTAATGAATGAGTAGCTTCCATTTAGAGACATGATCAAAATAAYGTAATAGAAAATATAGCTCTTTTTTGGGACCACATAAGTTGCTCAAGACTGTGTTYGTGATTTTCACTCACATAAACCTTGCTCAACGTTTTTAGCATTTCTTCTACTTGATTTTATACAATAAAACAAGTAGCTAATCAAAGCTACTGTATGTCAGTGACTGTATCATTCCTGTATTTCCTCCTTCCCTCCTCTTTSCTTTGTGTTGCACAAATTTKRTAGCATTTCATCTCARGGTTCAACATGAATGCTTTCAATCRCACAGCAGATTTTTTCTGTTGTTGCTTTTTATACAGAATTACATATACTTAGATGATAGATAAATTAAAACGATGCCTTTCATGTGTAAGTAGTCCTGTTAATTAATGTTCAGATGCCATGGAAATATTTTTTGTCTTCCTTTTACCCTGATTTAAGTGAGAGTAGGTGGCAATGACAATTAGACAGGAATAGACTTTTGGAAGAAGCAAATGGTAGTATGCAGAAAGTCCTAACTAACTTTTTGGTGATTTTGGCATTACTCCTGTTTGTGTTACAGCAGTATCTACCAGCCATGACCTTGAATCAGACCACATGGTGCCTGTCACCAAGCAAAATTACACAGAGTAGTTATTTTTGCACTGAAGTCCAAGTGCCAGGCTGCAGTCTATGTKAGCAGGTTGGGAATTTATAATTATTGTCTATGATTCTATAGTATCTTTGCTGGTTTGGTTTGGTTTTTTTTTCCCCAAGGAATGAATTGTTCCAGCCATAATGCAAAGGTGTGGTTGTACTTGTAGTCTTCTGAGAAATAAAAATGCTGAAGGCTTTAGGCATTCCTGACTTGAAACCCATAACCATGGGGTGCTTGAGCTAGAGAGAAAATACTTTGTCGCAATTCAAGTGACATCTGCCTGAATATCAACAGGCTGGATGAGCTTTTTCCTGCATGAATATGCAGCTCATGTGTATGAAAGGAGATGACCCCAAATTAGAAGCACATATAGAAGTTTCTTGAGAATGTCAAGTGAAACGCAGGTTTTTATAATTAATAGGAAAATATAGTATGTTGTTATGTATTCTCATTTAGCCTGAGAGTCTCTAGATAGCAAGAGAGAATCATCTTGAGATGGATTGTATTATTGTCTTCTAGGTTTTGCTAATGAAGGATTCTCATTCCTCTTGAGGTTCACTTATGGAGCATGTAGTCTCAAAAGCCTTAATTMAATTTCCTTTCCTTAAAAGGAAGCATTTCTGTGGCTTGGGACCCACATAGCAAATTCAGTCAATAAGGGATTCTTACATCATTCTTACCACATTTTCTTCCCAGTGTTCTGAGAGCTGAGAGACAAAGTCATGATGTCAAATAAAAAATAATATRAAGTTGAATTTGGAAGAGGTCAACATTGATGAGAATAGAAAAAGTACCTGCAGGTTATCCCACAATACAGTTGTGATGGTCTACTGCTTGTAAGATAATTTGTCCTGATAACAGAAGACAGAAGCACCATAATTACCTATATTTACAACTGTCTGAATCTTCGTTACTGTACAAATATGGTAATTATTTATGATTACATAATTATTTATGGTTGTGAAATTACAAATGCAGCCATTTTAATGTTGGCTTAGGCATTACAGCCTAAAAAAATAAAAGTCARTGGACTCTGTAGAATTCTTGGTACTGCTTTGAGAAAACTTTGCCTTTAGCTAAATCTGTGCAGTTGCACTGGAAGATAAGAGCCTGTTGTCTGAGAACAGCTGAACTCAAAATGCAAAGACCTTTAAGTCACACATCTGCTACTGAGAGTAAAATTTGATCAGCAGGAGTTATTTTCTGCAGTTGGTAATACACCAGCTGAAAACAAAAAATGCTTGATTATCAGTTTCAAGGTGAGGTGAAAAGCTTCTCTGTGCTCCAAGTACATTTGATCTGTAAATCATGGGAGAAGTCCAAAATATTTTATATTTTGCTTTCAAAAGTGTCAGTAAGTGCTGCCATTGAATGCAGCAATAGAAACATTCAGTTTTTAGTGTTTCTAGCCCYTCCAGCATGCATAATCAGCCACTTTACACTGCTGCTGTAGGTGAACACATTAATGTTGATGATTACACAGCCTGCCTGTGAACCATATAAAAGTTCAAAAGGAGAGCATTTCTGAAGAATCTAATGGGTACTTCTATATTTTTCATTTGTCTTGCACTACTTCTCCCCTAGTCAGGAAGATAAACATGTATGTATAAAGATTGCTTATTAGAATTTAACTAAGTGGCTACTGAATTAAATACATGTACTTCTTACAGTTTCCCTGATGCTTTTCCTAAGAAATGAGACAATACAAATGAAATAAGCTTTAAACACTCTTCTAGCCCCCTAGTACTTAGAATAGTATTTTTATGAGCTTTGAGCAGAACAAGTGGGGTATTGAATATATACACACTCAGCTATTTAAACAGGATTTGCTTCTGATGTAATTAAAATTTTAAAACAGAGTAAGATTGGGCTTCATACATTCAAAATAAAAGTTTACTAGTTTGCTGTTGAGATAGAGATGTTTTTTTCATCTTTCTTCACAAAATTCAGTCTTGTGATTTAGAAAAATTTCATGATCTTATGGGAAGTTTTTCCTCTCTGGGGCTTGATAGGCAAGTGTGAATTGTACTTTATTAAATGAATTTAACTATTAATTTTCTTTTTATCATCATTTACACATTTTTTGATACTAATCTCTATTTTTAAAGAGCATTAATCTAGAATATTTCTTTCTAACGAAGATACGATGCTAACAATCTCCTTATCATAGTCCTCATCTTTTAATGTATCGTTGGAGTTCAATGCAAAGAGTGTTTTCCTCAGCTGTTTTAAGGTTTTTGCTGATAGCCTTTTTGATCTAATACTTTAGACTATACTATTAGCTTAAAAATGTGATAAACATTGAAATAGAGGTTAAAATTTCAACCATATAAATATTATTTTAATCTTTCTGGAAAATTATTTTACAGCTTTTAAAATGCTTTGTAAATGCTGTAATTACTACAGTACTGACTGTTACTAATGAAAATTATAATAAGGATATCAATTGAAAATTTGTAATCTTGTGATAACTATCATCTTAGTCTCTTATCAGTGTACATGTAAATTTATGAATATATGCACTTAGATTTGTGTATGTATGTGTAAATCTCTGTTAATATTTCTTTAATACTGCAGTAAGATACAGAAGTCAGTTGTAGTCTTTCATCATAACTGTGCTTTAATTGGTAGTGGTGGGTGCTTGTTMGGTACCAATTTTTAATTTAAATATGCACTTCAGAAACATTTTCATCATCAAACCTGAAAAATAAAAGAACAAGAATTGTCAGAAAGAAACTCCTTTGGAAGGCACTGAAGGAGGTGACTAAATTTGCTTATGCATTACTGCTATTCTGATCTTGATTTTTTTAAATAACTTTCAAGCAAGTAGCAGATACAGTGGGAAATTAATACAGTGGTATCACACCAGGCCTACTCACAATGTACTCATAAAATTCATAAATATGATAAAACTCCAGAATTATGCYATTCAGATAGTATACTGTATTTTAATAGATGTGCAAATAGGATTAGAGATATACAGGATTATTGCTGTTTAACATCTGTGAGCCACTGTAAATAGCAGGAATGTCCCTGGCTRTTATGAGGATGTCAGACCATCTGCTGCTGCCTCAAGTCAGGTTGAGAAAGGTCACACTGCAGTGARCCACAGCATTATCTCTGGGGCTCCCCAACTGCCTCTGTGTTGGACTCAAGACAGGAGGTCCCATGTACTGAAACACCTGTCATTTATCCTACTATGTGTTAGGGAAAACTGGACAATTGCTTCCACCCCACAGACTTGTCTCTTTGGAATATTTACAGCCATGCTTTTCTGTCAGTGGGCCTGACAGGCCAGGTGGAAGACACCCTGCAGTTTTTATCACTTTGACAGTAAACAAAAAAGAATAGGGTTGACTAAGATGTTTCTGAGAAAGTTGTAAAAATTTTGTAGTTATTTCAACTGTTTGGCTGACATTTTTGATTTTGAGCTTCTGAGGGTGCTTATGTCCAGGCACACCATTCAGACATAAATCCAGTGACTTATCTCAGTGAACCATCTCTTCACAAGGTCTTAGCTGTTGAGAAATCCATGTTGCAATCTATCCTGAAAGGCAGCAAATCAAATCTGAGACACTGGATGCAGTAAAGGGATAGAATATATAGCTGCTGGGTTTGCAGAATGAAAATTCTGCAGAGACTTCAGCTGAGAGATGTTAAGGTTTGGCAGTATAGGTGAAGGAGAGAATTTGAACAGGGTTGGGGGGCTTTAAAACAAAAGACACTTGCTTGGTAGCTAATCCTTATATCTTTMAAGTCCAGCTATGAAGCCTTGCTTTTCAAATAATTGGAAGTACCATAGGAAAAGGAATGTGTCAGTGTAACATGCTTTCTGGATCCTGGCAGCTTTTCTCTCAAACGAAAGGTTGCAATCAAGGAGCAAGAGGTAAAAATCAGAAATCTCTTTAACTGAGCACTCAGTGTCCAAGGAAGATCTAATCAAAGCAGTGCAGAAATGCTGTGCTYTCTAGAAGAGCTGATACAGTATTTTGGGTACTGGATCTTTTCTTAGGCTGGCAAAAAATACTTCTCTGGTATTAGTTGCTCTATTTAATTCTGTTTTATTTCTTTTTCCCCCCAGTTAATTTTCCTCAGTGAATGAATCTTCATATAAATTTAGTCGAAATGAGAGGCAGACATTTGTCTTAGACTGGGTGTTTGACCAGAAAGAATTTTCCTGAATAAGAGGTCAGATTGGACAGTAAATGAAATACTAGGTTTGCTGTTAAAATATTAAAAATAACTAGTTTTTCATTATCAAGTGCCAAATATACATGGAAGCCTGTAAAGTGTTTTAACATGTATTCCTCATGTGGGAAATGTATGATTTCTTATACATTAATTTCAGCACAATTAGCTTAAAAAAAATGGGATTTCTACACCAGGATTCTGAGATTTGAGTAATTTTTGACCTTTCTATTGTTCCTTAAATTTCAGTATTGTTCCTTACATTTGATTGCATTTGTCTTTGGATTGATTTGTCTCATATTTGTTTCTCTTSAAGCAGAAGTTCTCACATTCTTTACTTCTTTTCTGCTTCTATGCCATTGTATTTTAATGTTTAAGTATTTTTTTTGTTATTGGTCTTGTTATTGGTCTTGCTGTAGCCAGGCATTACAGTTTGCTGTCAGTGCTGTGCACCTGAACAAAACCAAAAACTTTTTGCATTCAAATTGCAAGATCTTCAGTTGTTAAGGACAGTGTCCTCCATCAATGGTGGTAGCTCATTGATGTCTAGAGCCATGAATGCTGTTGTGGTCMGTAGCACTGCTTCCCTGTGTTGTTTTTTGGGGGGTTTTTTTTATGTTTTAATCTGGCAAGATACAGCTCTGGATTACCATGGCAGAGTGCCTGTGTGRTTGAACCCTGCAGGTATGACTAGGCTTCTAAATGCCATCAGGGAGTGCTAAGGGGCCAAATTATATTAGAGCACCCAGACAATGAAATGGAAAAGRTTTCATAGTAACCTTGCTTCACCTGGTTTTGTGTATGCAGACATTAAATAGATGGTAATGCTTATTCATGTTGGACAAATAAGAGCATGGTGAGTTGCTTTGCCAGCATATGTAACCTTTAGCTTTTCTCAGTTCTGCAGATTCATAGTTTAATGCTGCAGTTACMTGGTTTTATGCATTTAATTCCTAATTATTTTTTTAAAGTACTGCCTGCTTGAAGACCAAAAGCTTTTCCTCCCTACTGAAGCTTGCATGTTAAGATTCATCTAAAAGGTGGGCTGTGGCATGTGCTTTTTGAAGTCTTTGAACTGCATATAGCTTTAGTTTGAGTTCTGTCTACTTCAGAGGGAAAGGAAACACTTTCCTATTCTGCTCACAGACAGCCTGTGCTGGAGGGCTGCTGCCTCTCTTCTCACAATGACTGCAGTAGCTAATCATGTGTAATCTCTGTGTTTCTGCTCACAAAGAACATCAATGTCATTGGAAAAGAGGAAATTGGTGGATATACACATTTTACATGGGTAGATGCTGATACTTTATTTTATAAACCACATCTTTTCAGATGTGCCTGTATTCTGCTTTTTATGTGGCAGGTGCCAACATTTTGTTTGTACAACTTTCCTATTGTGGATTCCTAAAACATCTCTATAATGAGGCAAACCAAGGGGGAGGGAAAAAGGGGGAGTTTAAATTTTCATTCTTTAAGATAAAATTATTAACTTTATAAACTGTAGAAATAACCTATATAAACTGTATGTTTAACAAACCAGATGTTATATGTCTGAGTCTTAGACATGGTTTTTCCCACCTTGTGCAAATAATGTTCCTGGATATCTCTTTGCCAGCCWGCCAAAAATCTTGAAACCTTGGACAAATAGCCATTGCAAACAGATAAAGTGATTTTCTATTGCAGTGAGTCCTGTGCAACAGGGTTTGTCAGAGTATACGAGTCATGGAATGTGTGTTTCCACCTTCCTATCCAGAATTTTCTAGGCAGAATTTGAATCCCACTGAGTGTGATGGATTGCACTTCAACTTATGAGGATGAGTATTCGATGGTCCTAGGTAAATATGGTTGCAAATTTTCAGCGTTTGTAGATGATGATTTAGATGAGATTGCCTGTTTCCATTATTGTATTCTAAACTGAGTTGAGCACAGTTTTATATATGTGTATATATATATATATGTATATATATATATGGTTTGATAATTTAGCTCACTGATGTGAGCTAGCTAAAAGTTGGAGTTTAGGGATTCACCCTTGCTCCCTGTAGATAAGTCTGGGACAGGTTTTCTCACAAAGATGAAGGGAACATAAGTGTTTTGGGATAYTTTTTTGTGATTTCTGTTAATTTCTTTTTCTGATTAATTCTGATATTGAGTTTTACAAARGGGTAGCAGAACAGTGTTTAAATCTTTCTATTCTTTTATTTTAAAGGAGTTAAAACTTGATGACTTTCCTGTTTTACAAGCACTCTTATGCCAATTCAGGATTTAATTTTTCACCTCTTCTAGTGACAAGACTAGGTCAAGCATGTTCCTGCCCTATAATTATATCTGTGAAACAATTCTTAGAAGGATTTGGGTTACAGCTGAGAKTCTGTTTGAGTCCAAATTTCCTTTTGCCGAAAGCAGACTTCATTAAATATGGATTTTTTATTATCTGTATGAAATTAAGGCAGAGGTAAAAATTATTTCAGCCTTAGTYTAAATCATGTAGAAGAATATTTGACATGTGGACTGAATATTTGTAAATGACAGTAGAGTTATGTTTATTCTTCTGAAAGATGTTTACTAGCTGCTTTTAATAAGCTGAGAAGTTTCCTAATCTGATGACATCTTCCCCATATATTTTTCCAAAATAGATTTTTTAATTATATCCTTGATTGTACCTTACCTGTTAAGGTGATCTACCTGTTTTTTTTTCCAGATGAGCCTTTGCAATTGTTATCCCTATCTTTTTCACAGACAGATTGGATCATAGGGTTCTAGCTTGAGTTTAGTAACATCCAAAGGCCATTCAGAAATTCTATTAAAAATAAGTAATCTTTCTTAYTTAACCATGTCTCATATAGACCTATGCTCTTTAGATAGTATAGCTGATAATTCATTTACAGCCTTTAGAATCTCTTCGTAAAAGAGAGGGAAATCGGTCTTTGGAGATTCATTGTAGCAACAACTAARAACACTGGAAGAAAATAAAATGAGAAGTACTTGGCATGTATTTATTTACAATTGAGTCTGCTATTCTGGTTAATAAATGAAGTGGGATATGGAAGATAAAGMAAACCCACAAATTCAAAACACATGTAAATAACTGCAWRTGCATTCTGTACATAATTTATATTTAAACATAAAATGAAGATACGTAGTGAGGTTAAAAATGAAAAGGAAAAAGTTCAGGATCTTTTCTGCATGTATTATGGTTAGTCTGAAATCTGCATAGTTTTTCCATGAGTAATTGAAAATTGACTATACTTCACATCTGTTTTGGCTTAACTCAAGTATGTCGACTACTACTTCCACTCAGAGCACAAGTTTTGTCTCTTGTTCAAAGGTGTCCTTTACCTGTGCCATATTTGTTATATTTTACAGATTGCAGTTGAGGCCCACAGCATAACCAAAATGATTGTTTTAACTGCTCCCCTTGATTTCCACCCCCCTCACTTTTTTTTAATTCTATAGTTCTAGTATCTTTTATAAGGTACTAAAGGAATTCTGTCTTTCTTATTAAGGCCATCTTTACAGTACAAAGATAAAAGTGAAAGATAAAGTACAAGGATTGTGAGAATACTGGTAAAGAAATCTGACCATCCTTAGTTTGTATTATCAGGCAGACCATATAAATTTGTTTTGTTAGTTTACWCCTGTCTTTTAAAATCACTCATTGTCTCTTGTTCTTTAGATACTGCAARTAATGGAATACTGAAAGGCAAATTATCTTAAAGATTTAGACTAAGATTTTTTGTGTTAWATTCTTGACATTTGATTTGTGCTTTCAGATGCTTCAGTCACAGTAAGAATAAATTGTGTTATTGTTTGCTGTTCAGCCAAGATGTACTCCCACTGTTATACAAACTCAAGCTGCTCTTTAGATACTCTTCAAGCTACTCTTTTAGATACAGAAGTCATCATTAGATTAAAAAAATGTTTCAGGGAATATTTATGGGTGAATTTCAGTTCTGTTTTAGAAAGAGAYTTATGCTTTATGTGAAGCTTATGAAATTGCAGAAAAGGAGCAATCCCCACATTCAGTTCTGCTCCTGTGCTACAGGGAGAGGTGTGGTGCCACGTTTTGCAGTGCAAGTGCTGTCCTCAGAAAGGACTGTGAAAGAGGTGAAGGAATCCTTGTCTGCTCAAGGGATGACATCATGGGTGTCCAACTGCTGAATCTGATCAAAACTGCCATGACCCTACTTAACTATTTCTTGCTGAAGTGGTTGTCTTTCTATGTGTATTAATCAACTTCAATATTGAAGTGTATTCTTGACTTTTCTGAACTTTGACATTCTTATCTGGTGTTCTGGTAAGTTGCACAAGCTTCTTTGCTTACTGAACACCATTTCCTAGAAACAGTCCAGTCTTAGCTTGCTAGGGGACATGGCCATGCAAATGTGCATATCTSTGATTTCAAGCTAACTGTGCAGGGAAATGTGAGGGAGCTGTTTAAGTTAGTCATCTCTTAGCAACTGTTGTATCAGACAGATGAAATGTTTCTGATAAGATCTGGAGGAAGGAGGTGRGGGCACATTCTGACACTGTCTTTAATGTCTTTAAATAAGGTGCAAAATCAGCATCTGTGCTCCAAATCTAGTTCAAAGAAWAGAGGASTGCTACTGTTTTAAGGTTAGGAAAAAYCCCAGAATCTTAGTTTAGAAGCAAAAATCAAAAGAAGGGAGCTGGTAACTTATTTTGCTCCTAATTCCTTGTGCTCTCAGACAGAACATAGAACCCACCATGCCCAGAGCATGGACCTTCRTCTGCAAGTCTTCACCATCCTGGGTCAGGCTTATGAGCACTTAAGGCTGAGGAGGCATCTTTCCAAAGAATGGCACCTGAAYAGTGTGGCTGTATCACAGACTGAAATCTGTGRTGGGACAGGACAGAGGAGARCTGAAGACCTTGTTTTTCACTGCCTTTGCAACATRTCAAGATTCTGTAAAAGAGCAAAATCTGCAGTACTGTGCTCACAGGAATGCAYCTGCTCCCCTCTCATTTTCAGTGCAAAAACATTTGCCTTTCCTTCTGAATGGTCCCAGTTCAGCCTCATCCCTTCCCTGACACAACTCTGCCATCCCTCATTGCCAGGGTGGTCTCTGAATTAATCCATGCTTCCCGTATATCCCAGACTTTTGTTCAAAAGTACACAGTGAAGAAAAGACGGAGATAGAGACAGGTTTTGGCATGTGAATGTAAAAAATGAGGATCTTTCRGATAGAAATAGCTGTGCCATGGTTTGAGTTTTTACAGAACCCAGAAATCATCAATCATCCAGCAGGTGTGAAAATTGCTTTAACGTTAAAGCTCTTCAAGGATCAGAACAATAATATGAAAACCTCTCAGAACTTTAGTTCTTCATTTTTACTCTTGATGCCAGGTTATGGCTTTGATTTCAGTCTGACTTCACTGGAATTATAAATGTGCCTCAGTTATGTTACATGTAGAGCTAAGGGTGAAGCCTTRTAGGAAGACTGCCCTGCTTTTTGTAGCAGCAATTTTTGCAGTATGTTTAAATTTTGTCCCAAATAAACAGTACTATAGAAAACAATTAATTTTCTTCATTGGCTACCAGAAAACCACAACACTGGTGTTTGGTCTTTGTGCTTACAGATATAAAGTCTGTTTTAATATAAGCTTGAAATCCACAGAAATTATTGTTGTATATWTTGCTTGATCCATATGATCATGGGCAAAGGCTGTGGAGATGCTATTTTCAAATTCTAGAATTAAATCTAGACATCTTAATACCTGAATTCAGCAAGTTCTTTAATAATTGACTAGTTTTAGATTTGAAAGATAGCATGSTTCTATGAAAAAGAATATTTTTAGTTGGGCAATCTCTGAATTTATTAGATGTGTTTCTATATTATAGGGGTCACTGTCTTCCCCACATGCAGATCTCTTTTCTGAAAGATACACTCACAAGTCTAGAGGTGAAGTATTAATCTTCAGAATCAGAATARTTTTTCACTTTCATTTAAAACCAACCCTTTTTGTTTATATAACAWATGTGTCCATACAGTTGGTAGTTATTTCCAAATGAAGCTTTTGTAAGGATAATGTTGGAGGCTTTTCTGGTGGAAAGAAGCAGAAGTCCTTTTGTATTGGTGGATGTATATTCAGCCATACATCCTACAYACACAGAAAAAAGTTGTTCTTTTCCACCCCGCTTCCGAGGGGGCTTTCTTCCATCTAGTAGTAAATTTTGATGGGCAGATATAAAGCTGAAGCTGACTGCTCCAGTGTTTGTGAAGTTTACAGCATTTGGAAACTTGGACATYAAGACAGTGCAAGTATCAGTGCAAATATGTTTTGATTCATCCAAGTCTCTCTGCAGGACTGACAGTAGCACCCCAAATTTGATTTATTTCTAGCTATAATTGCTCTGACTGCAGAGAATGGAACTATTTATTTATTTATTTGGGGATCCCTGCCTACTGAGATTAGATGTAATGGAAAGTACATTTAATTCTCTTAACACTGCAGGAAACAGTTTTTTAGAAAGCCAAGGTCCTGGAACTTGCAAGGAGGAATTCTAGCATGGAAACGGGACCAGAGTGTCAGCTGAAATAGCGCAAGACAAAATGCCATTTTGCAAGTGACAGCTGCAAAAAATCCATGATGCAAAGTCAACAGCTGTCTTCAGTTTTCTCAGTACAGCGATTTCATCACTGGTTCACAGTTAGAATKTCGATTTTTACCAGCCTCTTTGTTTGGGAGAGAAATACTATTTATTTGTAGGAATGCTAAGGCTGAATGATTTTGTGTCATAAGAAAAAATTTAGAGCAAGAGTAGATTTATGTCAAGGGTTTTAATGCTCTCTCACACAACATTCTTGTGTGAAGGTGTTTGAAGTCTGAGTTGTGGTCTGATGAACAACTGCATTGTTTGGATCACTGAGCCCAGGGAGTGATCTGAATGGGTCATACTTTGCTTGGAGGCTGGTAACGAGAGAAGTACAGGGTTCTGTTCTGTTTGTGTTCAGTACCTTAATCTGTGACTTGGAGGACGGAACAAACTKCTGCTCTTGGGAGTCTTGCTCCTGGAAAACAACAATTCCTCACAAAGTTACAGGCTGAGGTGTACCARTCTGTGGAAAAAGCACTGGGACTGTGGTAGGTGGAAAGGCAAGCATGGGACAGCAGTATCTGCCTGACAGCAAAGGCAGCAACAACCTCCTCAACTGTGTGAACAGACATTTAACCTGAGATTGAGAGATGATCCCCTTTACTCGGCATTTCTTAAAACCCATCTAAACACTCCTTACAGTTTGGGGCCTCTCTGAACAAGAAGGGTATCAATATACTGTAGAGAGTTCATCAGAGTGCCACCTGTGATGAGAACTCAAGGAGCTGAGGCCACTTGGCTTAAGTCTGGAAGAAGGGATGACTTGAGGAGCAGTCCATCAGCTCCTACCAGGAGATCATCAAAGACATGGTACCAGGCTCTTTGTCTCTTGTTCTTCCACAGTAAATTGAAAAAAGAGGAGTAAATTGAAAAAAGAGGAGCTGTACTGAAAGGAAAAGGTTTTTCACCATGAGGACAGTACAAGTACTGTAAGAGATGGCACCTGCACCAGCTGTGCTGACAGTCCATGGAGATTTTCCATCTGGGAACAACCCTGAGCAAGCTGACCTGACTCTGCTTGCAAGAGATTGGAATAGAGGGCTCTCTTGAGGTCTTTTCCAGCCAGTATTATTCTGTGATTATCCAGAGGGGGCATTTTATGAAACAAATAGAACAGCTGTGTCTTGGTCTCACAACTGAAGRGAACAAAACCCAAACAAATCTCACAAAAAAAAACATTAAAACCACCCCCATCAAAAACCCACAACACACCCCCTCCTCAAATATTTCCTATATAAAGACAGGGGCATCAATATTTATCCTCAAAACAGAATGAAGTGCCCATTCCCCCTCAAGGGTCCTTCTCCATCCTGTTGCCAGGCATGCAAAATGAGAAAGACTGAAGGGTTCTGTATGCAACGTCTGAAGATGAGACTGAACAGAGACTTCTCCCTCAGCTCACTAACTATTCCATGGGCTTCCTCTGTACAGAAAGGGTTTTCTCTCTTTGGTTGGGACTGTTTTATTTTACTTTTTAAAATAACTTTGATCACTCCCATTTGATCTGGCAAAAGCTTCCCTCAGGGCCTTTTCCAGAATCATGACAATGTATTAGTGTCATCCCCAAGGAAGGAGGAAACTGATATGTGTGTGTGTATGTGTATATGTGAATGTATTTCCTGATTGGAGCTCTGCAAGTRGGGGGACAAAGAACAGGATGTAGTGATTGCAGAGAAGATGAACACAGAGAGCTAAGGAAGTCAGTCACAGGCACTAAGACGCATGTTCAGTCTCATCGCAAAAGAATGTTACATGAAGATGACCATAAGAGAAGACAAGTGATGCCACGGGAAATAAGATCCAGCTCTTTGTGAAGCATCTTGGGAATGCTGATCTCATWKAAAGTCATGGCTTAAAGAACCAGTGTTCTCTGGTTCATCTCTCATCTCTCTCCTACCCCTTGTCCAGTTTAAAGCATTGCCTCTCTTGGCAAGGTCAGGRTCCCATCAAATGCACTTGTGGACAGGTAGTGCAAACCCAGGAACAACACTGATTCATGATGAGGAAAATTAATTTGTCTGTGAGAAGCTAATTGTGTGGAGCTGGRGTAATAAATGGGATAGGGAAGTTCTGTTGCAGAGACAGAGTAGAGAATTTTGTAGCTTGAGGAAAGAATATTCAGGGGTTCACATACAAATATGCTATTCTGTCTATAGATCAACCTCAAAAATCTCTGGTTTATTAAAAAACAAAACAAGAAACACCAGCAACCAAAACCAAACCAAAGATGTATTTTACTGTTTTAACTTATTTTTTTTAAGATTATGAGTATTTTTGTGTTTCTCTGGACTGCTGTTGTATTTGCCTTACAAATACCTCATTATCCACGAACCTAATCAGAACATGAAAGGGTCGTTTTATCTTCTGTACTACTTTTTGTGCTCTATTTGCCAAGGCTTCTATTGATACTTTTWAAATGAAAATAACTTAAAAGGATTTAATTTCAGTTGTTGCAAAGCAATTACCTTTAGTTAGAAAAGGTTTAATTGTGATTTTATTTGAACGCTATATTGGAATTTCTTCTAGTAGTTCATGATGTTTCTGTGTTTCAAAWGAATTAATTATGTGTGTGCAAAAATATTAAAGTCTTTCTGTTAGATTAAAAAAAAAAAAGTTAATAGAGTTATACTAGGACTGTGTAGGGATTCCCAAACTGTCAACTGCTTTCTGAAGAAATTTTTAACAGATGTTTTATAGGTACTGGGTTTTTTCATTATAGCCTTCCACAAATGATCTTATAAACAAGTTTATYGGTAATAGTAATAGTTAGCATTAAGTAGTCTGAGGATAAAGAGTATGAACACATTTTTAATGATACAGGAATGTGGGGATATTAATTTTTTTAAATGTATACATTTCTTAAGACTTCCGTGACAACTGATCGTATCCTACTGCCATATGGAGAAGTATATAGTGCCTGAATTGCAGGGTGATGTTTTATAACTACTGATGTAACTGCTTCTAATGATATGATTACATTTTAAAGTTGTATGGAAAGCTTTAATTGTTCCTGCATAAAGATCACWTTTCTTAACCAATTAACGTTCCAGTGACTTTGGGTTATTTTCACATAAGCACTCCCCTTTGTCTTTTTAGCTTGATCTAATTTTCTGAAATTATRCTATTGTTCTCCAGAATCCTAATTTRTASAGGGTAAGAAAGCATGGACTTCATTTAGGACACTAAAGGGTATTAAAGATGTTTGCCTATGTTTGCATAGATGAATATTTTAGCTTTCCAAATTTTTMTGGGTGATTTACCTGTGAAACAAATCTCCCTCTTAGGAGACTGTGTCAATGCAATGGGTTCTGCTATGTTGAGAATATGCRTATAGAGCTTGTTTCTTCTTGWGTACTTCAGTCATTTGTTGGCCCATATACGAGCTGAGGGGCTCAGTTTTGTCCAGCCTAAGGAAACAGAGTGATCAGGGGAAGTATCAGGATGAAGCTGTGTGATGTGCATGCAGGGTAGCTGTTAGTGCAGACAGCCTGAGGTGCAGTTGTGGCTGTGTATTGAAGGAGCAGCACAAGCAGAATGCACAGCAATAATGTCCTGTCCTCAGCTGCTGTGTTCCCAGCCAGTGTCAGCTCTCTGCAGAGTCTGTGCCACTGCTGGCTGTGCAGTGTGAACCCGTGGGCTGTGCTGTGCTGCCCCAGGAGGCAGGATGGTTGGCTGTGGGACAGGAGGGGTGGACAGTGCTGGGAGCTGAAAGCGCTCATGTCAGACACTGTCTCAAGTGTGCATCTGTGTTTTGATAACCACTCAGTCAGTATCAAAATCTTTTGATTTGCAGTCAAGGCTATGACCTGCAGAGTTGCCCAGGTCATTTCTGGGTCACTCCAGACTGTGCCCAAAAATTTAGGGCTGACTGAACTCTCTCAAGTTTCTGCGCCCCCCACCCCGGCTGCTATAACACCTCTGAGTGCCTCACCTTTTCAAATTCCAGAAGCAACAGTAAGGTAGAGGCAGTTGCAAAAATGCCTTGGAAATGCTTCCTAGACGGGACTGGAGATCCTCTATGCTGAGTCAGACATGGACAGTGGAGAAATGCAGCATATCCATAATTATTAATCAGGGAATTCTGAAAGGGACAGGGAAGATTTTTAGTGCAAAGGTTCAGTTTCAGGAAGAAGTGGGGTAGTGCTGCTCCCCTGTGTCTGCTCCAGCAGCGAGGCAGATAGTGCTGAGTTAGAGCTTCAGGACRGATCCTCTCTATCCTAGCTGAAGGCAGGAAATCTAAGGTGCACTTTTTTTCTGCCTCTCCTGTTGCAGCAGTTTGTTTCAGAGAAAGGCATTGGTCTTGCACTACATTTGGAGTCAAGGCTCCAAGGATCCCCCAGTTTGTRTAGTCAGTTCTGTTTCTCTCTGTTCCCCCCACCCCTGCTTTATTGTCCTTTGCTCAACCTTTTGCTCCTAAACATCCTTGARACAGGGCTGAAAGGTTCTCTGTTCTGTATACATTCAGGGACAACTTTCTCAGGCAAGTAATTGTTTAATCCCAGTGTGGGGGGTGAATAATAGGGGGATTTTTTTTTTTATCTAACCAAAGCTCTCCAAATGTTAGTTTTATCTGAGCAGCTCCATCCTTGATGAATCAACTGTCCCTCTTGAAAGCTTCTTATTCTTCAAGGCTATGACTTCTAGTTTTGTAGGAGGGATTTTTTGTAACACTTGCTGTTTCCATTCTTCTTTGTTTAGATGTTTTGACAATATTAGTAGGCTTACTAATATTGACAATATTAGTAGGCTTACTCAAAGGCAGCATTTTAAGGCAAGCAACATCTTAGTTTTTTTGAAAAGCAAGGTACTGTGCTATTTGTAGCTAATGTTTACTTTTTCTGCTTAAGCACAGTTAGTCTCATTTTGAAATGACCCCTTGTTTGCATACAACAGTCTCCTTGACAAGAACCAAATGCCTAGCACGTGTGGGTTTTATGTATTCTTACAGAGAAGGATCACGTCTCTAAAACAAGTAAGCTCCTTCAATACAAGGATACAAGGAAAGGCTGAAAATTTAATTCTCTTCAGCTTGTTACTGCATTYATCTTCTTCTATGTGTGGTGTACAACTGAGAAACTGTAAGAGCTTAAATAGCTTTGCAGCTGATCTCTTGATCTCATGAGGCTTTTTTTYCCCCCACCTCATACTTCTTATCTTTGATTATGAAAGTGAAATGCAGGTGTGGTAGGACAATCTCAAAATTTTTAGGGAGCCTCTGGGATGCACAGCATTAGAGCAGGTATTTCCTCCTACTTTAGAAAAGCTATCATTTTGCTTCTATTATGGCATCATATTGTTTGTGCTCTATGAAATACAGTATTTAGTGGAGTTTTTTAAAGTTGTGTGCATGTGTCAGCTTCAATTCTTGTTGCATTTTGACTTGCATGTTATGATAACGATATCAAGGAGAGAGAATAACTAGTTCTTCTTTTTTGTAGTTTCATTGATTCTCACACAGCAGTAGAAATTTCTTTTTGCACCTTTTGCCCTTCAGTCTCTCTTCTGATAGTAGTGAACCTTTTCTTAGTATTTAAAGAGATTTAATTTTAATCATATGCACTTGCTTGAACATAGGCTTGCTGTGGGCATATGCTTGATCTATGCACATTTCTCTGTTTGTAGCTATGGTGAGTACTCTTCAACTCATTGAGATTTTCTTTGTTCTGTAAGTGAAAGTACATGTGGGTGTGTAAAGATGTCAGCTGTGTCTGTTGTACACATCTAATGTGGCAAGACAACATGTATTTGGCACAGAACTGTTCATGATGTTTAYATAAAACTTGAGAKTAAGTGCTTTTAGTGTTGCTCACTTAGTGATTTCATTGGCTTTTCTTGATCTTTAAAACATAATATCATATGAACATGAGATTGCAGAAGTTTTTTGATTGGTGMAAACTTTGTTCCTGTCAAAATCCTAGCTGCAGATTTAAAAATTSTCCATGTTACTCAATATTGCTTAATGGCTTAAACTTCTGAAAAAAAAATCTCAGAGGGGTAAATTGAACAAAATTTGAATTACAAAAGAATTGATGCTTGTTCTGTGTACCAGTTTCTGCCAAGACAGAGACAATTCTGTAGAAGGTAGAGTATGTTTCTGCTAACCTTTAAGCCCATTTGAGTCCAACAAAAACTTGTTGGCATAGATATGTTTCCCACTACACTACCCTAAAGATCAAAACCCTGAATGGTGGTACTTCCTCTACAACCTTATCTGCTTTTGACTCCTAAATAGACACTTACATCATCTTTAGAGGTGAGTGTTGCTGTTAGCCTAGAAGAAATTATGGGTGAGGATCCAGACACTTGTCAATGTGTCCTAGTTTTAGGAACTGCTGAGAAAGTGAGTATTTAATGTTCTTTGGTTTTGATTACAAATGCCTTGTTTTCAGACAGATGGTTAAGTCAGCCCTGATTCAAGACTAGTGCAAAAAAACCCGGGAGTTTTTTTAGAATATCATAACAGTTAATCAGTTTGATCCAGATATGAAGAAATTAAAGAAAATACCATTTCTGAATCTATAGTCACCKGTATAGTCTGAGATTATCTAAAGATGGCACTTTAAATTAGACATGGGCATGCATTCTTTTTGTTTTGAATGAGCATGAGAAAATGATGTGGAGTCCATTTGATTTATGCTGGTTATGGAAGGACAGATCATATCTGGTTTGATGTAAACCCTGCTAGTACAAAGCTGTAAATTCACACTGAATTTTCACAAGTACCAGTGGCTATATGAGAAAGGGAATTTTGAGATTTCACAGACACTAATCTGTTTTCAGACATCCTCTTTCTCTCCCTTTCTACTGTAAATTAAGTCCTGACCATTTTTCTTGATTGTTTATTCTTTCACATTACAATTCCTGTTCAAAGAAACAAAAATTTATCTCTGACACTGACAGTAAATTTGGTSAGAATACTCTCAATTGACAGCTGATTAATAATTTTTATTTATAGCTATACCATCATTTCCTAGCTCTTTAAATGGAAGTTTTTATTTTTTAATAAAATCTTTAATGAAGATTTATGAAGAAAGTAAGTTCTTAAATTGTCTGCTCACAATTTATGAGCAGCAGAAAATGCCGTATAAAAAYCTTTCCCTGTGTAAATAAATGTACGTCTTTGTGTTTAACAGCAAGATGGCTATCAGTGATTTTTCTCTTAAAGTAAGTGGTTGGATAATTTATTTTATGCAGGTTGTCAGGATTTGATAGATAACAGCTGTAAAATAATTTCTCAAATGTGTAATAGAAGGTATCYCCCAGCTGGGCTGTTTGGTTTGGGAGGAAGTTTTGGAAGGTCACTRTGAAGACGGATTTTGTAAATCATGTGTGAGTAACTGTGCTTTTGGTGAAACCCTGGTAAATATTTGGACTTGTTCTGTGATTTAGTAAAGCCATTTACATGAGAAAAACTTATATTTGTAGAGAAAAAAAAACCTTCAGTTATGTGCTCTACCACTGTTCATTTGTTGGAGTGAGGAAAGCATGAGGACTGTATAAATCAGTAGCTTACTTAAGACCATTGGTTTCAGAGCAGTAAATGGGAATGTTACCTCTCTGAAAGATCAGAATATAATAGTTCTGCCATTTTTCATAGAAGTACTAGAGATAAAGCTATCTGTGGTTTTGTGAATGAAATGCAGTATACAGCTCTACTTTGAATGATGATTACACTGAGGTAGAAACAGGGGACCCCACAACTTTTTTAATTTCTTTCTTTCTTACCTACAGAATGTTGCTTATGTTCTACATTAGAATTCTGCTCATATCATCTGCCTTTCTGAGTGGCTGTGGTTTTATCATTAAATACACAGACAAATAGCAAACAACTACTATCATTTGCCTGAGGAAGAAGTCCATAATGAAGAGTRTCTAGAGCCAAAATCTGTGCCTTTACTGACATCATGGGAATTGCAGTCTAGGCTAGAAAATGCCAGTGATCACAAGGTCACATAGTAGAGGTTACTGATCTGAAATGTAGTCCTTAAATCTCCTTAACTTCCCAGCCAGGTTTGGAACTGGAAATTACATTACTTTGCTTAAAAATCTAACGAAAAATATTTCCTGCAAGCATGAAGATAAAAATTTTGGGTGAGAAAAAAAGAACAGCTGCAACTAAGCTTTATTTAATAAACCCAACAAGTCCTGGTTAAATGGAAAATTGCCTTTGTGTATACAGACATATTTGTACAGAATTCAGCGTGATAGGAATGTTCAGTAAACTTAATATTGTGAAAAGCTGSGAAATGTGTTAATCTCTGACTACCTGGTTTGTTTGGTTTTKGTTTTTTGTTTTTCTCCAGACTCAAGATACAAAAAATAAAATCAGTCATTTTCCCTTACCTCACCCTTACCAAGATATGYACCTTACACTATTTAGAAACTTATTATTTTATGAAAATATTAAAAATATGTAATAATGCACTAAAATCACTGATGAACTACTATCTAACAGTTATTTAACAGTGTTGGACATAGCAGAGTTACTCATTTTGTGGTAGCATCCTGCTCTCTTATTCCTTTTTATATTATGTATCAAACATTTTCCTTGTTGCTTCAGGCTCTCCTGAGCTTTATCTATATTTTATCAAATGCTGATTTCATTGTGGGACAGGAATTCTCAGTTCAGTSTTTTGGGACTCTTTTAATACTTTGGGAGTCTGTAAAGGTAGAAGAACAATTCCATGTGCTTTTTATGGTCTTTCACATCTGTCAGAGGCAGATCTCCCTTTTATTGTASCAGTGACTATGAAGTTAGGTCAGGACTGCACTAAGTCTCAAATCTGAATGTCTATCTTTGGATTTGTGCCTCTATTACCCTCCCTAAACTCATGGGAATAATTATCATATTATCATGTACATTCAGAAAATTAAAGATACGCTATATGTTTCAGTTTTAAGTATTTTGATGATAGGCAATTCTTTGAATAASCATACCTGAATTTTCTGCCAGCCAGAAGGCAAGTTACACCACTATGCCTATTTAAACTCTAAGACATAKTGGTCACTGGCAGTTTCAGAGAATGACAGTCTGTTCTTTCAGGCTATTTAAGATAAAAATGGGAGTTGCTGTACTCTGCAGCCATGAAAATAGGGACAGTTTCAAATTATCTACTGGTAAGTGAGTAAGAGAACATGTCTCCAGACTCCTGGAGGTTAAAGAGGAGTCAGATCAAYGGTGGGAGGTAGAGACTTCAAATGGGAACAGATTTATATCGTTTTTCTTAACATATTAAAATAAGTACTGCAGATGCTAAATTATGCATGGAATAAACAAAAAGAAACATAACACAGATCATGAAGCTATGACTTCAGCAATATTTAATTTCTGAATATCAGTCCATATGTATTCTGCTTTCATCTGTCCTTTTAAGTACAAGAGGTGTTAATAAGGCAGTCTGACCTTCTCAGAAAGGAAAGCAAGTGCACAAAGAGTCCTTGACTGTATTATTCTGCAATACAGAATATCTGTTGCAACCCTAATGAGAAAAGTCAGTGTTGTATGTTCTTYATGTCTATTTGGGCTTCATGGCATGAAGGTAATCTTKATTTCAGATTGAAAGCATCATTGMGACAGTGTTTGTTCACCCTGTGAAWTTCATCYGATGCATCCTACTGTTGAACTCAGAAATGTAGTTTCCTAATGTCATTATAATCTTGTCWGCATTGTTTGGAAATACTTAAGTCCTATGAGCTTTGCTTGGTGATGCATTCTGACTCTTTTAGTATGAGATCAGGATCAATTGGCTGGATTTTTCTTCTACCTTTGTAGAAAATCACAAATCCATTGATTAGCTAAAGTAAAACATTGAAAAGATACTGTATACAAAAGAAAAAAAATACCATTTGCTTGGTGATAATTGCTAGTGTTCATTTTCTCACTTAAGTGATAGGGCACATCACACTGTTGCCATAGCAACCCCGATTCTGTCCCATTAACTGCCTAATGTGAATTTATGAATGCAAGTTTCAATGTGTGGAAAGCTGCTCAAAATAGGGAGTGATTCATCATATGCAGCACAGACAGCTGAGTTGCAGGCTAAGTCAGGGCTGTCTCATTTGGTTTTCAGTGTTAAAAGGCTATGCTGTCATATAGGGATCCAATTAAAGATGAAGCAATTTGATATTTAGTGAGATTTAAATTGATGGTTGAATAGCTGTTTTAATTTTTGAAATGTTCTATACTGCATCATAACATTAAAAAAATAAAATCTGTTTTTATGTAATGATGCTGGATAAGAGAATAACTCTTCACAATGATTTTTTTGAGATTTTAGATATTTCTAAACTGTACTAGTTTCAAGTTAGCTTGCTAATGCTGAACATGCTCTTGGATGCAGTGTTGTAATGGATTTATCCCAAGCTTTAATTATCAGTTCACACCTCAAGAAAACAAATCTGTGACTAAGGAACTGAAAAGTTATCTGGGTTGAAATCTTGCCTGCCCAATAGACTTCCCTGATTTTGTGGTACATGTTTTGGATTTGTGCATGCTTTTCTCCAGTGAAATAAGAAAAAAATAAATTAAAAAAAAACCCCAAAAATTAAACAAACAAAAATCAAAACAAACAAAATCCCTAAGAACAACATCAACAAAACAAACAAGCAAACAAACACAACAAAAYCCCTCTGCTTTTTCTCCTCTTTGTCAAAGAATCGTTAAGGTTGAGAAGGACCTCGAAGTTCATTGAATCCAACTGTTAACCCAGGACTGCCAAGTCCACCATTAAACTGTGTCCCTAAACCATGTCATAGCTATCTAGGCTCCAATCCTGTGCCTGTTTGCAGYTTTCACACTTGTGACAAGTTTTAGTACATCAGCATTTATAGGAATAGTCTTCCAGCTGAAATAGAAAATATGTCTCTGCTTACAGTCTGCCTACTCAGTCTCAGTGTGCTGTGCCCAGATCATTCTCTTGCTTTGTTCAGTCCCAGGGCTGCTATGGAATGGACAGCATCAAATGCACTAAAACTGTGTTAAGGAAATGATATCATGGGTATGAAGCTAATCATGTAGAGGTGGAATTAAGGTAAACGATGCAATTTTATTTTGCATTTTTGCATCTGCATGATGCTGCAGTCCTTTATTACATTATTATAAACTATTTTTAGCAGGTTCTTTAGAGTTACAGRAGCGCTGTATGTCTTTCTCTAATAAGCATGTTAGTCTGTTCATTGGAAATAGTAAGTGTTTAAGTTTACTGGGGGTTAAAGAAATGTACCTCCTTTTACAATGCAGCCATCTTTCAGAATTAGATTCATACTATGAGACTAGACACTCAATCTTATTTGAATAGCATAGCAGTGGTGTCAGACTCCAGACTTCATGCTTTGCTTTTCTGTGTATTATTACATTACTCTGAACAATTCAGTTCTAGAGAAAGGTTTCTGTTTTATTGTAGTGGATAAATTTGCCTTTCAGGGTTGTTCTGTATGGAAGTAAAGGACTCATTGCTGCTGCTGTCCCTCTGATACCTATGGCCAAACATACCACCCCATTCCTCTTGTGGCTTTTTATGGTAGCATTATGGTACCTCTGCTCCTGTGTGCACCTACTCATCTCTTCCAACCACTACTGGCAATTTTAGCAAGGGCAGTCCCCCCAACATTACTGGTCTTCCAGAGAGAAAGGCCAATTTTGCTTACAAATCCTTTCAGATCCTTACAAATAAGCTTTCAGTTATGTAGGAAAGGTCTTGTTTTCTTTATTGCATGAACTAGGACTTACAGCAAGTGCTTTGAAACCTCTTYCTGTCAGGATATGCAGTGAAAGTGTGTAACTGTTTAAAAGATTTTAAAGCCTCAGAGTCTTAGGTAGCTGTTCAGATTATCAGKTCCCAGAATCACAGAATGGGTTAGGTTGGAAGGGATCACTGTGGGTCATCTGGTCCAACCTCTCTGCCCAAGCAGGGTCATCCTGAAGATAATTAAGAACAGATACTTACATCTTTGGTATCTTGTTGCACAAACTCCATTGTATTACTGGAACACAAACATAGATGGCATGTTCGAGCCATAAACATACATTTACATGTGTACTCACATATGTAAATGATTTCTGATACAGATGATCTATGCTCATCATTTTTAACAAAGAAAAACATCATTTTAACAAAGAAAAACTAAMAAAATTATTGGCTTCTTAGGAGTTAAATTTGTTAAAGTTTAGTCCCAGATCACAGATGGTTATTCAAGATAATTCAGTGGTTAACAATGACATTAAAGGGAAGCCCACTATAGATACGAAGAAAATGTCACCCTTTGCTGCTGACTGGGTGGCCTTCTGAAATGTGTTGACCTCATTACTAAAATCTTGACTGCAGACAGTTCACAATCAGCATCACAAGGAGTTGTTGAAAGTATATCAGAGTTAAAAAGCTGGGAGGGGAAGGACGTGAGCTTTGTAAACCATGTCAGAGAATTTCCTGTATTTCAGTTAATGGAAGTTTTGCAGAGTTGGTTSACAAGAATGTCTGCTAAGAATATGTGTTTGATATGGCTTTAATTTATTTTTAGTTATTGGAATTGACATCAGGGAATAAAAGTTTTGACATTTAAAGACTAGCAAATTAATGAATWAATTTTGAAGATTACATTTTCTACTAAATGCTGTATATGTGTATGCAATGTGAAAGCTCATGAAAGGAATTGCAGTTGACTAGCAAACATYTGGAAAATGATTTATAGCATACTGAAAACTTGACAGGAGGTTTTCTTCATGACTTGCATGATTAAGAATTTGAAGCTTGATGTTTGGGGCCCAGAATTAGTAATATAATTAAAGTATACTTAAGCCTCAATTGCTTAGTGCAACTTAAAAATATTTTAAAACTTAAAGACATAGTWAATACTGTCTGAGTACCTAAGTATTCTGCTTATCAAGTTTGTAATAATTTTCACTAATTGTTACCAAATTTATCTTAGAGACACACACATTAAAGGAAAAATAAATTTTCTCTTTTTTTTAATGTGGAAAATCACATCTGTATTTACAACTGCTTGTAATAGCGTATTAATTAATAAGGGTGCTGCCAGTTACAAATTCATAGCCTGAATCGGGTTTATACTTGATTTGTATCCTTTTAATCATATCTTTCACAGAAAAATGACATTTCCTCTGCTTCACATGCTCTTTGAAAAGACAAATATCTATAAGTGGTTTTATTTAATGTTGTGATTTAAAATCAATAAATCCATATTTAGCTCTGTATCTTATTAAAAATTTATATAAGAAGAAGTAAATRTGGACATATTTTTTCCAATGCTCTTAATGAACGACATGTATCACTATCTTCTTATTAAATTCTCTTAATGAAATCTAGCAAGTCCTTTAGACACTTACAGAATTTTTGGGAGGATTATTTTCTTCATAACATAGACTTCTTTTTCAAGAGGGGCTAAATAAGATTCTTCCCTGAACGAGCACAGTAAAGACCAAGACTGCTTTTGAGGCCTGTTCTGAACAGTCAATGTAGTCAGTGGATTTAGGTCATCTTCAGGAAACTGCCTTTCAAAAAGGTAGTTTTTTTTAATGAAAATTATACAAATATACAATTCATGAAAATATACAAATTACCTTAATGTCTGTCAAGAACGTTTTTAACTTCCAGCAATTTTAAATGGAGTAGTTTTTCTGTTAGTTTTTCAGTAGTACATGATTTTTCTCCTGTTCTTAGATGAAGTACTTTCTGTTATCCATGAAGATGACTGAAGATGCCCTGCAGTTAATTGTAAGCATTTCAGAGCTATCTGTTGTAAATGATCTACTTGCTGGTACACAGTGGAATGAGGAGATCAGGTGAAGGGAAACAWGACAGGAAAATTCAGAGAATGAGATGGGGAGGTGGGATAAAACAGCAAGGAACTGGATGTTTGCTCCTTGTGAAAAGTTCAAAAAGCACTGTTCATGCAGTCCAGTAATACACATTCTCAAAATTATATTTAAGGTCTAATCYTGAAGGTTCTTAAATGAGGTAGCTATAAGGACACCCCAAATAATWCATATTCTGAGGAATGTTAAATCTGMAGTCTAAGGCTTSGTCAGCCTGAGGCTGCAAAGGAGGAAAGTGGCAAGTGATTATTGGCACTGAAGTTGTGAAAATGATGAACTCTTTTTCCAGCAACATGCTGCCACAGTTTTTTCCTGGCTACCTTTCTCAGTTGCATCTGGGTTTAGAGCTGCCTACTTAAGAGAATACCTGATTTAAAAACAAACTACTTTCTGAAGCCAGCTGACAATATGAATATTTAGAAGTTGTAGGAGGAGTGCTTGGGAGGTCACACTAACACTKAGATGGATCTCAGTGCTTGCAGAGACTGGGAATATGGAGGAGATTGTCTCTCCAAGGAACCTGAGTTGAAGTTAGATCTAGGCAAGTTGTGCTTGAAAGAGCATATMTATGTGGGCCATCTCCATGTTCAGTGTATGTTAGAGGGTTTTGCAGAGCAACCCCAGCTGTTCARTTGGGTTCCTATCTTCCACTGCCCCTTCTGTAAGCCTTTGATGCTAATATGATGCTCTTATGAGAGATCTGTGTGGCAACAGAAGTCCTTTATTTTCAGGTTTAACTGAAACTTCAGAGGAGCCTATACTTTTTCAAAAAATCGATGCACTAGGAAGTAGCCACATTACAGATAATTATCCTTATTGAAGAAATTGTACAGCAGTTTTTAAATTACAATTAGTAAATAAAAGGCTTTCACAGACAATAGGTTTCCTTTGATAAACCAAGGAGGACCTCTGTCTTTCTGCTTTTTCAGCTTTTGCMAAGTTTATTTGTGCAGTATAGTGTAGCACAGACTAAGGTCTCCTCAGGGGTTTATTCAGCTAGTGACCATTAATTGAAAAACTCATTTCAGATAATCCCTATGAGTGAAATTAATCTCTTGGTTGCAATGAAGTCATACATGACCAATTTCATTAAAAAGTAAATTGGTAATACTTTCYATTTCTTTTTAACAGTCAGGTTTGGATGCTTATTTTTTCATTAGCTATTATAACATAATGTTATTGATAATTTAAAAAAKAATACTACTACTGCTTCTGTAAAATAAAAGCAGGATCTAATTTCTATGTACTTACTTGCATCACAAGCTCCACAAAGATTGWGGCTGCCCTTGTTTATTTTCTATCACAGCAAAACTGTTCTTGAAACTGTTTTAATCTCAGTGTGAATTATTTTTTCCACTAATAYGTATGTAGAATTTAATCTAGAGAGGCATTTTTGACAATTCTAGTATAAGATAGGGTAGGGTACTTAGGAGGATCCCTCAAAAACCTGTTACGGACAACTGATGTCCTGAAGCAGTTTAATAACATGTAATTATTTAGTAARCTTGAGCAGCAGTGCTTTCTTCTTCTCCTGGCATGTTTTTAAACATGTTAATTGCTGTATGTTATGCATGGATTTAGTATCCAGTRTGGTGTTACATGACTGCTTTTTGGTACTTTGCAGGTGAGAGGCCAACTATATTTTCTTTTTCAGGACTATAAATTATATATAAATGAGTACCATTCTAGTTGCCATAATTTTTAATACAAAATCAAGTGTTTACACATATGTAGTCATATTAAAAGAGCATTGTCAAAATGGCATTATCAAATAATCATATCAGAAAGGACAAAAGTGGAAGGTGATTCCTTAGAAATTCGTTGCTTAGACTTCCATGTACCAGGCTGTGCTCTCTGACAGCTCTCTGCACTTAATGCAGAAACTACTGAGGAAATTTTCAATTCACATAGCTGAATTTTGACAGAAGTACATACTACTGAAATACAGGTTTTGTAACAAGATTCAGGTAACATTAACATGCTGTGATGCCATTCCTGTGGTTTGTATGAAGTTCAGTCTAAACCACAAGCTCCTGTCAGCATGATTATATAATAATAAAGACWTAATGGAGCCAGTTTGGGTAGCTTTAACCAGTCATTGGCATAAGTGTTATGCTGTGCCCTTTGAAATAGAGGCCAAAGGGTTGATTCCCAAATGGGTCCTGACTGGTGGATGCTGCTGCCTGCACAGAAGCATCTGAATATCAGAGYATCTGTCAATATGGTCACAGGATATAGGGCTGATCTGGTTTGCAACTACAAGCAAGATTTGCTGATAGAGTAGTCTAGTCACTGTCCATTTAATGTTTTATGGTCTCGGAGAGGAGAGGCTGAATGAGGCATGGACACTATGGGCTTTCTGAATATATTTTATCAGTACTGTTGTTGCAAATAGGAAGCCGCTTTGCTGAAGTATAAATACATTATTACCCCTAGCAAGGAAGGCTTGGAAAAAAGGCAAGARAAGAGTTTAGTAAATATTATCAAGTAGATTACTGTTGTCAGTGATACACATCTGACTTGCCTAAGGCTTGYCTTCAGTAACTTCAAGGCTTGTAAAAATGACAGACTGAAATAATTACCCTTCAGGAACGAATGGATGAAGTGATGGAKATTCTCGGGGCTTATAGTTGTTTTGGTAACGTGGGGGATAATGCAGAWATCTCACTTCCTTTCAATGCAGAAGGTTGTGGCATTCCCAGCTTGCTGATGCTGAGGAGTCAGTATAGACCCCTAGTCAGTAAACCTAATTAGAGAAATGTTCTGCTCCCCAATCAACTGCAACGGTGGAGGCAACCTCATTAGTGTGTGACCTGCTGAATGCAGACAATGTTTGTGCCTTTTCAGGCTGGAATGCCTGTTTTGCTGATAACATATTCTTTGCAATTTTCCTTTTTTCCATTGATTTTATGGGTGTCTAGAGCTCTGGAATATTAGCTCTTCTGTAGTCTGTCAGTGTTGAAAACTTGTGAAAGGAATACAGTGTGCCAGCCTCTGGCTCATATGCAGCTGATACAGCTTCATTGTCACCATCTAGTTCTGTCTGAGCTGGCAGTACAAATGCTCCCATGTGGATAGGGGCAGGCGTGTGCAAAGGTTTTGCAGCATTGGGGATCAAATTCAAATGTTGTGGGCTTCCTCCTACAGTTTGTTTTTGGATACTTGAAGCAGAAGTAGTCTTAGAATCAGGCTGCATCTGTCCTTATTGAATATTTTGACATTTAGTTCCAATTTTGACTTYGAAAATAACAGGAGGCATTTGCTAAAAGCACCTGATTTCTTACAAAAACCCCTCACAACAACAACAACAACAACAAAATAACCTGTAAAAAACAAAGCAAAAACAGCACAGAAAAGAAATTAGAAGAAAGTAATARGTTTTTATATACCTTTTAACATTTCTCTAGTACTAACAGAGCTATTTTTAAAAATGGCTTGATGTTGTTGACACAGCAAGAATATATACTTATAAAATGAAAAAACCAAGATAMAAATTCCTCTTCTACTAGTAGCTATTCTAAGCTCCTTTCTGTGTGAAAATCATACTGATACAATTATTTTGTTTCTATTTTTTATTTAGTGGKTTCTTTACTGAAGTGACAGAAAGTGGTATTTCCAGAGCTAATTCAATTAAAAAAAGAGACCTTCTTAGTGGATTAAAGAAATACAAAAATTTGAGGATTTCAGAGTGAAAAGATAAAATGTTATTAGTGTCATAAGTAATATACAAACCAAAAGCAATTTTATAGTAATTATTTATGTAATTATAAGRGCCATATATATATTCACTACAAGCAGCAAAAATCATAGTTTCTTCTTCTGAAGTCTGTTTTCCTAGTTTTCAATAGCTCATTTCTCTGAGCTAATGGAGAACTGGTTTTTAAATAAAAGTGTTTCCAGAGATTCCTCCCTTATAGATACAGACTGCAGGTGTGCTAAATTTGCTCTGGTTTTTCTCATATGGTAGAAACTAAGTAGTAGCTTAAAACAGGCACTAAAAAGTAAAATTAAAAATTAGAGATTCCAGAATTATRCTTTCACCTGATGTGTTAATTTGTTTTTAAACAAATGCTTTTGAGAAAAATACCTTTTACATCTCCAAGAAAACCCTAGATTTTMATTTAAAATCTTGTTAATTTGAGAGTATTGCTATTAGCTGCCAATGCTGAAAGAATTATTACTAATAGCAGTTCTGATCTCCTTTATTATATCTGATTTTTTAATAAAATCTTTTTTTTTTGGCATATTTTGTCCTCTTAAACCCCATGTTCCCTCAGGTTTATGATTTTTTTTTAACTTAGGTAGAAACATAGGAGGCCTAAGCATAGCTGCCTAAACATTAGGTTTCTAGTCTGTATTTGTTGTCTAGCATCTCTGAATAGCAAACACAGAAACTGGGACCCCTCAGAAGGTGAGTCACTCCCCCTCCTCCTTTCCAATATTTGTAGGAAAAGCTCAAGTTGGATGCTGATAAAGTGATGCTGTCCTTAGTGCTGGGCTCTTCAKATTGGTATTTTCTACATTTCCCACCTAGCTTGAATTAACATTGAGTAGAAGTAACGCAGTTTGCTTTATCTTTCCAGAGCAGACCATTTGCCATGATGATTTCAGGGCAGTCAAACAGAGTGGGTCTTGAGTTCTGTTTTCGAGCTTTCTTGTGATGCTGAGCTATCTTTTGAATTTTGCCTGGTCTGTCTTGGCTTGTTTAGTGGAGCTGATGATATATGCTGTGATGGTTTACAGAACAGAATTTTCCTCTCTGTGAACACCRTAAACAAGCAAGCARACARACAAACAAAASATGCTGGTTATTAAGATAATTTTAAACAACTCTTGACTCAAATAGAGCAAGAACATAGTGCCTGAATTCTTTACTATAGCTTGGATGGAAAAGCAATGCCAGGTCCAGRCAGATTTACTTGAAAGCACCTGTTTATGAAATGTAATCTTGCTGTTTTGCAGTTGTATCTCACAGGGGACTTTGAAGGTGGTTTTATTCTTCTATACCCATTGTGTAAGCTTGGTAACAAGATAACAACATGTTTTTAAGAAAATAAATGATGGCTTTATTTAAATAGAGGACCAAGCTTGCTTTTAAGAAAATGGGCTCTATCTTCCTCCCTCCCTCCCTCCATCCTCCCTTGCCCCTTTCTTTGTTCAAAATGGTACCCAGCCTAAAAATTATCTTAAGTTTTCTAATGGACATGTCTTCTGAAAAATTATTAATGAGACCAAGATTCTTTCTGAGAAAATATGCCTCTGGCTTTATYGGAGGGACAGGTCAACTCCCTGGAAAGACACCTTTTCTCCAGCAGTTGTTGGGAGGTTGCCGAGTGCTGTCTGGTGGTACTTGTCTCCCTTCTGGGATGCAGAGGGCAATCCCAGAAGGTAACACTGCCACCTTGGGCTCCRACTCTGTAAAAGCACAAGGAACAAGTTGTGCCAAGAAAATAGTTGTCTGATGCTGGAGAGCTGCTGCTTGTCTTAGGGTAGGGAAGCATAAACCCTGATGTTCCTTCTAAAGCACAGTATTCCTTCTCCCAGACAGTTAAGCAATGACTCATTGCAATGACATTTTCTTGCTCTATCTGTAATTGGTTTCTTCTGGATGCTTTGTGGTGCTTTTAATAATTTGCACCTCAGTGGATGCCTTCAAAGGAGTTCTAAAAGTTGCTTCATTTCCAGCAGCTCTGTAATTTAAGGAGTTTCATTTTCCTGTACATTCTATAATTTCATGTTTTACTGACTAAAAAACATATTTTGCCTTTCTTCTTAAACACATTCTTAGCTTATTTGCCTTTAGTTTGTATTAATTGATGTTTCAGCAAATGCAATGGGAATAGGCAGAGATTTGTATGGTTCTGTTTTCTAAAAGGTTTCACCACAGGAAAAAAAATATATGCTTTGCTTGATGTATTTCTATTCCAATCCCATAGAGTATAAAGAAAGAAAAAAACTAACACATCAAGATATATATTTTTAAATTAGACTGAATTGTGCCTCATCAAACTACTCCAATACCTAAGTGTGCATCCAATAAAACCCTAATTATTAAGAAGATATGGGAGAAGGTAAAGATTAGCATGTCCTGCTTACCCTGCCAAACAGCCCTCACATGTATGACTAGAATATAAAGGTGTGCACCACTCCATGTTGAAGMCATATAAAAATCAAATCAAATTTACCAGCATAATTCCTCTAAATTTTGCATACATGTTTCTTTCATTACTTATTACTTGCAATGTTCTGGCTGTTATTTCTAGCTGTGAATGATCAAGGACAGAAAAATGAGCTGTCTGCAGGGCAGAGTAATTATGGGAGAGGTGTGCACCTGATGCAGCTGGGGAAAAGAAATAAAATTTAAAAGGTCAAATATCTAATTAAATATATCAATGGCCTCTCAAAACTGGGGAAAATATGCCTGCATAGTAAAGCATTCTCTCCCACTACTCTGGGAAAAAGAGCATAAATTATTTCCTTTCATAAAATAAGTATGTTTTTTATACACTGTATGTAAATGRTCCTTGGAAATTGCCTCATCTTATTTAAAGGAGTATAAACACGGATTCTATATTTAGCTAAATCATAATCATATATATTTCTGTTATATAGAAATAAATAATATGAGTAGCATAAAAACATCCTGCACAAATCTTATGCAGTCTCTTCCATGGGTTCATTATGCGTAATTACAATTATAAGGAAAATGAGCCACACCCTTGTAGCTGGTGTGGTGTGATACAGTAAGAATATGTATCTGAAACARGAGATCTTAGATACATTTTAAAGAAAGAATTAAAAATGGAACATGGAAAAGGTAAGCATTTGTTCTGTATTTTGGGATTTGTATATTTTCAGGGAACTGCGAGAAAATTTCTGAATTAGTAATGGGGAGTTTTGACCAGTGACTWGTGAAGCACTCTCAAGGGAGTTAATAAACCATAATGTGGTGKTCATTTTTCTTATGCTGGTCATCTTTTCACTTGAGTGCCTGAGACAGTCTGTCCCCATGTCATTCAATCAACAGCATGTTTTATTCATTCTCTTCCAGAATAAAGGCATTGTGGTTACTCTCATATGCAACAAGAGTGGTAGAGTGATGATATTTAAAAAGTTTATTACAATGATGGAGATGTTCAGTCACATTTATGTGATTAGGCAAATACTACAAGTCATCCAGCCTATATATAGCTTGAGATGAGTTATGTTCATGGGTAGAATAGCAAGTTGACTTCATTAACTGTTTATGGGAGGTATTTGCAGAATTCTGTTTTTTCCCCCTGTCTTAGGGGAGATTGATCTATGATTATAGTTGTTTTTGTTTTTTAATCAAATGAGATAATTACTTTCCTGCCCAAACATCTCAGTATAATGTAGTTCCTGCATATTGCCTCAAATATARTCTTGTGCCCASTGCTTAACAAAATTATCAGCTATATTCAAATGCAAGAACTTATCTTCTCTCTTTGAAAAGCTGCATAAACAGCATGAATTTGCTTTGAGGATAAAAGGGGAAAGAGTACTCCCCAAAGCTGTTTGCAGCAAGGAAATCTGCTCTGTAGTTGCTGTTATGCTCCAGGAGCTTCTTCACCCTTTGCTGTAGCCTAAGGAATGCTTACATCTAGTGTCAGCAAAGCATTTAATTCTGTGCTTAATATTTAGTTCAGCAAGACCTATACATGTGGTTCACTTCAACACTTGCTCGCCATTAGTGGAAAGAGTGGTTTGCTCATCTGAGATTACAGGAAGGAAAGACAGTCCTGATAAAGCAGATGTAGATGGATGCCTGCCTCTACACCAACATAAAGAGGTCTTTTTCAGCTCGGAAGCACTCAGATCAAAACCTCAATGCTTCCTTTCCAATGATGTGCATAGCAGAGGAAAGAAAACAGCTCTTGCRTCTCTCTAGAAACATCTCTGTCATTCCACGTCCTGCGTGTTCATCAGGACAAGTGAGGAAATTGCTGTGGAATTGCCTTTCTTCCTCTACTTGTTTCCATCATAGAGTACTTGATATTGAGATATTATTTTGTCCATATTGTCTCATGCCCTTGATGCTGCCAGAGATAAGTGTGGAAGAGGAAGGCTGTAGTGACCTGCTGTACAAATTGCATTATTTCTGTTATTCTCTCAGAAAATGTCAAGTCTCAACTCTGTACATTCTCAACATCACAACTTCACAGATGCTCACTCAGTGCCTGTCCATTGTTGTACTTGACATTTGTAGGATGGAGCTTTACTGCTTAAATTATTAACACAAAATTYAAATTAACAGCAGCCAGCCTGCATTGATTTACAGTCTAATGCAGCTCCAGCTCAGCTGCCACAATTTCCCTTGGGACTTACCTGAACTACTACTGTAGTCAGCTCTCTGCTGAGCATGGGAAACCATACCATGTAGATTTCTGAAAGGATATTTCATTAAAGGCTTCAAAAGAAGATGAAATGTGAGGGATGCTGCACAGTTAACAATTGGGATGGAAGCATATGGTCATTTTTTTATGATAGAGGCTTCTAGCTGATTCTTTTAAGGATTTGTGCTGTTCATGTATAAAGGTCTGTGAAAGAGAATCAGCATTCAACTGACAGAAATCTTTATGTGATACAACATTATGTACTGTAATTCATTGCTGTTAATTTATTTTCTTCAATTTATTTATTTATCATTGGTGTAAGTGGAACATTTGAATGCCTCATATTTTCTAATTAGAGAKTTTATGCATCAGAATTCAAATGTTAGTTATAGTCCTCATTTTGTTGCCCAATTATTCAGAAACCATGCCCAGTCTAACAGCTTTCCTACTGGATCATCCTGTATTAATACATGCAGATCTTAGGAGCAAGCTGTCTTTTAGTTTTGCAGTGCTGCAAGGAGTAGATTTGAATCCTGGACAAGCTGGCACCAKAAAGTTGGAAGGAATTCAGAGAAAGCCATCAATGATGATTAAAGATTTARATTTCATGAAGACTTAATAAAAACTAATCACGTAGAATTCATCCAAATGATGAAATAGCAATATGCCAGTACAGAATTATTCTCRAAGGAGAAAGGTAAAAATCACTAATGAAGAAGATAAATTTACAGTCCTCAACCCCCCACAAAAAAAAAAAAATCCCCAGACCCTGTGAAGTACACTGCTGCTTCCCTAATTTACAGAAACAGCTTTGTAGAAAGCAGCATGATTTTCAGGAGGCAGCATCTTGTCTATGTTACTTTGTATAATCAACTTAATGTTACTTAATTTATAGTTGTATTCTCRTGCCCATTGCTGTTTCACACTTCTTTCCTGTCACAGGTTCTGAGAGTGAAGTTCATGGTAGATTAGCCACTCAGTGTGCACTGYGATTGCCTCCTGCATAATTCACAAATGTCAAACAACTAGACAGTCAAAGTAGKGGAGTTTTAAGCTATCAGTTGGAAATTGGAAGCTTGAGTTCCTCAAACCTTGCAACTCCTGATCAGGAAAAAAAAAAAGAAATAAATGCTTTGTGCAGCTATTAAACACCTCCAGGATAACAGGATTTGACTCTGATTAGGTGCCTGAACTCTCAGAAGTATTGAATGTTTGTGCTGAGTTTTTTTAATGGATTAGTGCAAGTACACAGGATCTTGAAAATCATAGTGTAACCACCAGCTCAGTAAGTTACAGAACATTGTTTGATTTTGACAGAGCCTGTAGAGTATAAATGGAAGATCCTGTAGATTTTACTTTTACAAACCAAACTCCCCAGTGATATCTTGTGCTCTCTGTCGAGGGCTCTTCCAACCTGCAAATGCAGTCTGTGATAGAGGGGCTCTCCATCAGTATTTCCAGGTATACCCCTGCAACCCCAATCAGCATATAAGTAGTTGTGGTTTTTTTTCTCTACTCAATTARAAATGATTTGACTTTCTTTTTTTTTCAATTTCTAAGATTTTTAAATTTTGTTTTCAGTGTGAATGAGTTGCATATCTCTTTACTGTGGAAAAACATACACATTTCTGTCTTTGTGAAAGCTTGTTTTCATGCACATCCACTTCCAAGGGATACTTCTTTTTAATACCTATATGATATTACTGATCGCAAGCCTCAGTAAGATCAAGGATGTACTTTGCTTGTTTGTTTGTCTTTTTTAAAGAATATKGCCAGAAGGAATGTAGCAAGTAAATGATGGCTGATGAAAATGGGTAATTAGCCCAGGTATCTTTGCTTGTGTGAGATTTGGCAAAAATAAAAAGTCTCAACTTTGGAAATGTAATGGTCTTTCTGCAACCCACTTGACAACAACTGGCATTGAAAATGAAGACAGCACATCCTTGGGCTTGATGTACAGGTTTCCTCTCTAGTTGTATTATATTCAGCTCTCCTCCTCCAATTGTCATACTAGAAATGCATACCTTCATTTCTTCTTTTTAAATGTGTGAAATATGAAGCATATTCTATAAGAAGCTGATAATCAAACAGCATGGGGAAGTGAAAAATCTAAATATTGAACCTCATGATAGAACAAAAAAAATATTTTAAAAGGAAAAAATGCAATGAAGAAAGAACACAGTAATAAGCTTTCTGGCTGTTCTAGCTTTTGACATTCTCAGAAGCATATTAGGATTTGTCTAACTCCTGTGTACACATACCGAATTTCCTCTTGAGCACTAGATAGATGCCCATGAAAATAGGCATGACTGAAAAACAAAAGCCAATGAAGAGCTACAAAGGGAGCATGGAACAATCCAGTTTTTACTAGTTAAGTGAGTTAAAGCATGGAAGAGGAAGCTGAAACTATAATAAGGTTAAAGACACGCATGAAGTAGCAACGAATATTTCAGAATGCTAACAGTGATGAGTAGGCTGAATGAATAGTTCAAGCAACAAAAGAAACAACCTTTAAAAATCTCCCTGTTTAATGTGGTTTCCTGTAATTATTTAATCTGACCAAGATAATCCATTCAATGAATGCTCACCAAATTGCAGTTAATGTCAAAGACCATTTAAAAAAAATCTTGAGTCTTTGAACACAGGATTTTTTTGTCTGTCTTAATAGTGACTCATGCCACCAAAAGTGCTTGGAGTCCATTAGTTTTTTTACACAAATTTTATAGTGCTTCTAAACAAGGTTTATTCTTTAGCTCTGGAAACTGTTTTGGCAATACATAGTTATACAAAACCAGCATCCAGTGATTCAGAGTAGCATTCTTCAAGAAATATGAATCAAATATCATAAATCAAACATAAGACTTGCTTCCTTTTGCCTTCTTCTAATTTTTCAGACACGAAGAAGTATCCTCCATTCCACCAAGCCAAACAATACAGTTGCACTGAATAAATACCTGATTAAAACCTTAATATCTAATTCACTTTGTCAGAGAGGGAGAGACTAAAAAATAAGCCTGGTTTCTAAATCTTTAGATCTCCAGATCAGTGCTTAGCTGTCAATGTGAGCTGCATCTTAAACAGACAGGAAGGACTTGATTTATCTACAGTGTCTGCTTTGTATGATAAAAGAGATCATTTGACCTAGCTAGAATGCGTGCCTGAGCCACAGAAGATGAKTGTTGTTTTAATGGCCTTCAAATTTAAAAATGAAATACAAGTGATGTGAAAAGTACAGTAGTGCTTGCTGTAAGTAAGCTCTCAGTATYGTTATAGTAGCTGACTTTACTTAATAGAGAAGGGAATACTGGAAAGCTKAGGTCACAATAACACCAAGGAAATTTACAAGTCTTACATCTGATAACAGAGATCATAAGTGCAGCATTTAAAGATTTAGTTGGCAGTGCAGACTAATGAAGGGGCTGGTTTTTATACTTAAACCACTAAATAGCAGGATTCCCGAGCGTATGTTTTGTGCAGTATTTATTATGTCCTCTGGAAAAGTCACTATGAGAAATTTAGGATAAAATAATTCAGCTTTATATGTGACAAATTTTAAAAACTTGGAGATTTGCATAAACTTTCTTCTGACAGCCTCTAAGGCAAATAATCTCTCTAGTGTGGAAATGGGCATAGGGAGTCTCCTGACTTTTCCTCTGCAGTGTGTTTATGCTGCCTTCCTCTTCTAGGGAGATGCCTTCTCACCCTCCTTTCAGGAMTGGCAGCAGATTCCTGAAAGAAAGATGTATTGGAAGTGTTTTGCTCCTGGGACACTTTCAGTCCTCAGACCATTAAATACACCATCCTGGGGTCAGTCTTTCTCAGCTTCAATTTGTTTATCAAGGTATAGTTCCTAGACATAAGGACCCCTGAAAGCATGAGTTTAATTTGTTCAAGCTGGAACGGGTGTGACAATGGGAGATGTTTGTGTTTCTTAGCCCATGTATTACCTTACCTAATTGAGACTTGTTTTTATTTCACTAGAGTACATAGTGTGACATTGTAATGTCATCTGCCTTGGTCATTAAAGAACATCAGTGATGGAATATGGTTGACACACGTGGAAATAATGCTTCTTGCATCCATTAGATCTGTTCTACTTATGGTTAATTTTAAGTGTTTGCTCTCTTGAAAGAATTTGCTTTTTTAAATGTGTTCACAGTGTATTTTACTTTCAGAGCTGTTCTCTTTTTTTACCTCTGCTATATATTGGTGACTTTGTATTTTTATTTTCTTGCCATTTATTTCCCCTATCTGCTCATTCTGTCCCTTAAATTTAAAGAAGAAAAAATTTCAGCAAGTCAGAGCAGAGCTGCAGGCACTATATTTGAATCCTTAAAATGTGACAGAACTTCTGGGAACTGGCTTGTTAYTAGCTTGCTTCTCCATTCATTAATATATACTAGAACTCTTAATTTGGTAGTCTTTTCTTTTTCCTTTCTTCTTCTTCTTACATCCTGTCCTAATGCCTGCCATGGTTTACCATCAAGATGGTCCTTTTCCTCCTGAGGCAGTGACTGGTGGTCAGTGGTCACCATGTTCCCTTTCTCCCACTGCAAGAACATGAGTGATCTCTCATTATTGCCTAGTGCCACATGKGAGAACCTGTGTGCTAGATTTATCAGTATTGTGGTGATGCCTTGTTTCAGGCCATGAACAGTGCTGAATGTTGTACTAGCAGAAAACCTTGAAAAATCAGCGTCTTAAACCTTCCTTTTGTTGTTGTAATGAAATAGTGGAGAGTTCTCTTCAACTGTGGCTTTTCAATTATAGATGTGGCCATGGAGAAACTGTCCCTCCAAAACATGGGTAATTGGCTATGATTCTCCCCACTTCCAAGCCCATTATTACAAGAGAAAAAGTCTCACTCAGGCAGTGCTGCTGTAATGTCTTTCCTTYTATGAAGAGTGCATTGATTAATGCATAACCTAACTTTTTGGGATGTCAGCTGTATATGTCCCCCTAGCTTTACTTCTTTTGTCATTGGGTAACAATTTATACTTCAAGAGACTGAGACATGTTTATTGAATTAAACTMATTTACAACATGATGTAGCATTCAAATACAAACCTCTGGGCAGAGAGGTGCTCTGCTTTGTTTTGCCAATGTCTGTATTTTTGTATCCTACAGTSAGAGCTCAGCCAGGCTCCCCTCTCTGCATTTCCTAGCACATAATTTATGTTTACCTGGCATAAAATATTTTTGACATCTTATCTTGTCAATGTCAACCAATATGAATGCAAAGAATGAGGAGGAAAAAAGTAACAGGCGTCTTTTCCGACGCTGTAGATGCCTGAAGCATAGTTGCTTGTATGACCTTTCCGTGTATTCCAAAGGTCCTGTGCAGGTACACAAGTAGGTGGCCATGTACTCAAATGATGACAAAGCAGAGATGAAAAAAAAGAGAACTTTGTAGGCCAGAACCTTTTGTTCTTAGTTAAGCCTGGTGAGTTTAGTGAATSTCATTATCCTAATAGTTCAGTAGGGGCTGAAGGAGATTAGTCAGCATTTTGTAAGAATGCATTTCTAATGTACACATACAGTCAGCTAAAGTGAGGTTTTGTTATCTGCAATTTTCAGTATAGTCTACAGAACAGTGCTTGGGTAAGGGCAGAAGAAAGTTAACTGATACTAAAAATRATAGTTTTAATGAACATTTATTGCATAAGTACCGCTTAGCACACCARCTGATATTCTTGTCTAAGACTAAATAAATGTCCAGGTTCTGTGATTAAAAAAAATATAAATTAATTCTAAAAAATACAAAATCATACCCAGAATCAAAGTTGATACCTATATGCATATATATATATATTAACTTAGACAATGTGATGATAAAATCTTTTTGTACAGTGACCCCAAAATTTGCATTCCAAGTCAGAGTCAAATTAGGATTTACAGGAGACTCCAGAGAGAAGATAGAAATTGAATGTGAAAATGAGAGCATTGCAGGTGACTTTGGTCATGATCAAAAGAAACTGATGGCAAGGCTCAAGAGAAGCAGAGCCAAGAGCAGCAATGGCATTATACCCTATAGATAATGTACAGTGTTTCTAAACTGCAGGAGGACTCAGGGAACCATTGCACCAAAAAGCAGATAAATCTAGTGGGCTGACCCAAGCTGCCTGTTTCATACAATCAATAGTCTGATTCTGATCAAGAAAGACTGAACATAAATCACCAGGCTTTTCTTCCAGCCTCTAATTCAGCTGGCAAATCACTGTCCCATGCTTGTTATAGCTTTTGCAATTCATGTTTTATGTGTCCAGACTCTTGCTGCATGATCTTGTTGAATAARCTCCTACCCCTTCTGAAGGGCATCAGAAGCAAAAATATGTATTAAAATTTACAAGGCTTATTAAGGATTTCGACCTATTGTGCTCAGTGATGTTTTTTTCTTTTCTTTTTTTTTTTAATATATATCTTCAAGGTACATCCTTCAAGAACTAGTTATGAGCTAACAAAAAATGGCTTTTGCCTTTTATGTATGTTATTCCTGTCTGCTGTTCTTTTCTGGCCTAGTACTATTCTTTGTATTTCATTCCTGCTCTTTTGAATACAGTAAGATAAAAAATGATACAAATTTTCACTCCAAAAGGTGTGGCAGCACTAGAAACATGTAATTTTCCTGTGTACCAGTTGCTCTTCAGTAGCGACTGATTGATTGATTGATTTGGGGGAGCTTATTACTTAATTTATAGGTGCCAATGCTATAGTTTGACCTGATGGTTATAAATTGAAGTGTCAGACATATTACTAATGAGACAGAACGCCCCACAGGAAGACTTTGATGAYAGACTTTGATAACAGGCTCCTGCAAATGAATTCTTAGACTGTGGAGGTGTTAACTCATCAATGTATGAACCTTTGCGTTTACTGCTGAGTATTGTCTGGAATTATGAAATAATGTTATGGTGAAGAACTCTGCATATTGAAGGTATTAYATAGATGGATTCAATATCTTATATCTTTGAAGTAGAATATTGCCAGGCCACAAATGAATTCGGCATGTCAAGAGTAACCTCAGATATACAAAGAAGAATGTAGCATGCTCAGGATAAGAAATTTAGTGGCATATAATTTCCTTTCTTCTTTTTCTCCTTTARGATGCTTTAACCAGGTAGATATGAATAGCTCAGAACCTATGCTGATATTTTCACCATCTTTCAGAGACATCTCTATAAATAGCAATGTCTTTCTTGTTTATTAAATATGACTATATTATGCAGTACTTTGTTATATAGTAGGATTAAAAAAAAAATCTGAACAGTTGATAGTAAATTAAATATACATGCACTGTATAATGGTCTCTATAATATATAACGTTTCCTCTCACAAAAGTTTKAGAAGCTTAGYTTCTACCTAAGGATATCTTTCTATTTAAATGAAAGAGAATATATTTTTATATACGTTTCTGTATGCCTCTGGATTTTGTTCTGTAAGCAACATTTAATTATGAAAACATATTCATCAGCTCACTGGTGTCTCAGTTTTCTCAYGCTGACTTGGTTTGTTTTCCTCCTCCTCATCCCTCCTCCACCATATTGTAAAAATAAATAAAGGATGAGCTTCTGGTGTTTTCTATAGAAAGTTAAGCTTCACTGACACAGAGTAATTTCTTTTACAGCTCACATGCACTTTGGATTTAAAATTTAATCTGTTCAAATCAGCTTGCATTACCAGGGAATTGTGCTTAGCATGTTCCATGAATGATTCAGTAGATCTTAATAGCTACCTTAGTAATTTCTTGTGAATCACTGAAAGAGATCACATTAGTAAACATCACTGGCAAGTGCTAAGCACATTTTTCATAAAACTGTATTTCTCAAGTACTGTTGATTCCAATATCTGTTGTGTAGTCCTATATAGASTTGTATGTAGTACCTTAGATTTATTGTGCTTGTAAAAAAGAAATCCTGATTTTTAATTTTTTTTTAACTATCTGCAACTGAATCAAACAGTGCACCAGCTCAGCCACCATGGCATTGTGCTTGCTAGGTCACACAGACTGCCACACTCCATGGACCAACTCTGAAAGTGATATAAATATACCTCTGGCTTCCATGTGAAGCCTTTCTTACATTGTACTTASTTATCACATACACTGCTTCTGATGTCTGGGAAGACAAATAGTGCTATTAGCCACTGGAGGAATAAAAATTACATGTGAAAGTAATATGTCTTAAGGGAGGTGGATGTTTCACAAACTTTATGTCCCAGTGACTTTGCAGTAGCTTCTAATTCAGCAGTAAGAAAGTGGAGTGATTTTTCTTAGTTATGATTCCTGTGAATATTTATATGAATGAATAATGCCATTGTTCCTTGAAAGATGGTAATACTTACTTAAATTCAGCCCCATTAATTAAAAAACCCAGAAACAATAAATACCTTCACATTCTAAAGATTCATTAAACTGCATACTCACAGGTATCACCTATTAGTTATACTTAATATCTTCACYTTTATTTTAAACTTACAGAAAACCTAATACAAGAAACTTTTAAGAGTTGTATTTGTTTAAGAAAGATACATGCCACTCTGAGGGAATATGTGTGTTCTATTATCTATTATTTGGATGTTTTCAGTGAACTGTTTCAAGTGTGATTTTAACATTATTATTGACTATATACATGAGCAATAAAGCTACAAGAACAAAGAATGGATAATTAAAATTTTAAATCCTAGGAGTGTCACTAAAACTACTTAGATATCTTTTGAACATTTTTTGCTTAGAGTAATTGCAATAAAAATTAACTTAAGAACCCCAGCACATTTCTCTTGACGTGTAAGATGGGAGGACAAAGATCCCAAACCTTTGCACAGAGCTCAGTCATGGAGCTGCTGCGCACACAGAATTACCTGTGGTCAACAATGAACAGGATTAGAAGACTGAGACAGGTCACATTGTATTTATCTACTGTTCTACAGAGCATCWATATATATAGCTATTTTTGCAGTCTCACAAATATCCATCATTCATTACAGTCCTGTTTTGAATTTTATCGTTTTGTTGATTTCATAGTATCGTAGAATGCAATTCAAAGTATGCAAAAATAGGTGCATACAGGATTCTGACTCATGCACATCTCTGGTATACATCAACCTATACAAATAAAAACAGGAAAGAAACTTTGGCAAGCAGTTCTCCTAAACTTCCTAAGRAAGAACAGTCAGGACATGCATATATGTTGTCAAGTGGGATTCCTCCCTTCTCACTCTGCATTCAGTTGTTCTGTGGGTAGAGACTTCACAGATTTGTGGTTGTCCTGTTACACGATTCTCAATTAACTTAGGCTTGTATGCAAGTGTTGGTTTTGTCCTTGTGATACTGCCTGTATTTTGGGGTTTGCTAGTGATAATACATCCTGGTAATGAGCACTGTGCCTGTGACTTAYGGTTTGGAAGATCTGGCTCTAAGGCCACGACTGCATTGATTCCTAGGACAGATAAGCAGGGTGAATTAAGGTGGGACAAATAGGCCCAATTTTGGTATTTTCTAAAATTTTTAGTGTTTGACTTTGCAACTACAGTATTTTTTTTTAGTAGTATTACCTTCGGTTAAACCAGAAAAAAATMATTTTTGAATGTGTTTGGAAGCAGTTGAAAAGCATTTCTGCATGTCAGGTGTGACTTTTCCTCATGAACATGAGCTCAAAGTAAACTAGAGGAGTCAAAATTGGCCTGGATTTTGAGATGTAAATAGAAATTTGAGTTAAATGAACCATGTGTCAGCTGACATTCAAGAAAGTCTGTCCTTTTCTAAAAGAGATCCATTGTATTTAGCTTGAAAACAGGAGCTATATTTAATCTTTTTTTTCAGAAATCTCTTACTTTTTTAGTTTCTATCTCTACTTTTTTATTAATTCCAGACTTAATAAAAATAGTGTGCTTCTCAAGTAAAATTCATCATGTAGCTATATAAACAGGATTATATTTAACTTTGTCTCTGGAAAGCTTATGCTGGAAACCATTGATTTATATAGGCATAATAAAGGTTAATGTAAGCAGCAACAACATTTATCTCTGACCATAAGGAGTCATCACTTTTTTTAAATAACAAGATCTACCTATATTGTTGACATAGTCATAAATCAAAGACTTCAGTAAGGATTGGATTGGAGCAGAGAACTGTACTGGAGTGMAAAATTTGCTACTTTTGGGGGAAGAAAATAAAACCATAATATCAACAAGGTTTATGACAACATATAGGCACTGCAAGGGAGTTYCTGTACAGCAGAGTGCAAAATATGGGTGTTTAGGTATGGAGGYAGTATTATCAAAAAGGAATTTTGTTTTAGTTGAAAAAAATTGATCTTAGTTCAACAATATTTCTTATAGCTTTTTTTAAAGTAGGTCAATCTTGAAATAAAAATCCTTTTCCAGAACAAAAGGTTGAAACATTTTGTTTAGAAAATTACTTCTAAAAATTCAAGAAGCTATCCCAGCCAGAATTCTTTGCCAAATCTGACTTGAAATTGTGAGTAATTTGGCCATGTCCAAAAAAAGCATTTTTAGTTAGGCTTACTCTCAGCCAATAAACTGTTTCCAGCTCTGTTATTGTATCCTTACTGTTAGGAGAATGGAGGCTGCTAAAGCCAAGAAAAACATCTCTCTGTATTCTTCTAGGCCACTTAAAACGTGTAAGGCACCACAGGCTGCAAAAATACCTTAATAATGTTGTTTAAGGAACAGTTGCAATTAGTTTTGATTACTGTATATAAAACTAATCAGAAGTACTGCCAAGTGAGAGCTTATACATACACAAACCTTTTTAGTGTTTCAAATATGCTGAAGCAGGCATGAAAAGCATGAAAGATAAAGGAGAATTTGGGGTATTTTACAACCGCATTAATTTTCAGAACAGATGCAGGGGCTTTCTTTTTTGTTGTTTGTTTTTATCAAAGATGTTTCATCTTCAATGAAAGAACTGCTTTTTCAAATGGCATTTTTGCAGGTAATTAGCCTGTGATWTTTCTATACTTCTTGTTGATATTTCAGAAATATTTTAAATAATTCAGCATTTATTGTTTTTAAAGTCTTAAGACTAGTTTTTTTCCGTGCGTCTATTTCATAGTAATAAATTACAASTTACATTATCAGCATATAAATTCTGTTTCATTTATTTGGAATGATTACAGGCAATGTGGAATTGAATGCACCTGCTGAGTTTTTTCTCTCCCACTCCCTAGCATGTGCACTCATAATTTGCACATTTTTATCATTCATTATCCATAATATCAGAAGTAACCAGTAYCTTAAACTGATGATAAATTTTCTRTTCAGACTKTTATGTGGTGTCTTTTGAGAGGAGRRTGGTGGTGCTACAGCCTTCATATTCTGGACAAGAACCCAGAGTGCAGGTGCTGTGCTTGGTCTGYRCAATATGGCAGGACTCACACTTGTCTCCATGCAGTGCAGGAACTGGCTCTGAGGAAGGATCTGGTTAACAAGCCAGGATGATGWGAAGCAAGCTTTTTGCATATCCCTCCTGTTTGATTCCTACTCTTTTGCCATAATTTGATCACCACAATACCAGATGCCAAAAAGCCACATCTAGCTGTACAGACATCACATCACCAGGGCATTTCTGCCTGCACTTGTTTTTTAAAATCGAGCATAATGATGTACAGTGATGCCTTGAGTCATGCTCCATCTTCGAGCTCCTGGTGGCATGAGGAGAGTACACTGTCCCTGAGGAACAATGCTTCAGGAGTAGCTGCTGCTCATGGGGTCTGTGGTGCCAAGCCCCAGTGGTGGGTGGGTGTGTCACGTAATGCTGGCAATCAGAACATGCCTTATCACGTTTTTATCTTGCATGTCTGTCATCTGGCTTGTATTTTGAGTAGCCTGTGGCTCCCCTTTTCAGTCAGATAGCTTGAGGATTACTGCGGCAAGAGCAGAAGCTTGCAGTATTTGAATGAATTCCTTTATTCTAGAAGGAACATATGCAGCTATCAGCCTGAGATGCAGTTTGGCAGAAAATGTTACAGAGTCTGACCTTGGGAAAGTATATTCTCACATGTGGTGTCTGAGATTGATGTCACTAAAAGCTAATGAGCTGTGTGCTACATTTTCAAAGGAATAACTCTCATTGTAGATATTTACTTAAAAAATGTTACATGTCATTTCTTTCCCAGTTCATAAGAGGGAGAGAGAGGGGATGTAAGGCTCAGAGAACTGTAATTTAATTATGATTGTCACCTCTCCCCTTCTTATTGGGAGGAACTCCAAGCTGTTGGCAACTGAAAGTTAATTATTATCTTGCCAACTGTATAAAATAACTTAGCAATTGTGCTTCAGTTTTCAGTGCCAGGTATCCTCATAACACATACAATGGTGCCAGTTGTCAGCTATAAATTGTCAATATAGTTTGGACTTCCAGAGAGAAGAAAACATAGGGAAAGAACTGACCTGGGGATAAAATGACRGGTTTGTCATTTCTGTTCATCATGGAGAGTACAGGATGCTGTTGAGGAATACTAAGTCATTGTTGTCTTTTGATCCCTTTGAAGTGAACAAGAGTGAAGAGCTTTTTGGTTTTCATCATTTCTTAAGCAATTTTGATTATATTCCTTCAGTACTCCTGTATATCAAAAAAATTAATTTTGCTTGCAACACTAGATGTTTATGGAATGTCAGTACCCCAGAAGATGTTATGTTACTTTRTTGCTGGGCTAATTGTTTACAGTCATGTTGAAAATAAGGAGTGTTGCTTACTAAAATTAAATGAGATTTATCATTGAGTTCTGTTTGCAGAGCAAAAGATCATATCATTGTATTTCTCACCAAGGAAAACACATGCTTTACTTTATTCAAATTTRACTTTTTTTAGCCTCTAGCAGCTTAGAAACATCAAAAGCCCTGTTCTTGAAACTGGGAAAGTTGTTTCTTTAAAAATAGTTTTATGTAGGTCTGAAAGAATATTTAGAACCAGTGAAAAGGCAAAAAACCCCAATTCAGACAATTATTTTTAGGCCTCCCCCTCAAACAGCCTTAGGCTCAAGAAATTTTAGTGACTTTTAATTTTTCATCTCCTGTACCTGCAAAAATATTTCTATTTCATAAATAGACTYGGAGGTGAGCTTCTACAGAGTAGCACATAATTTCTGATTTCAAGCCCTGTTAAGAGTTATGAATTTTGTATTCGGATACATAAAAGCAGATCTTTGAAGAGTCTTGATGAAGACAGTATTAGAAGCCTAACACATAATCTGATCTATATAAATTCCTAGATTAAAGAGCAGTTTTCCTATGCTGAAGGACAAGAGGCTCATTAGGGTACTTTAAACTGGAATAATTTGATTTGTGTAAATACAAGCCATGAACTACATCAGTTGAAAGAAAGTAAAAACCTTGTTTTCCTAATATTGATTAGATATTTTTTCCTCAAGAATAATTTTGCTTGAATTAATACAAGCTAARAAACACTCAAAACACTTCATTTGTTACAGAACCTTATATTTACAGATGYAGCCATAAATTCAGGATTCAAAAGTGATTTTGAAAGGTCTAAAAATGTAGGAAAAGGGGCTTCATCCTGTCTTTCCAGTTGGGAATATGGACAGGTGGTATGGTGAATCAAGTGGGATTTGAGAATTATGAAGCCTGATGACACACAGACATTTAAAAACTCCATTAATGTAATGAGTCATGGTTGGACGATTCAGTGACAGTCTGTAACCTTCCCCTTTTAATTTCATCASTTACTTCTGCCCACATTAGCCCAGTCTACATCTCCATCTATTAAAGAATAGTTATGTTTGCATTTTAAATGGAAAAAAAAATGTGTCAGACATCCAATTTTGTCACATTCCATAAGATTGTGCGCACCTTTTTACAGAGCCAGCTTTAAAAATATTAAAGATAACTTTAATGCTTTTAGACCATTCAAAATAAGTGAATTTATAATTAGAATGAAAATTCGGGGGATTTTCTTAACAATTTTTGTGTTTCATTATCCTTTTACAAACGTTAGAAAAKCCTGAAAATGAATATCAGATTTTAKAAAATCGTTATAATATCCAATTTTTTACTTAGCGTTTTTTTGATCCTGAGAAAGTATATGGTGAATTGGGCCTTGTACTGTAAACCATTGTGCTTCAAGAAATTAAAAGGAAAAAAATGGTTTCCATTGTTTGAAAGAGCTTTTAGGTTTGTGTTTCAGCCTTGCACGTTAATTACATTGAKATTTCTACTTCAGTACTTTATATAAATTAGAATTATGTATGAGGAGAGGTTGCCTTTTCTTAACTATCATCAGTGTTTTTCAGAGGGCTTTTTGCGTTTCTGTAACTTTACTCTCTTGCAAGTGGCATCTGCCACCTACTGGCTATTGTCAGAATTGTCAGTTGTTTACAGACTCGTAAAATAATTGGAAAGCGCCTTCATCCCCCACGCATCCGTGACAGAAATGAGTACAATGGTACCCTTGCACAGATAAATGTATCAACTGTGGAAAGTAGCCCACAGTTCTCAGCCAGACACTTGATAGGCGTGCAATTCTTTTAGTGGGAAGTCCAGTCAAGTTTTAAGCAGTGTTTCTATGTCCTGCATCATTCTAACCAATTGATTGTTGCTCTGTAATAGTTACGCATTTTGACCAGGCAGGAAAAAACAACCTGTGAAATAAAAGCAGGAAGCTATTACAAAAATATCCAAGCCAACCTGGCTGTAAAACATCCACARAGTTGTTCAGGTGGGAGAATTGTGCCCATGTTACAGAAAAATTTGAGACATGGCATGAAAGCTTTTCAAAGTTAGGTATAAATATTCCGAAAATACTTCTCAGATTTTATGTGTAGCTGCTGATAAAAAGTGGGGTTTGATTTATTGAGTCTAAAAGTGAGTTAAAGTACCTTGCCAAGTCCCTCTAATTTCAGTGCCCTTTAGTCCCTGCCATAATTCATTCTCTCTTCTACATGCATTAATTTGCAATAACCTTTTCCCAAACAGAAATCCGCTGAGTATTGCACACTGCCCTTCACTAGACAGTCCTCTGTTGGTACTGGGAAAGTCTTTCTACCCTTGTTCTGTGTCCCAGTCTCATGCATAAATGACCATATGCTGGCTTGGCTTAAAATGACAAACAGGAATGATTTCTTATGTGCAATGATAGTTGAACCTAGTTTTCAAATTAGGCTGCTACCTAATTAGAGTTTTCATTCTGGAAAAATTAAAGTTCCAGCTTTCKCAATCTGCTGGACTCCATCAGTATTTAATTTAGTGTAAGCAATATCTTTAGTTGCTTCTAGTAAATTTTTGTTGCTTATTTTATTTTGTTGCTATTAGCAGGCTTAATTTTGTCTTTTGTCTAGTTTCCAAGTATAAGCTCTTCTCTTTAATAAGCTTTAAGTTCTAAATAGGATTTTAGATTTCATACATGAAATGCATACAAGCTCAAAGATAATTGAGAGATGAGCTTTTTCAAGTACGATGGGTACTGAAAAGGAAGCCTGGAGTTTATAGCAAAGCTTGTAGCATGACGTGATACAGCAGAAATTTCAAGCAGAAATGCATGAAAATTGTGTCAACTCTCAAGGYTGTCCCTTCAGATATTCTTTCTCCAGCTGCTGTTTCTCTTAAAGAGATGCTCTGTGCAAGCTGTCAAAGTCTTCATGGCAGCCAGGAATTAATTCTTTTAAATCTTTCCAAAATATGTCTTCCCAGGGGAATTTCAGCTTCCAGTTCTGAAAGGCAAAATGTTGGGTTTTTCTCCTCAGTTTCCTAGTGTTGGTGTGTTGGCTGATGAGCTGAAGGAATTTTACACCCTACTAACTGCAAAAGAAGAGGGGGATAAAACCTCTGCCCTTGAGATTTCCCTAAGWGAACTCAGTTAATTTTTTTAAAATGCAAAATAGGAAGCTAATGTAAGTCTAAGTGCCTTAAAGCCAAGCTATGTATGTCTCTGTTAGTTTAAGCTTTTAAAGCTCTAGATGTACATTCTGAATGAAGCATGCAATGGAAGGAGAATTATGAAAAAATGTAATATAAAGAGTAATAGCTTTAAAGTGATTGGTGTGTAATTGGAGCAGAACAAGTAAACTATAAAAAAGCTCCCCTCAATACCCAGYAGTTCATTTCAGGCCACACAGTCAGAACTTACTGCACTGCACTGAAGAGATTCTAACCTGAGCCTACAAGAAAATTAAGCACTGTTCCATGAACATGGAATTGAAGTAAATATCATAAGGCAAACCAATATTCAGGTCAGATTACAAAGTACATCCTAGACCAAATATTCCTTTAAGTTTCTGCAATACAACTTCAGTCATTTGCTTCTTAGGGAAGATCTTCCTTCTTATTTGGGCARAGTTCTAACACTTAAGGCTAGATAGAACCCAAAAGGTCCTTAGAAGAGTGTGCAGCAAATCCATGCTTTCTGACATGTGATTCATTTTTGTGGCAGCTTCTAAAATGAGAGTTGGTTTGAATATACTTTTTCCAGAATGTTTGGTTGCATTCTTCTTCAGTCAAATGCAAAACAGAGTTTATTTCCAAACACTGTTAGCCAAGAGATGCACAACCATGAAATGTAAATAGTTCAAAACACAGAGGTTAGAGGGGGAAACCAGAAACATGKCAATTCCCAGCCCACATAGTCTTCCTATCTCAGGGGGGTGAAACAGTCACTCAGAGTTGTATTTTGAAATCCTCTGGAATATAAAAGCAACTTCAGAAAAAACCAAAACCACAGCTCAAAACCTGTTCTCAGAGGAGTAGCCAGCAAATATATATTTTATATACAGTCAACTCGCTCTCCATTAACACTTTTGATGTACCACATTAAAGCAAGCATATGGAATTAGGTTCACTTTCATGTTATATTGAGCTGGTATTTCCTTTAAAAGGAATGTTTTCCTTCTTACCCTGTCAAAGTTAAAGGAGTTCATACTTGTCTCCACTGTAACTCTTTTTCCATGTTGCAAACAACAAATACAATCATTAACAGAGGTTTGAGTCACACCATCATATAATGAAGCATTTACAGMTCTTTTTTGTAAAACTTTTATACACTAAGGTTTATTTAATGACTTGATGGAAAGGRCTGTTGTGCTTTTGTGTGTGGAAATAGGCACTGGGAGATAAATTGTTGATAAAATATAAAACTGTACTCCTGGTAGAGCATGAGCATCAGGTGCTAAAACTTGCTGKTTTGTTTTCTTCTGATTAAGGTGCAGCATCAGAGGAATAGATTTTATCTGATGTAGCTCAGATGAAAATGTCTAGGTAATGTCAGCTGAGAGTTGTTTRTGTTATGAGCGTGGTGCATTCCATATTAACAATTATACAAGCCCAGACTGCATTCACAGAAACTGGTYCCTTCACTGTGGATAGGCTAGAGTTCTGGCTTTGGCATGAATAATTCCTTTAATACAAAGTGAGGAAAAGAATCATGTAGTCTTGTAGCCTTGTAAACTTGTAAATGGGTTCATTTTCATGAAGTCAAAAGGTGACAATTAGATGAAAAAGGGCTGTCATTTTGAGCGAATGAAGTAGCAAATGTAAGGAAAGCAAATATTTATGTGACTTTTGAGATAGATTGTATAGATAATGAAAGGGCCATAGTTASCTTGGCCTGGAACTGACTGTGCTCAACCAATCACAGCTCAGGGTTTATGCCTAAAGGTGAAAAATCTGGAATTATTTTAGACTTTGAAACCAGGGATGTTTTGTTTAACAAAAGTATGGTTGAGTAATTAATACAAATGGCACAAAGACTGAAGGGTTCTGTATATACCTACATGGATGGCAAAGATGATAGAGAAAATAAATTTACTTGGATCAATATCACTGACACGAAAAAGGGATAATGAATACATACAGATTTTTAATGTAGAATTGGTATCTTTAAAGTTGTTAGAGAGAAAAATACTGCTGAAATATGGGTCAGTATGGCAGATCAGCCCTTAGTTGCAAATGTGGGAACAAACATTTCTATTAAAGGTAGATCCCAGCTGTCTCAGAAATGAGACCAGTGTTTTTCACCACAATGCCAGTGAAACAGCAAAGAGAATTTTTTTACATTTGGTTGGATTAAATTGTGAAAACATTGTAGAGCTGTTAGCAGAGAAGATCCTCAGCTAATGTGGTCCCACCATTTAAATGAAACATAGACTATTATCAACTTCCATTTGTAATATTGCAAATTCTGAGGAAGTAAGGAAGCTTTCCAACAAGGTTGGTTAGATTTGAGGGCTGGAGAACTTGGGGTGTTTTAGTCAAAACTGAAGATCAGAACTTTTACTCTCCCTCCATTGCCACACCTCCCCCAACCCCAAAAACAAAAAATAAAAAAGAAGAAGAAATAAAAGTTTGTGTCTTAACAAAATAATATGACTGTTTGAAAGAGATACCTAGATATGCAAAGAACTTGAGCAGGCAGTACTGAAAGTCCATTTTAAAAGTCAGGAAGTMATGTGAGTAAGTGACATTCCTAAAGTGATGCTGAGTAGGCATTTTTCAGGAACTTGGGAGTAACTGTGGTAGGTTCTTTAGTCACTTGAAAAGAGAGTAGAAAGATGGGAGATCATTATATTGTGACTGTGACATCCAGATTAAAAGTAAAGTCAGTGTGACCTCACAACTCAGTGGATACRTTGAGTCAGTTTTCAGTAAGGATATTGATGTTGGACAAGAGGCCAAAAGCCAAGTGACTAAATAACTGGAATGAGTGTATAAAATGGAAATTACCATACCCAAGAGGCATGAAGGACTGTATTCTCATTAAATGGACTGGAATCTTTTGTTCATAGGTACAAAATGGGCTGAGGGGAACACAGGGAGCAAGCCTTGAGTTTTACTGACTCAAACTGGGGATGGCACTGGATGAACAAAGCATGATGAGTGTTTCACAAATATTTAAAGTAAAATAAKTAATTCAAGGAGCTATAAAACTTTATAAAATGCTCTATGAAATACTTCAGAAGAATGAATGTGGAGGTAAATGAATGAWGAGCAAGAAAGTTACGTGGATTTACCAAGGTAGGTTATACCTTCTTGTCTGGACTAGACATTTGCACCTCTTACTGAAGGATATATAATAGATCACAAAAAGTCAATAGTCATCTGAGAAAGTATTTGTTAATGCAGAGAAAGTTAAAATTAGTACATGATTAAAAAGATGTGTAAGGAACATTAATGAAGAAATCTCAAACTAGRGTTTGAAGCAGATTGCTTGAAGACTTGGAGGATAACTTTGGGGGTGGATCTTATTTARCATTCTCACTAATGACTGAGGCACAGCAAGGTTTTTGCCAGTGGCATTTGGAGATCAAAAAGTTGAGATACGTCATCAAAGGAGGATCAAAACTCATGAAAGAGAGTCTCTAAGGTCCATGAAATAACATGAAATGGGGCAAAGTGAGTCTGTATTTATAATATATGAGCTGCTTCATCAGAAAATAAAAGAAGAGAAAATGATACCTGTGGTCATAAGATGATCTCTAAGAGGGATGAAAAGCCAAATGTGATCCTCYATCCAATGTTCAGTGAAAATAATGGTATAGAAGCTTCCCTGCTTGTGGTGTTGATAAGGTGTCATTTAGAATGTTTTTTTTCAGTTCTAGCTTTCATAGTACAAAAACTGGAATAGAACTAGAGGGCTGCTGGGATGGTCAGGAGAATGCTCAGTTCATCTTGTCTATTCACAAGAGCATGTCTAGCCAAGTGAACCAGAAATTGAGAGGGGATATAATTTCTCTTTATGAATACATGATGGGGAGGAATGAGCATTGTGGAATAAGAAAAGCTTAATAATGACTGTTCCAAGAAAGAAAATTCCATGTAAAATGATCCTAAAAAAAAGTCGAGGTTAGAAATTAGAACCATAAGAGAAAATATGTTATGGAATAGCTTTCAAATTTAAATACTTGGGGGGTGGCAAATGACTTATTTCAAAATGGGGTAGGGTAGTAATCTGTGAAAGGGATGATGTGAAGTGCTTCACTGTGATATTAGAAGGCTCAATATAATGACTTAGATTTCCTTCCTCTGAAGAAAAAAAAAACTGAAAAAATGTTGATTCTCTTAAATCACTCTTATATTAAAAAAAAAAAAAAAGCATTTCTTTCAGTCGGACTTTTATTTGTACCAACACATGCAGTCTTTTTTCCTGTTGCTTCCATAAATTAGTTTCTGTTTGAAATATTTAAATTTTGGCAGTCTTTGCAAAGAACTCCAACTTCCTTTCTGTTTCTGTAATCCTACSTACATGTCCATAACTCTGTTTGTTTCTGGAAGTTCCATTTCTGTTATTTGAGTGCTTGTAAACTCAGTTGGTATGAATAAGGATKTAAACACCAAGRAGAGAGTGGAGTTATTTCATRTTGCCCTAGGAGRAAGCTGATAATAATAGGATAAAACTAAGCTAAGCAAGAGAGGTGAATACCAGGAAACTGAACAATTCCTGTCATAGAGACAAATAAAACTCCACTGGAAAAATCCCTAATATAGAATGAGACAAGAAAGGTACAGTTCTGTGGAAATGAAAAATTACACCACCTGATTTTTCAGTCTAATCTTGATTTTTTTTCTTGCTAATCTCTTTTTTTTGTTTTAAACCAGTGCATTTTTCTGTTATTACAGTGTACTTTTCCACATGGTGACTGCTCATAGCAGTGTGAGCACTAAGATGACTAAGCACAACTGACTCATAACAAAATGTGACAGGAAGAGAGGAATTACAGTGTAAGATTGTCAGTTAAGCTGCAGCAGCTTTACTGGTTCGACCACCCTGTTGCTGCTGATACATATTTWAATCATTAGTCAAGATAAAAATGAAACAGCTATTTTCCCTTAAAATCCAAGAGTAAATCAGTCCTATAAGAAGTCATCAGTCTGTTGTCTTGCCCCTAAACCTTCAATACTTATTTTTCTGAATCATTACTAATGCATGTCACTGCTACTGTATGTCACTGTACTTTGTTCCTGTCTGCACACTGTCCTGTCCTTCCACTCTGCTTTATTTCCTTTCCTGGACTAATTCAGAATGAATGGATGAAACTAAGCTCAGTGGGTTTTTGTTTTGCATTGATGGGGATTCTTCTGGCAGCTGTTTTCATCTTACTCAAAATGTCTTGGCTTTGTTCTTATTTGGATTTTCTCTCAGCATGAATATTATACTATTATAGTGGTTAGCTGATTTCCAAACCAAATAGCTTATGAAATAATTGAAGTAAAGTACTCTTATAATGCTGAAATACTTTGTACTGCACAATGACATTTGGAATGAGCATAATTGCCATTTCTGGATACTCCTTTGTTTTGGGAATAATTGTGGGTTGGGTTTTTTCTCAATAATTTTTATGAAGCAAAGTAAAATCATTGAATTGCTGGATATTTTAAACTAAGTATTAGTTACCAAAAAGAAACTTGTATGGCAGCAACATCAGCTTCCTGGTGTTATTCTGATTTGGAGCATTCTGATTTCACCAATCTTCCCTTTAACACTGTTTCTGAAGATCCTAGAAATAGTCAGGGGTCTTTCCACCAAAGCWTATGGTTACTAATATCTGAGTGCTGCCTTCTTAACGGTTTAAGCACCAAGCTGAGTACAGCCAGCACTAGCAGTTCACTTCCATCTTAGAACTCATCAAAATCCCAGCAGGGGAAACTTCAGAGCAGAAAAGAAAGAGCCTGAATGAAGCCATGCAGACAGAGCAGTAGGAGGAGGGGCATAGGAAATGCTCAGAGCCCTGGCCTTTCCTCTCTGGGGTMTTTTTGTGTTATTATCTGATGGAAGTCTCATACAAAATACATGCAGTTTCYAGGAGGCTGGGTCTGTCTTCTCACAGTTGAGTGTCCTGATCACAGAGTCAGGTTTTCAGCTGAACAYATTTTTTGTCTGCCCAGAAGTACAGGTGGGCTGGAGAAGAGAGTGCTGTGTGATAGTCCTCAGTGTTACAGAGATCTAATTTCATTTCTATGCAAACTGAATACATGAAGCCTAGACCTCCCTAATTCAGAAATCAGGTCTTCAGCCACAGTCTTGGGATTCGCTCTTTTGCAAGGATCTTTCTGAGCAACTGGGCTGCAACTGATGCTTGTCTGAGTGAACCTTGGCAGGAAGAGAATTTTGGGTAGTGGAAAGCACTTTTCCTTTCAGGACACACTCCCAATTGTCCTGTTGATAAAATTCCAAGACTTCTTGTTTAATTGAAATTTTCAAAATGCATATTTTTTCTCTTCTTTCCACAATTTATTAATTAATGCAACACAGCATTTTTTGCCTCAATCATATACATACTCTGAAGATGGGGAAACTACTAGTCACTAAGTAAATACTGTGCAAAATGAATCTAGGCTGGCCAGCTTCTACYAAACTGAGGTCTGTATTTGTAATGGTATATGTCTGGATTTGACACAAAATTAAATTGTCCTTATAAAAAAACAGAGAAAGAAACCCAATGAACTGTTATACCATTTAGCATCTTTTAAAAAGCCATTTTTTGTTAGAAATGGTCTACATTAAAACAGAAAGCTATTTTACAGTTACATAACTGTTTAAAGAACACTATGGAATTAGTGTCAATGGGGATAACAATAAAAGTTAAAATGGGGAAATTATGAAATAATTATTTTGTTTATTTGCATTTCACCTCTCTGTTGTTTTTTAAAAAGTACTGGTTTCAYAAAAACATAGTTCTTTTTAATGCCCACTGCTGCAGGTGGTTCTGAGTTCCTTGAGGTTTATGTTTTTATCAGATATTTTTTCCCTTCACATTGCTTGTATTTCTCTGTGGGAGTGGCAAAAAAAGTCTGGCAGAAAATGAAAGAAAATGTGGCCTGAAAACTTCACCAAGTGTGGTATTAGTTTAGATGTCTCAAATAACATAATCTTTTGGCTGGAAATATGGCACAGAATCAGAGGTACTCTTGTGTCCTAGGGGAGAGCTCATGTGATTTTTCTGTAACCTGTTGACTGCTGCTTTGGTTGTGTCCTGAGGGTTTGTGTGCTCTGGGACTGCCACAGGGTGGCCACAAGTCTCCTGACTTGTCACTTGCTTCCAGCTCTCAGTATTTAYTGTGTATGAGCAGAGCAGGAGAGGATGTAAAATCAAGACAGTAGCTATCATTTTAGTAGAAAACAAAGGTAATAGAAACAATTACGCATCACAAAAGAGTAATTGTCAGCTTAAACAAGTTTTTTACCGTGATGCTTTACAATCAATCAATCAATCAATCAATCAGGAAAAAAACAAAGAGATATTAAAACAGGGATGCAGTCATTCTGTAGCAATTCTCTTGATCTAAGTAATCACATATGACATAATGAATAAAGAAATAAGGCAAAGGTTAGGAAAATTAGGATGTAAAATTTATGTTAAAATTAGCATCAACAGCAAGCATGAAGGTGAACGGCATAAACCAAAAAGCCCCAAACTTCCAATGTCCTGTCCCTCAAGCTAAACATTTTATGCTGATGTGTGTATAAATGGAAGAACACATTATACATCTTGGCTAAACCCCTTCTTCTCTGTTTAGCTTGATTAAAACACGTGAGCACATTAACCAGTATGTCTGCTGTCATGGAAGCATCACAAACCTTGATAAAGAATTKAATAACTAAGCTTAATGAGGCATGAATAGTTTCCTTGATAAAAGATATATAATTATTGCAGTGTAGAAAAAATACAAATATTTTAACAAATGAAAGAAAACTTGCTATTGCCAGGAAAAGGTTTGGGGGTTTTTTAAGTAAAAATTATTGATGAGCTTTGAGATGGTATTCATTTTTTCCATTACTTTTTGTTAATATACCTCAGGGTTTATTGTTAACTAAGCTCAGAACATATGGTCTGAATATTTGCTGACATGGTTCTATTCATTTCAAGTATTTTTGTTAACAGCCATATGCCAATTCTGCTGAGAAGGAAGAAGTGAATTATGATAAAGTTCTGTTATTTTTCCTAGAGGACTCAGCTTGTTTACAGCCTGATAATGTACAGTTATGCCAAACAAGTTTTGTTTACAGGGCCTATTTCAACCTCTATAAAACAGAGCATCAGTAGAAGAATAGTGCAAAGTTTAGCAAAGAAGAGTAAAGTTAATGTGTATTTAAAAGACCTAAGTGCAGCAAGTATTTAGTCTTTCACAGTACAGCTTTAGAGTGCTGGTTTTAAAGTCTTCCCCATGTACATGCTTGTCAGAGGTGGCACAAGTCTTGTGTACTGTATTTATCTTGCATTTCTYTGTTGTCCCTTCAAGACCCTGTACAAGTAATGCAGAGTTCCCTTGAGTTTCTTGGACTTGCTGTTGAAAGCCACTGCTTAGAAAACTAAGACAAACACTGCTGAAAGAAAAAGACGTCTACCAAGAACTTAAGTCATTGTATATACCATAAACAATGGTAATGTTAGTATTTATATAATTTCAAGAGGARGAGAAGGTTTYAGTCCCAAATTATAAGATCACATCAAGGTATTGAAACTTRTGAAAGTCACTTTAGAGTGACCTGMACTATTATAACTACATCAGCTGTCAAATACAGAATAATTCAGTGCTGGCARAAGTGAGACAATGTTAAAAAARAAGGATCAGTCTTGTCCTACACAGTAACAGATGGGGCACAAGGTGKATGCCTGTAGAGATTCCACACTCAAGTTATGGTTTAACTACAGACAAGCAAACTAGCAAGTATGGGAAAACCTGGTTGAAAMCTGATAAATATCCATCAGAATTTTGTTCACATTGTTTGAAAACTGTGATAAGTTGCTTGTTTAAGCARGGATTTCAAAGCATTCTAGTGGACAACCTCCAGTCAAGTGGAATGTAGCCTTTCTGGTAGGACCTTCCCACACAAGCCTTGTGCTCAGAAGTGGTCRACTCAGAAACACACACTAGATCTTGAGAGTTTCACTGTTCCCACTACAGTTTAAAAAGAGTTGGAGGGTAAATTGCTCAGAAATAAGATATGTTTTCCTGCACATGTAATTTCCATTGCTCTTGGATACAAAACAGATGGACTGTCAATAAGGACATTATTTTTCACCTAATTCTTGACCTCACCTATACAAATACTATTGTGTTTTAGTTAATTACCTTTGTTAGTACTATAGATATGTGACTAGATGATAAAGAATTAGAAACCTCTAGTTAATGAAATTTGTGAGGGGATGCAGGAATCTGATATRAAGGTCTGTAGTCTGAAACTTTTTGCTGATTCTACTAAATAAATATCTTATATATTCTTCATATTAATGGTGCATTACATTGGGTTTTGATTAGTCTTAATGAGATTTACTTCATGTCTGCAACAGTGTTCAAATTACATCAAAATTACAGAAACGGAATAAAATGAAAATACCCTCCTTCAATTTGGTTGAACTAGCCTTAATTTTTGTTATTATGCAGCCCATTGAGCTCTTTGAAGAACATCCAAGCTGTTTCCACACTTATTTTTATAGGGATATGGTTTAAATAAAAGAACTATCAGAACTGTTCTTGTATTCAGCCAYATACATTGTCATTACTGGCAGAATATCATCCCATTCCTTTAAAATTGGAAATGTTTGTGAGATATCACAGGTTTCAGCCACTCTTCTCTGTGAATTTTAATTAACATGCTATGTTTAGTGAGCTGCCCTGGAGTTTTTTGCATCGTTTGTATTGTGAGTATTTCCAGTGCCTGCTTCAGCATTCAAAACCATGATACAAGGGTTTACCTAGGAGTTTTATGAGTTTTCTGCAGTGATCCTCACTTTTTACTCTTTCGATTATTTGGTATTACACTGTTACATGAAGTTTGAGCTGATGATTGTCCATTTTGCAAGATATAGTCACATGGGGAGAAGAGCAGGTTCTGTGTAGAATCAGAATCAAAAAGCAAGGAAAGGTTCAAAAAACTCCCCTCAAAATCCAGCAGCAAACAGTAGGCAAACATAAATGCTGGAGTCCCATGGCAGACTAACCACAAAATCAGCAAGGGGCTCTACTCTCTTGACTTGCAGATTGGATCCAGCACACTGGCATATGTTTTTGGAGAGGCCCCACAGGCACTGGCAGGGGTGGATGTCTGAGCTAGCTGATCATGGTTCTGGTACCCCAAGTGCTTTTTCAGTCACCTTGTCTCTTCATGTCCCACAGTTSTGTTCCCCCTGGCTCCTGACCAGGGAGCCCGTTAGCTGCACATGAAAGCAATCTCAGGTCCCTGGCTCTTCTGTCAGATGGGAGGGGTTGTTTGTTCTGGGTTTCCTGACAGGTGCACACCTAAGTTTGATGGTGAAAGGACTGGAAGAGTTTAAAACTTGGTCCTGAAGACATCAGGTCTGGTAGACACTGAGTTTGAGAAAGTCTGGTGAGTCATGGTCAAAGAACCAGGTTTTTTAAACATACTTCCAGGCAGCAACTTTGAGATTGCTCTATTATAGATAAGACTGGGGAGGATCATTTAAATTATCTTCTCACCTCACACATTGCACAGTGCTGTTTAAATGTGTGCACCTTTGATATTTAATTGGGAGRTAAGTTTCTCTAAGATAAGTTGCTTGAAAATATCTTTTCCATTCAACGTAATTTCTATTTTGTTTTATTTCTTCAAAACACAGCTACATTTTCACTAAAAGTAGTTGTTTTTATTATACCTTTGATACAGTTTTATTGAATTTTAACTGAAAAGCAGAACTAAGACTACATTTCACATAGTAAAATCGAATATTTTCAGCAACAAKCACATTCTCCTTAGAATTCTGCCTTAAATTAAACCGTATTTTTAGCCTTGAAAGCTTTTGTAGAGAAAAGTTTTCATCAGCTTTGCCTGCACACAGGAATTTTGGAAGAACAGACTGTGGTTTACACTGAAAGGAACATCTGGACCCATATGGAGTATGGCAACCTGTGAGTCCATGTGAGCACTGATGTAGCCAGCACAGTGGGGAAGATGACAGATGTGCCAAGTTGTTAACAGGAATACATTGATCCAAATTGCCTGCTAAGGGGCAACAACTACTATTTCAATCCACAGCCAGCAAGAGATCAAACTGAAGCTGTGGCCCCTTGGTTAATTATACACCAATTACTTTGTCCTCACATAGAGATGGGTGGATTTTAGCCACAATGTATTCTTCAGCTATTAACAAAACACCAGCCTCTTGCTTTATTTATATATAGCATTCTGTTAAGATTTACTTCTTTCACTAGAATTGCAAGATGCTCTTTTCTTAAAATTCACTTCTCATGGATTTTAATGCTGTCATGAAGTGTCTTAAGTTCRTTGCTGGGAACCTGGGAAGTGCACTCAGCTGTACAGCAGATTTACTCATAGCAGACAGGAAACTGTTGCCAGTGGAATTACTGAATTTTTGTTGCTAAAAGCAAATCCTAGTCCATTAAAGACAAAGAAATTAACCCAGAAATTATTTATTCTCATGGATATTTTCCAAATCAAAAAGATAATTTGCTCTATACCACAGTCTGTGTACATCTRTCCTACCTTAAGATATGACTACTGTAGTTTTTTAAATTCTTCAAGAATTATCTCTAATTTTGTTGTCTAAAGAATCTTGTTTTTTGGTAGATAGGATGAAGCACACATTGCCCAAAATGTGATCAWTAATCAAAGCAGGTTGCATTACATAGATTTGTTTTAATTCCATTTAAATACAAAATAACTAATTGTGAGGATGGTCAAGTAATGACACAGGTTGTCCAGAGAGATCATGGAGTCATTAACCTTGGAGATATCCAAAACTTGAATGTTCATGAAACCAGAACAACCTCCTCTACTTTGACTCTGCTTTGGGTCAGATTGATCCCCAGAGGTCCCTTCCATCTCAATAATTTGGTGATTSTGTGGGCTTCTGGAWTTGTAGGCCACTGCCTCTTTCATAYAGCTTCATCCACTGATACAATTCTTCATTATGAAAGCTCTATAGAGTTTGATAACCAGCAGTATAAAAGGCATTTCTAAGCTCAGTAATTTCATGCACTGTCTCCTCCTCRTGGCTGCCTCAGCATGTTTAGTCAGTTCAATTTAAATTTGAATATCTTGATTTATTATCCAGTGCTAAAACATAGCATCTTTCTGTTCCCTTGTTTGTACTTGCCTGGCTCGATAGTCATCCCAAAGTGATTCTTCCTGTAAAAATCTGGGAAAATGGTCGTCTTTTTAAATGCTGTTTGTAGATATTTTCAGTACACCACCATGATCAACTGTAAGATCAAGAAATTTCAGGTTTGTTTGTGTTGWTTTWTTTGGGGTTTTTTGTTTATTTGTTTGTGGGGATTTTGTGGGTTTGGTTTTTGTTTGTTTTGTAAATAGAAAGATGTCTGTTTTAAAGCGGATGATATTGCTGTTCTTCCATTACAGTTAGTGCTGCTGGGAAGAGGTCAATAAATGAATGTGTGAAATTAGCATAGCATAACATCTTTATGTTCCTATGTAGAATATAAGTAGCTGGGTTTACACATTTCCTGATGATGATGACAGCATATATTCTCTTTTGAAATKTTAATAATTAGAAAAGGAGAAAAGTGGCAGAAATCATAGGCAGAATATTGTTCACTGGAGCAATGTGGGAAGCAGCAGTACACGTGTTCAAGTTACTAAACATCTGTGTACTTGGAAGCACTAAAGGTCGGGGACACTGAGGTAGAATTCAGCCAAATTGTGCTTAATTTTAATTAAATTTAGCGTTTTCATCTTCTGTCAGAAACTGGTTCTGAAAGCTTCAGTCAGCCACTTATGTTTAGAAAACACTGGAAAAAGCTTTTTTTTTAGAATTGCAATAATTTTGATGTTTCATTTTAAGTAATTTAAAATATGGTGGTCATGTGGTCTCTGTGTCGAACACATGACATTTTTGTAGTTGTGAAAACCTGTCTAGATCTGAGAGATTAATAAGTCTTTGAAGATTGTCATCTATCAGAGATGTTCAGTAAAGGCTTCTRTAGCCTGTTCTGTGCTGGCACAAATTTTTGTCTGGAAGACTTGCATGTGTCCATGAACTGCACAGGGGCTGTTTGCCAGAGTGACTCYGTGGTTTTCAATCCAGGCAGGCAAAGCAGGATTTTCCTGAAATGTTTAGTGTTTTRTGGGGGCCATAAAGTACTTTCCAAGGTTAGGCACCAATCATTCCTGAATTCTCAACAATTGTCCTGTTCCTCCCTCTGCTAAAGCAGGAGTTTGCTYTAGTTAGAAGGCTTGGATAGGGGATGAGAAAACTGGGACCAGAAGACAGGACAATGGGAAAAACAAACAAACAAACCAAACAATAACAAACRAACAAAAAACRCCTGTGAGGGGAATTACGATGGYGAGGTTTGGAAATCARCAGAAGAGATTAGYAGAATTTGGAGTGRTTATGAGTGGGAAGGAGAGAGCTGTGAGCCAGCCCCTGGTGAGAGCCAGGGAGATCACACAAGCCTAGAGGAARGGGAAGCAGAGTCTGGCTGGACAAACAGAATATTCCTTTACAGAATTTTATTCCCTGGTCCCCTATACATTGCATACATGCATGTCCAAAGTAAACTGTGGTTACAAAAGATGTCTTTTTCTTCCCTTGCATTGCACATGTACATTCATATTGTCTTATTTTCAGAATTTCAACACCCTTTTTTGACTTCTTTATAGACAGCAGTTCTAGGTTCAGAAGATATTCTTTTTGGGTATTGGGGAGAAATCACTAAAAATGAAGCAAAARAGACTCCAAAAAMMAWMWAACMAMMAMMAAAACMAMMMMAMMAAAAMWARSMAAMMAAMMAAAAAAMCCYYYCMAWWAMMRRGRAAAAAMMAMMAMMAMCAAMMAAAAAWAATCAAACAAAACAAAACAAAAAAACCAACAAAAACCAACCAACCAACTAAAAAACCCCCACCAAAACTAAAGCTCTTTCTTGGGTCTCTATGTATTTTTGCTTTTCAGGAGAATTCTGGCAACATTTCTGCAAGATTAAATTTGTGTCTTTGCTGTGATTTTTCTCAATGCTTACTTTCCCAGTGCATCTTTGAAATGTCATTACTTTGCAGAGGCTACCACTGCCCTTTGAAATGGTTCTATTAAAATAAATAAGAAGTGCCCTGAAGCTTTCTCAGGCAAATTCCAGCAATAACAAATTGAACTCTCTTAGTGAATGATTGATTTGGTAAACCTACCATTCCAAATAACAGATAATTTTTGTTATTTTTCCTTCTGCTTTTAAGGAACCCAAGTAAATACTTATATTTTTATTTTTCTTGGGATTTTTTTTCTTTATTTCAGAGRAGTAAATTTTAAATAAAATGGGCAATGACCTCAAAGAGAATGCCTTGGTGTAACCCTTATGTAAAGCACCCTTTTGGTTTATAATAAGTTACAGTACTAGCAATGAAAGTCAGAGCATACTCTGACTTACATTTGCTTCAAAAAGGGAGTGCTARGAACAGCTGTAATCATGGTTCTGCATTATTAATGTGTAGGATTACTTGTAATTATTTTTATTATTTCCCTTTGTGCTCCACAGACAATAACTATTCCTTGACTTTAGAGAAGCCATCCTTCTCTAAAGTCAAGGAATTTTCAAAGCTGGCTTTTAAAAGGTCACTAAGAGATTCTATTTTCTCAGAGGACCTATTATTCCTCCCTTCCTCGCCCCCCCACCTCGGTTTTTTTTTTTTGGATCCTGGCACAAATATGGAATAAGAAAGGGAATTTATTTGGATTCCTACCATGTGAAATTTGATGTAATTGAAGACAAAACCAGTACTTTTTATAACTCTTGACTATAATGAAAGCACAGAATGATTTTTTTCCAGAAAAGCTGTATTCAATTTCCTTTTACTTATGAGAAAAAAAAATTGGTTTTGAGATGGTTGATGATGCCCAGTTATGAACAGCATATATCAAAAATATTATTCTTAAAATAAGACCAATCACACAAGAAGTCAGATTTATTCTGATATTTTTCAGTTAATTTCAGTTTAGTAAGATATTGAATTCTATAGCTTTTAACAGATCCGTAATGTAATTTCACTGCTCGAGCATCTAACAAACATCTTTACTGGCAAATGTACCAATAGGAACATGTGTAGGTACTGATCTGAACACATGGTTTACTGCTTTCCTCGACTCAAATGGTAACTGTGGAAAGCARATCTAATTTGGCATGAAATTTCAGTAATTTCACCTAAAATATTATGGGAAGAAATATCATGGCACAAAGCAGCATACATTTTATTTACATGCAAGTGAAACTCTCAGAAGTCATCAAGCAAGATTTATTTTTCCTGCAGAATGCTTTATAAGTGCTTTGTATATTTGAATACCTATTAATTTTGGATAGATATTAGGAAAAAGTATGTCATAAAAATGTGTAAGTAATATGTCTTCATATGTTCTTTTTTTCCCCTTTTTCTTTGCCCTGCTGAATTTAGATTCAAGGTTTGAGCAGAAATAATGGCTAATTATGGTAATAGTTTGAAGATTATTGTAAAGCTAGTCATTCACCTGCTAAAACCATCACCTCTTTCATCTCTGTTGCAACARCCTTTTGATGTTTATTACAGACTTTTAAATTATATTTTTAAATATTATTAATCACTTCATATATTGCACATAGAAAAGCTGCTGTGTAGCTGCAGAGATGTAAATTTCTCTTTTTAGTTAATGCTTATATTTACTTAAAACCGAGATGTTAATGCCAGTATTTTGAAAGGAAAAATATTGGCTTATGCACTTGAAGCCTGTCTCTTCTTGTGCAKGAGACAAATCTGAYTCCATCTGGTAAACGTCAAGGCTGTCATGRAGTAAAGACAATTCAAAGCAGAGTGAAAGATGCAGCCATGCTCCTTCTCCCTGCAATTCTAATTGCATGTCTTTGTGTCCTTGTGTTTTTTAAGCACCTGCCTCAAGGCTGACATGACGAGAATGTTGTTTTCACCTTATCCACCAATATATTCAAATATATTGTTGGCTTTTTTTTATTTAGGAAACCCCTGACATTCCTGTCATTGGAAGGTTAGAAACATTTTWAAATCAGCAGCATCTTTTAACTCTTTGTGCACTGTGTGGATTCCAGTGGGAAGAGCTGATGAAAAACGTAGAGAAAATTGGCAAGGAATTTACAAGCCTAATCTGATGAATGATGTATGTGCATACTGTACAACCTGAGATGACTTGGACATGGCAGGCTGCCCATTATACTATTGTYCCTCATCCCTTCTCCCACCTCTGTTTTAATGATCAATGGAAACTTGAGAGTGAACTTCTGCATCTGTGAAACAGGCACTCTGGAGACCCAGGTGCCTTCTCTTGCACAAAGGGCACATCTTGGATCACAAGAATATCTATGCAAAGACAGAAAAATACTGCTAGAAAGAGTCACTCCTTGTTTTGGTATTCTGCATAGGAGTAGTAAGAAAGAATTACTTCTTCCCGGGGTATTTTTAATATAGAACTTTTCTCCTTTATTGAATGTGTACCCAAATGTGTATTCCAAATGACCTTGCTGGAAAAAGGTCCACAGGCATTTGAGACCTTGAATGGTAACAGGGATTTTGATGACAGCCCACTGCTGTAGTTGCTGGAGCAGATGTCTCTGTATGCACCTTTTTCCACTCTGCATAGTAGCTCAGAATAATGTTTCAATACCCCATCTCATGCTGCAGAAAGAGAGTTTATTTATTGCATATTTGCTTATCTAATAACTCTCTTCATATATATTTTTGTGGAAATGTGTTGGAGATTAGGTAATTTTTTTACATATTCTTGGATAAAATACCAAGGAAGGTACTGGAYTTAGATGCTTAATTACCTTGTAAAACCTTGAGCCATTTTTATAAGTAATAATAACTTTGGAGGTCTGACAGTAACTGACTTGTCTCTACTCTGTGATGCAGCTTTGATCCAGGCCTGTGCTGTCATTTTGCTCAGGAGTAAATGGATTAYTTTGGGCACAAATTTGCAAAATTAGTTACCATAACCTCAGCCATTTGGTGGGCCCTTGGGACTTGAACAGACTTTTGACTTCTGTTTTTCAAAGCTGACTATTTAAAGCCAAATTGTGTCACTGCACATGATCAGGTTGATATTTAACTGTGAATCATAGAGTGCAGTGTGCTTGTGCTCTCAGCTCAGCATCTGTCCTACTGTAGGCTCTGCTCAAGAAACTTGCCTTTGACTATCCTGAYCCTTAAAGATGTGGTACTTCTTTCTTTATGTGTTTACTAAATTTTACAAAATACTTTATATAGTAGTGCTCATAAATATAATGCCATCTAAATGCATTATTTTATCTTGAATATAACCTTAAAATAAACAAACAAACCCACCAAAACTTCAAATAACATCAGTAGGAGGAAACCTTAAACTATGAGCAAGTTAATACAGATGATCAGGGTAATTTTATGTCTCCAAAAATAAYTTATGGCATTTAATAAAAATGGACCTAATGAAGTATGACCTTCAAAATAYGAGTTTGTATTTTTCAGCTAATTTTGTGTTCTGACATCTTCTAATTGGGAAGAYGGTTGTATGTTGATTTTGCTGAGAGACATTTTTACTTGTGTTTCTTCTCCAATGCATGAATTTGTCACTGCAATCCAACTGTGAATGTTTCTGCTGACCAAGAGATATAAGAAGGGAGGTAACAAAGTGGAAGGATTCAGCAGTGAGCTCTGGGGATCAGCCCCCCAGTGGGTGGCATGTCTTTAGGGACCTTGCACCCAGCCCGTTCCTCATGTGGCACATGTAGCAACTCAGCAGATCAAACCTGCCCCTGCCCAGCAGGGCAGTCCACAACCCARGCTGGGGCCATGATGTCAACATAACACTTTAATGTTAGAATTAGTTAGAAGAAATTATGTATTTTGTTGTCTCTCTTTCTTCCCCCTCTCCCCAGTGCAATGTTCATGTCAATATTTTGGCCCAATTTTCTTCTTAATTTCTGAACTATTTAGGAATTGTWACATATTTTTTCTGTCCTTCTTTGTTGCTACAGTGATGAGAGAAAACTTTGATGTATGAACACTCACTGCACTGTTCAAAAATGTTATGAATTATTGCATTTATTTCTGCTTCCTAGGGTACAAATATCCTACTCAGCATGTTTCATAACACAATATATTATTACATATTTGCCTGAAGCCTACAGTCCCACTAATAGGAATCATAGTTCCTATACTAAAAGTTTACGGTGTTTCTGTCACAAGCAGGTTTTAAAGGGTTTTAAAAAGTGTTTCTATATTATTTTGTRTATGTGTGTGTTAGTTAATTGTGCTTTGCTCAACAGTAAAATACTGTTAGTCCTGTGTGTGGTGGTGGATGGGAAGATGTCTCAAAGAACATGATGCTGAATTGATTTTGGCAGTATATATGTTATTTACAAATAAATCCTACCTCCTTTTCTTTATACTTTAGCAGAATCACCATGGCTCCCAGCATTGTGGTGAAACCGAGCACTAGCATTATCAGTAGATGAGTAGGAGTTAATTTAAGAGAGTCCAAGCCTAGATACACAGGAATGCATGTCAAAGCAATTTGTACTTCATCTATATATTTATTCTAGTGAGAAGAAGCTTCCAAATTGGTAGACTTTCATAGGTAGTCTTAAGTTTAGTGTRGTAGAAAAGAGTGTAGGCATCGTAAATAAGGATCAGATATCACCTAGTTCTTGCATTCTTTGAAACAGAAACATCAGCTAAGTCTTCAAGTGTTTATTCTTTCCTCAGAATGATACATCCAGGAGGCACTTTTAAGTATTGTCCCACATTTTCCAATGACAAAATTTAAAAGTAACCTGTTTATATTTTTATGTCTATGACAAGAAGGAAGGATTTGTACTTATTATCTGAAAGGAAAAGTGACAAATAGTTTATAAAAGGGACTTAGCTGGATTCAAAAGTAKTCACTTGAAGACCTAATATTTCTCACCCTCTTGCAATTCAAATCAACATAGTATCCTTATGTCCCTTAAGGCATTTTTGTGCTCATATCAGGGCTGTGAAAAAACTGTTGTGTTTCTGCCCACAAGGCATTACAATTCATTGCTTACAATTCAACTTCTCACCTACCTGAGTTAGGGTAGCTGAGGTGTAGGTGCASRTTTGCTTCTGTCAGTTTTTGTAGAKGTGGGATAACYTCTGGCAAAAGAATGAGTAAGACAACAGTGAGATAAYGGGGGTTGTGTATTTGAGGATATGTAAAAATAAACTACTGAAAGATCTGCTAGGAGTTCCAGAACTGTAAAAACTGTCAGAGACATGAGGCAGGATGTGTTGGTGCTTGACTGTTTCACTTCTCCTGACCCAGTTTATGGTACTGACTTWTTTCTTACTATTGAATTTGTTGTGATTACATTCCTGCCAGACAAACGAGTAAAAGTGTTTATAAATGACAYCTTACATGCAAAACAAATCAGGATGAAAATCTTTGAGCAGAAGAAGTAAGTAAATGAAACCAGAATCAAATTCTCAAAATTCTATGAAAAAAAGTAACTTTTGGTAGAATTGGTTTTACTTTCCTAAGAAGAAATTTAGTATCTAATGTACCTAGAGCCTATTAGGAATTYTCCCTATTTCTTTCTTTATCTCACTCTTCCTTTCTTCCTCCATTTCTCCCTTCCTTGCTCACTCTTTATATCCATGCTCTAATAATTCAATCTGAAATGCATATTGCAGTTCAAGGCCAGTCATTTTCCTACTATTCACAAACTAGTAAGTTWGTGAATAGTAGGCTATTCCATGACATCAACTGTTTTAAATGATCCTTCTGCTTGATTATTTGGTTRGTTATTTAAGGGTAATATTGGAAATATTAGACTACTTTGAGACTATAAATCATACACCACCAGACAGACAGGAGTTTGCCTTGTCCAAAAATATAAGATATATGACTCATTTTTATCTTTGGTTTTCCACTGTAAAGAATGGGTGTCAGCTTCCTGTGTAATTTTGATTTGTTTATCCAGCAGTTTTGTTTGTCCATGCAGTTTTCTCTTTGCCAATTGTGGTCTATATTTGGTTTCTATAAAAGGTATGTTTTCTTTGAGGCTATCTTTTTTTTTCACTATTGCCAAAACCACAAGTGATGCACCATTACTTGGACTTTGTTCTTAATTTAAACTTGGCATAGTGTCTTCCTCTGGTGTAAAACATGAAACAAAATCCTTTCTGACATAAAATCCAGGAGGCAACTCCTTCATTTGAGCCTGAGTGTGGGTTCTGTTGTACCAAGTGAGCTTTTCTACTTTACTTGCATTGGGAAGTGGGACATGAGGGGTGAGGCAAGAATAATTACCTGATGGTTGAATATTTGCTGGGGTCAGTCTGTCTTATGGAGTATATGGGGAAGGCTTTAATAAGACRTACAGAAGTTAAAAGTTGGGGAGAGGTAGTTTATTTTGACGAGAGTGTTCCATCAGAAAGCTGTATCAACCCTTTCTTACTTYTTTCCCTAGTCTGAATGACTTTGGTGTCTTTGAGCAAACTGGAAATATGTGAAAGTGGAAAGAAAAATTGGTTCCAGTTGCTAAAACATAAACACATGTGGGTTTGCCCAGTAGCAATGGTAATAAGAAGTTCTGATGTAAAATACTTGTTAGACTAAGATGACAGCAGTTGAGAAGGTTTCTTTTCCTTTCCCTGCTTCTTTATCCTCCCTCTTCTTCACGCCTCTTCTCTCTCCCCCTACTCTTCATCCCCTTCCTCCATTTCCTTTTTTTGCTTCTTTACTTATTTTCTTTATTTCCTTTCTTTATTTCCTTCCTTGTAAGACCAAACTTGAAATTCCAAATCGCTGTGAAGCATGACAAATGCAGAAGAGTGGACCACAGGGAAGTAAYAGACATGAAAGCACAAAAGTTTCCTGTATTTCACCATGTATTGTAAATGTGATTTATTTATTCGCCCTGGAAAGAAAGGGAATTGCAATATAATGCTTATGTTTTGCAGTCTTAGCCAAGGATATCCAAAATAGGCTTTGAAGAGCATATACAAAATTTCTGTGGATAAGATGGTGAGCTTATCTCCTGCAGGCTATGGTCACCTCTTATCTTGTCACAGTTGTGCCTTATATTTGCCCACTCCAAAGACAAGCCACTCCAGTCTCAGGCAGCACCTGCTGAAGTTTTTCTGAGAGCAGGCTGTGAAAGTACAGTCTTTGGCTTTCCTGAGCCCTTCACCTTTACTGAAATTGGTGTGAGTTCAGTCTRTGTTTGTTGCAGTATAGAATACCACAAGCTAGTTCTTAATTACCTACCTTTCTCTTTCTGCCCTGTATTTAATAATWTTTATTCTGGGGAAAGTAGCATCAAGTTAGAGGCCAACACAAGGCTGTTGATTAACYTTGTCTGAGCCACACAGAAGTAAGTTGCTGTGTTTGAGCTCTTTAGTGCCTTCTGTATCGCAGCAGGGATGAGAGAATTAGCATGTGGAGAAGGGAGAAGCTATGCTGCTTTTTCACAGAGTCTCTWTCTTTGCCTAGTTCTGAAGTGGAACATGTTGCTATTTATGCATTCAGATGTCGGGGAAAAGAAAGTACCTTTCTATTTGTTAGAGCAGCTCAGTTCAGCTAGTAATATAAGTAGKGCCAGCTTGGAGCTTAGAGAAGGTGGTTCTATATTTTATAAAATAAAGGTGAGAAAAACCACCAAAACCAATTTGAACAACTAACCTAWCAACTCCTAAGAAKCAGATCAAATATTCTGCTATTTWGCCTAGACAGGTAAACAGGTGTCTATATCCTTGTAGTTGTGATGTTTGATGATGCAGGTCATTCCAACTTCGTTCCTACTGACACTTTTAACTGATRCTTTTCTGAAATTTTTAAAGCAGAACCCACAAGAGATTGTAGTACTAGCTGTACCAGATTAAATATCTTCTCATGAATATAACAGCAGGGTGGGATCTGTTGGGAAAGCAAAACTTCATTTTGTAGTGTACTAATTTCTTCCTATCTTTATCAAACATTTCAGTCACCTGTAGTYTGCATTGAAAAGAAAGGAAAGCAGTCTCCCTTTTAGGTAAGAGCATAGCTAAATAGTGCTTTTGGCTATGCAGGGTGTGACTTGTCAGTGTTTGAGCAACGCAGAGTACAGRTATACAGTTCAAAATCCATGTTTCTGTGCACTGCACTGAGGAGTGTGCCTGAAGAGCCTGAAAAAGGCAGCACTCTGTTAGTTACTATTCTGGTCRAAGTCTCACATTTGGTATAAGTAATTTCTATTGCTTTGGGTTTTCACCTGTAAAAGTGGTAGTTTGTTGCCTTCAGTACAAAATACTGAAATGGCTAATTTTTGTAATGATAGCTAGTAGTAAAAGATAACTGTACATAACATTATTTTCATGTTAACATACACTGTGACATATTTGAAATAGTAATTTAGATTTTTTGGGGTTTTTTTTCCAACAGAAAGGCTCCCAGTTTCTATGGTACTTTGATTTCCTCAGGATTTCCATGTACAGTTCATTGGAAAAATCACATATAAACCATGACTATGTAGCAGAGCTTASTAGATAATTTCTTTTTTTGTTAGGTTTCTATGCATGATCTAATAGAGAAYCTATGAGAGCCACATTGTATCACTAGGCATTTCTATCATCACTTACAAGAGTAAGAAAATTGAATTATGTTTAGCAAGGATTAATTAGAAAAATAAAGAGATAAGACTTTAAGCACAAGTCAGAGGATGCTGAAGTTAAGTGAACTCCCTGAAGTATTAGAAGTCTGCTTTGTTGGTCTTAAGTTCCTTGACTTTTTTTTCCCCTTAATCCCATCTGAGATATTCTCCTGCCATGTAAAATGAACTTTTGTTTTCATGCAGTTCTCAAGGCTCMGTTGAGAAAGAGGAGTGCAGCTGTGATGGCCTTGGCCATGGACTCTTTTTCACTGAGACACATTCCTTTCTCCTTGCCTGCATTACTGGGCTCTTGTCCAAAACCAACTATATCATGTTTACCTTGTGTCCTCCTATGCTTTAGCCTTAGGATCCTGTCCTGCTCAGCCCTCACACTATGTCACATTCATTATGGTGACTTCTTTATTCCCCTTTCCCTCAGACTAAGTTGTGAGAACTGTCTCACATCACTTTCTGCTGAGTACATTGAAGATCTTTTTGGTTAGAAAAGATATGGACAAACAGTTACAGGGATASAACAAGAAAAAAAGTCTTCATCAGCCAAATTTCTTAATACTCTTCATAATTTTAGCTTCAGCTTGATTTTCTAAGAATGTTCAAGCTCTGTCAGTCAGAATTTCGAAAACATCTAAAACTTCAAGTGCCAGACTATCATCCAAGACTTTTGTTGGATTGCTTCATGCCTTTCTCCACTCTTCTGCTTTTGATATTGCTACCCCTTGGTCCAGTGTTCTTAAAACTGAACCATTTGCTTCTCATTCTCAGCAGAASTTCATGGCTGCWAGTGCAAAGACTTTTTACTGGCTGAACAAAGTAGTGAATACAAATTGACAGGCAATTCCATTTCCTGTGCCTTTGAAAACATTCTTAGCCACTTTACCTTTACAGTGAAAGAATTGCAAAAAACTTTCTAATCAATTTATGTCAATGTGTCTTGTTGCAGATAATTAGGTTAGTCTCATTTTCATTAAAAAAAATTACTCTTTCTTATGTGGTTCACTTTTGGATTAATATTGCAGTTCAGTTTTTCAGTACTGTGACAATTGCATGTTTTCTTCACGCAAAACTGGATAAAACAAAACCACCAAAGGTTACTGAGAGAAATGCTTATAATTTGCACAGCCTTGCAATTTAATGTACAAGTGATTGAATTAAGAGTTTYCTCCTTTCCTTCCCTTTCTGATCCCCTTCATTCTTTTCCATCCCATTTCCTTTTGATCAAATAAAAATTACATTAAAATCTAAGTCTCCCTAGAGTACTAGGTCACATTTTACCATGAAAGCCTATGATATTATGAAAATATATGAGGATCTCCCTGAGGCCCTATGTTACAGTTTTGTATCTAGTGTTTATCAGTGATTTATTTGTCTGTTACAGTGCTTCATCTCTAGATGCTGCAAATATCTTTTCCACAGCTGACATGTCCCTTGGCTCATAAAATTTTCTCTAAATGAAAACTATTGCAGATCTGACCACAATAAATAGCAAGAAAATAATTTCATGGTGGAGATTATCCATAAACAAGTTATCCACCACATCTTCCATCAAGTATCACAAACGTAGCAGTGCATTATCTATCTACATATGCTGTGTGTTTTGTCAGAAGCATATAAACACAGCCAAATGCAACTTAATGAACTGTTTCTTTTTTTTTTTTTCATTTTTAGTTAGGAAAGAAAAATATTTCTTCAAGTCCCTTTATAATGATAAATGACAAAACACATGAGATTTCTTAATACTTTATTTTGTTTTGGATGTAAGGGAAGAAGACCATCTAATGTTGAAATTTCMGTGACACATCATGGCACGTGTATTTTCTAGAGGTTTTTATAAAATCTATTTCTCTACATAAACATCTCCTTTTTAGTGTTTCTAAAGAAAATTTTGAAGTACTTTTTCAATCCAGATACATGTATCTGGTTATAATCCTTAAAGTGTGAAACAAACTGTGTACACCTGGAGTTTTTTGAAACGGAGGGGACGATTTTTAAAAGTGCAAATAGCACATAGTTACTTATAATTGTGTAAAACCCCCTTCTGGAAATTGCCTAGAGTGTATTCTGCCTAGATGATCCACTTGCTTTGAGTGCTGGTGGTGTGTCTCTTCAAACCCAACTGCAATGACTGAGGTAATGTGATTAATCCAAACCCAATCAGTGTATCACCACCCAGGAAATTTGAATAGATGGTTAACAAGAATTTTTAGAATGAGAATTAGACAAAGCAGTGTATCATTTTGTGCAAAGCCTGATCTGGTAGACATTAATGTTCCTGATCCTTTCCTATGTCCTTTACTGTGCCTCCTATGTCACTGKGTTAGTATCACTAACAAACTGAGTGGAGTCTCACGTTCTCCTGGGAACTGTTCTGCTTCTCCTGCAGAAGACTGAGTCGTGCTTTCCATTCCAGCTGTACCTGACTCACCCATTTATTTAATGGTGATTTTTAGGACTTTTAAACTGATAAACTTTTAGCAGTTTTCAAGATGGAAAGTAAAGAGACAGAAAATGAAGAGTATAAATTTTGAATCAGATTTTTGAAAATAGATTTTTGAGCCCCTGAAAATTTATCCTGGCCACCAATTTACACAAGCYGGTGTAAAATACTTATTGGGGAGCAGCTGGCCATAAGGACCTTACYTTTTAAAATACAGATTTCTTTTAAATATTGCGCTTAGGTATGTTCTTGATAATTGGATGGAAGAGACAAAGCTGGGGGACACAAAGTCCATCCCACTGGACTACAACTACTGGATCTCCTGACAGTTCACAAGGTGAAACTTCAACTGTAGAGTCAGGAAGGTTCAGACTCTGGGTAGGAAACAGCAGGAATTTCCTGTTTTCTGGACTTAGGCTTCAACCATGGGATTATAGCTTATCTGTTGAGGTCAGTGTGTAATAGGTGTTACTTTATTTAAACTTAGGTAATATTAATGAGTTTATCTCATTTCTTTTTGTACATAAAGAGTGCTCAGGGTCYTCTGCATCCACATGTACCCAAATACACATGTTTTTATTATTTTCATGTGCATGGAGTACTATAATTTTCCAGGAAATTCCCAGCTGAGAAATTACTTCAGGCTGCAGATCATTCTTCTGATCTTTCTTCTTTTCATGAATTTTAAACCTGCAGGAAATGCATTCTCATACAGCTGAAGGGTGAAGTAATTACAGGTTTTCTTTGCTTTGGACACATTCATTTCTCTAGGGGTTCCTTTCCTAAATGGGGAGCATAAGAACCGCCTAAATAAACCAGGTGTCAGAAATTGATTTGCGCCATTGTTTTTGTAGTGAACTGAGTAGCTGAGCTTTCTAGATTCCTGAACTCTGCTAAACCTGTAAGGATTCTCCTGTGTAAAATTAGGATATGAGGCATTTAACATTTCAAAACCTATTTTTTATGAAATTAGGCCCAAGCATTGCATGGTAAGTTCATGTGAGTTAGGAAAATTGTTATTTGAATTTGCTGTGATTATGAAGATGAAGAAAAMATTTCTTCTTAATTTTGCCTACTCCCTTTGTTGGCAGTCATTATYGGATTTTAAGCTGGAATCTTTTCATTACTAGGCAGTTGCTGAAGTTTTACGCTAAATTTGTATCAGTTTTTAGTTTAATAATTATAAAGAACAGATTTGGCCAATACTAGAAAGCGCTTCATCATTCTTCTCTCATGATTAGCTGCTTGTCTTATAAAAAAAACAGTATTTTGCACTTTGCACTTGAATGGCTATAATTTATTAAATAAAGACTAAGGTGACCTTTATCTGCATTTTGGACTATGCTGTACTTACTCACATACAAAGGGTCATCCTGTTGCTTTTGAGAACAGTGGGACCATCCCTTGGGCTTGAAAAAGTAATTTGGGTCCTTTTGACTCTTCCAAGCATGTTATTTCCATGGTTACCCATAAAAGAAAGAACTTTGATAAAAAATTCTCCTTCACTGAGGTGTTGTCTCAGTTTAAAATAAATAATTAGGAAATACTAAAAAACAGATAAAGAATTGTCACTTGTTTTACAGTTTGAATGAGAGTTTTAGAGGAGAGAACTTGTGAAAAGCAGACTGCTGGGAACAGAAGAACAGAGCTAAGAGAGTGAGTGGGTGTGCAGRACAGGAACTGGGTTTTGGGATACAGTTCTTGATTTCCAATCTCATCCTCTAGGCTCTAATAATAAGGCTCTAATCCTTCAGTTCCATCCTGGTTTTCCCACTACAGGGTTACAGTATTCATCCTGAAACATTTTATGTCAAACTGATGGGTGATGTCGCTTCAGGAGTATTAATGAGTAGCACCAGCTATAGCACACTTAGAAGTATTTCCATGTCTTGCTTTTTAAAATCTACGTAGGAGTTCTACAATTGCCAGCCAGAAATGGCAAAATGTCCCAGTGTTTGTTCTGTTGTTTCAGTTTCTTTAGTAGAAACAGCACTGAACCCCAGTGTAGAGCTGATGTGTCACAACGTTGATGCAGCAAGCATTGGCTGTATGCTTATAACATCTGTTGATAAAAATATTTCAAAACTCCAAGAAGCAGAAGAGCGTGTGTGTATATAAAAGCAGTTCAAAAYGTTATACTGCTGCTCCAAGAATAGTGGTGCTATTGGCCATTTTGTTTTTCTGAAGTGTTTTGCTTTGTAGGCAAGACACATATTAAGTTGTACACTTTAAAATTGTCTCTTAAGATAGTTTAATGTAAATATAGTTACRGGTAATAGATTCTTCTCTCCCTGTTGAAAAATACTGGTATTAAACTTTTTTTAGAGGAACTGTAAGAACTATAAAGGGATGCTGATTTTCTGAATTCTTACTTTCTACTAAAAGCTCCAATGAGTTCACAGTGCTTCTCCTAATTAAAAAAAGTCATTGTGTAGTGCATTCAGCAAACTTTAGTCCTAGAAGTAGGACATCAAATATTACTCTATTATTAGAAACTTATTTATTATTTAAGAAGCAGGAGTAATGTAAATTATGCATGGGAGTTAAAAAATTCCTGGGTGACTGAAGGTACAAAGCCAATTAAAGCCCCAAACAGTTGAGGTAGTATGAATATCTCATCTTAAATRACATACAGAAAACAATGATGAACTTGTGGTAAAGTTCATGAAATAAGCTGCAGGGCTTTAAAATTCCTGGTTCTATTTTAAGGTGACATGTATGATTTTGGATGAACAGTTTTCTCTGTGCTCAAGTTCCGTACCATTAAAGAAGGTAATAGCACTGTAGAGACAGGCAATGATGATAAATAAGTTGGGTWTTAAAAACAGTCTGTGTTGCTGATTGCAATAAAAAAAAATTAGAAGCTCTATCAAAAAATACAATACAATGATATATCATTATCTCTCTTCTTAAAATCAGTCTTGGCATAAGGCTGCTGTATGTTGGCTTCAATTTCTTGGGTTTTTTTAAATCTMCTGGGCACATAAAGAATGTTTGATTGCCAAGAAAAATCAATTTATAGAGATGAGAATGGCTTCCAGAACTGTGAATATTAAATGATGTCTTAAACATTTTCTGTAAAAACATATTGGTGGTTATGTTTGAATTAGTGAATTCTGAYTGCTGTGATCACTCCTTCTAATAGTTATGTAGTAATGTAAAACTCCTCTTCCTTAGTTCTTTCACTCTCCAAATACCAAATCCAGTTCTCATTAGTGGGAGTGTTAGTGCTACTATTTTGATTGTACTGTTTGGTAAAGATCAATAAAATGTGTGGAACTTTGAGCAATCCCTAATGACAACATCCTCAAAATTGTCAGGGACTTTTGTTTTCCTTTTTCCATGGCATTGACACATCTTAATGTTGCTGAGAATTTGGATTTAGCTGAAGTATCTAAAGGCCCAGTTTACAAATAAAGGCTAGATTTTCAAAATATCTCATCATGCAACGAGGAATTTGTGGAGTTTTCAAAATACCCTTAAGAACTTACCAGCATGTTAGGCAAGAAATTACTATAAAAACCARACACAAGTGACTTCAAAACTAGGGTTAAACACAGATGTTTAATATTATTTGCTCCTGTTTATGTCAGTGGGAGTTAGATGCTTAAGWACCTTTACAGATTTGGTTATTGGGATGTGAGAGTGCTTTACACTTCTGAATCCATGTCCMTGTATGCAGTCATCTAAATATCTATCCCTGAGGATGAATACATGCTTCATCCCATATGTATTCAATGGCTTCCAGTGGATTCAATTTTAAAGTGCAATAAATTGCAAGCTTCTAGTAYTTATAATGGGAATTGGATTATAAAATAAATTTGAAACTTTTATCTAATAGTTCTTCAGTTTCAAGATGGATTGGAGCATGTTCCAGCTGTAAATGAGCTCTGCAKGTTTCTGAGCCATGTAGTTCAGTATCAGGAGTGGGCAAACTCTTGTAACACCAAATTCCACACAAGTTACGTTGCTTTGTCAAGTGAGTTAACCCATARAAAGAGCAATACTGCCCTGGATCACTTAAAGCAGCTGCAGTCTCTTTTAAAAAAATATTTCAGTGCTTTCAATTACTTTGTTTCTTGTATTTGCTTAAGCACCACTGTTATAAATGCAATGTAAATCTGGAAATAGAATTACTCCATCTTGGCACCATTGTAAATGCAAATATAGGGATTTTCACCCCTAGGGTAGGTAAACAATAGGCTGGGTCAATATTCTGTGCCAAAGGAAAAGAGGTGGGCATAGAGCATCTATAACTGCATAATTACTGAGGGTATGTCAACAAGCTAAAATGGTCAAGATTCCTCCTGAAAAATTAGAAATGTGAAGAGGAAGTTATTATTATGCCACTATGGGAAAAATAATAGATGTTCTGAAAAAATATTTCAGGAATCAGAAAGGCTCATAACACAACAGGAAGGACCTAAAATCAGAATTAATACTTAAAAAAACCAAGGAATTGATCTTGATCCAGAACTTCTACTAAGGAAAAAATTAMATTTAAAAAATTGACCTAAAACCTAAATTCTTGCCTTGCTTTTAGAAGGTCCTGATTCTGCACATACTGAATGCAAGTGAAGATTCCTTTTTTGTTTAAAGGATTTGCAAATGGGTTTTAAGCTGCTAGATCATACATGCTTGCACTATGGGATAGAAAAAAATCCTGTTCTTGGAAAAGAGCTAATGAAAGCATTACCAAGAATACTCTTGAGAATCACTGGGACTATGCATGTGAGTGAGTGAGTGAGTGAGTGAGTGAGTGAGTGAGTGAGTGAGTGAGTGAGTGTACAAAGGCTTGTAGGAGAAGGACATGGAAATGTAAATTATATGGTTCTCCAGTATCTCTGTGTAAACTCAATTTTTATATGAAGATTTTTTTGTTTTTCTTGGCCCTTCACAAATTCTTGTTTTGTTTTTGATAGGTTTTTGAGTGTGTTTGTTTTGGTTTTAGGGGCAGTAATTAAAGTGGGGAAAGATGTAATTGTCTTTTCTTTTTGCTTAATATTTTAAGTATACAAAATAAAACCCATAATTATTCAGTTGGCTAATTGCATATTTTTTCTGGCTTATTGTTATCAGTAGGCAGTAATTTGTTGTCATAGATGGTCTGTTGGGAAGGAGTGTTGGTTTAGTCCAGTGRTGATAGAACAGATGGAAAAAAGAAATTCTGAATTACTTCAGTGCACATTACTTTACTGTCTTGAAGTTTCCATGCTTGTTTCTCCACTCTGTGGAATGACACATAATATTCCATGGGTAAAATCAGTGAGAAGCAGGCCTTCAGCASGGCCAGGTTTTACTCCTGAGCTTTATCTCACTGTAGACTTGTGACAACAAACTTTAATATGCTTTAAAAGYCTTCTTCTTAATTAGAGTAAATTAGGTATTGTGTACTAATTAGAATACATATTCGGAGAACTTTATACTTTGAACATTTCACGTGACAGTGTTTAAGTGCCACAGATGAGTGATTTTTGCTCTGTGGTTTCTTGAGGTGGCTTCCAATGTACTACACAGTGGTTGAAGTACTTCCAGAGCAGTRCTTCCTCTGAACACAGAGGTCTTCACTGCTAGCAAAATATAAATTCTTAAATGTTTTGTGGCTCCATTTATAATGCTTTAAAATATGAATATTTCTTAGCCTGCAGTTCAAATTCTTCAATTCTTCTTAGGGCTGTTGCCATTGAGGCAACTGTAGTCATGCTTTTTCTGAAAAGTCAAGAGAGGACAACCAGAGGAAGTAGTAGGTCTGTAAACATTAATGTGAGTGCTAAAGTAGAATCCCATAACCAGGGAATGAAAAGTTAACATTAGGAATGCAAGGAAAAAAAATGGGTCATAACACTTTATAAGTAGTGTTACCCCAATTGATATAGACCTATTGCATCTAGCTAGCTTTGCACCATTATAATGATAATTTTGATACAATCAAGCATGCACATATCCAAAGGAAAAGTGCATTGGAATTGGGTGGCTCTGGGATAGGCAACTTCAGTATATTTTCTTCTTAAAAAATGGTCTGCAATGTGACCACAATTGAAAAGCWATATTGGTGAGACATTGAGTTCAATTGAAAAAAGAAAAAAAAATCTGAGTTAAAATATGGGGAAAGGAGCAGARTCTTGGCTAGGTCCCAGGCAGTTAGTGGTCACAGGTGATCCTACTATGCAAGAGCATGGAACTATGAGTTTACTCCATCCCTTGAAAGCCAACAAGGGATTCTCCATCTTGCTTTACAAGGTTTTTTTTTTGTGTCTCAGCACAGGATGGCTAACCCCAGGGTTTCTGGGCCTCTTATTTCATGTTTTGAGGGTTTGAGCAGGACCAAAGTAGAGACTACATCTTCACTGACCTCCTGTGCTAAAGTGAATTTCACCCTAAAGGCCTCTTTTGGAATAAACAGCTTTTATTTCCTTAAGTAAAAACAGAGTTTCTTCTGATTTGCTGAAACCAGATAAAAGAATCCAAATCCATTCAGTTCTGTTTGGTTTGGGTTCTGAAGAAAGGCTTCATCTCAGTTGGGTTCATACTGCAATTTATTTTTTGAGGAATTTTTACATTAGGGAGAAGAAAGGGGATGTGGCAGGGAGAGATAACTATATTAAATCAGAAGCAGCTCTTTTCTAAAAAGAGTTGAGAGTTCCCTTTTCTATAATTAGCACAGTTTTTAAACTGCTGACAGGGCTGCACTGCTGCTTATTATGAATAAAAGCTGGACATGGATAAGGTTGGGTTGAAATCTTGCCCGGAAGGTTTTGAACGCAGARCTATATTTTATGTTCAAATGTTATATTTTTATCTTAATTTTCTGTCCCTTTTGACTACTATTATGAGATTAAAGTTAGATGGATAAAGTCATTTGAGAAGCTGGGTAAAGCTTAAATTGCCTGAGTCAGTTCAAACAACCAGAAACAAAGATGCATTCTTCCTGGGTTTGAAAGGATTACTTCTGATCACTGAAATGGTCTTTTGTGACATTGAGATTAAGCAACGTTATATGATAGTGCTCAGACTTGATTCTCATTCCACTGGAGTACTCCTTCCTACCAGCTGTTACTATCATCAGTTCATTGTTTTCAGGTTGGCTCTAAGGATCTCCTCTCATTAAAGAAACATCAAATTGATCCTTCTGGGCATTTTAGGGATATCAAGACATGAAATAATTTAATTAGTGWTATAATTGAGAATGTTTTTCTGTCATCTGGCTAAACATGATAATAAGCAGGAAAGGCTGTAACTACATGTTGCTGCTGTCAGTCAGGCTTGATGTATGGTGGCTTAGGGGTGGTGTGTGCATGATTTTTATCTGAATGCTAAGTGGTAGCAGTAGCAAAGAAGCCCCCATATGACTATTTAAAGCTTGGGTCTGACTTTTATTCTGCTTCTTTGCATCACTTACCTGCAGTTTGAGGATTGAGAAGGTTTGGAGTTTGTTCTGTACAGATGTGTTTTATTTAATCAAGAATTGTTGCAATGAGTGTTCAGATGTTCAGTCAATAGTATGTAATTTTTGTTCCTATTAAACTCATAAAGGGAGAATGTTTAATTGCTGTGTCATAAGTAAAATGTATGGGAGATGTAGAAGATTTCACTGAATACCTACGAAAAAAAATTCCATTTTCTCCAAGGAAATGTTCTCTTGTCTTCCCATCAGTTCAGCAGAAGTGTATCTAGTGGGTGAAGGTGTAATAATAAGTTCACTTGCAGATGTAAGTAGAAGAGGCACTTGTTATCCCAGTGAGTCTGCAGAATACTAAGTGGTTTAAGTGTGTGTGTGTGTATATATATATATATATATATATGTTTCTAAACCTATTTTTTACTCCATCTGTGTTTTCTCATTTTGGGGCCTGTTTTCATTTTTTACCCTTCTGTTGCTCTCRATAACCTCTTTTGTAGCTCCTTCATTTTGTGTGTATGGGAGCGAAAACATTTCATTGCCAATTGTACATTTTAGTCCAGATGACAGYCATTCTCTTCCTGCACGTTTTCTGAGATGCTGAGGACAGATGTCACAAACAGTTCTTTGCAGTGGTTAGCTTAGGCAAATCCTTAGAACTGTCTCCTATGTGCTGTGCACAGCAGTGCCTCTGTATACACTCTTAATTGTCCTTTAGTAGGTCATCTGTCTAAAACCTGGGAGAACTGTATTCTTGTTCTAAAATTTATTTAATTCATGTAGCACAGAGAAAATTTAAAGATAATGCTTTTTGAAACGCTTTTATTTCACTGTAAATCTTGTCATATGAAATACTGTTTTGTACACTTGGGCAACACATCAACAGAAACATAATTCAAAGAATGAAGATAATTTCTTCAGTGTTTTGAGGCTGCCTGTACTGAGCAGCATTCTGGGTGAAGGGTAAACATTTTAATGGAAACAATTCATTCAACTAAATCCAAAATCTTTGCTGCAACTATTGTTAAGCATTCTTATAGAGCTATCTTTTATCTTCACCCAGATCATAAAATATATTTTTTTTCTGTATTAGTTGTTCAGTATTTCAGAAATTTCAAAAAGGCTTTCATAAAATGGAAAAGCTCTCAGTATAACTTGTACTCTTCATGTCTAGCAGCTGTCATACTAATGAAAAACCCAAATAGAGAATCTTCTTTTCTCTTTGATKGGAATGCTTTTCTCAGTGACCTTATACTCCTAATTAGGGAAATTTAACTAAAATATTAATATTTTTTGGTTGGTTGGTGTTGGATTAGGGTTTATTTTTTGTCTGTAGGGTTTGGGGTTTTTAAAATTGTATAGCTTTTCAGATGCAACTGCCAGTGCCCAGGAATCAAAAGTTGTATTTCTGCTTCAAAGAAATTGCTCATCTGAGATTCAGTATGAAAACAGCACTATTGCAGATGCCTGCAGATTAGCCTGAGCATTTTTGAGTGAAGTATCTTCTCCTGTAGGTACTGAGAAGTCTGTAACAACCATCARTGAGTGTTGGCTAAAAAAATGGGGTTAACATGAGGATGTTGTCCATCATGGCTGGCTACCAAGCTTTGCTGCTGTGTCTGCTTCTAGCACTGCATGCAGTGGCAGGTCTAAATGCAGGTGTTGTGGGAGGTTGATTTTGTCTCTTAAAATAGCTAACATTAAAGTCTTATGGGCAAGTTTTCATTTTTCTTGGTATTTCTGGTATAATCTGTGATACTTTGCTCAGTGTTGGTCTTTTATTAATGAAAGTTATTTCACTAGAGCTAGTAACTTAGGAATGGGTGGCCTATAAACATTCAGAAGGRAATTTTAAAGCTACTGTGAGATAAAAATTTGAATTTTTGGGCTTGTCTGTGTGTGTAGGTGTGAGGACTGCAATTTTTGGGTTGGAAATGTCAAAATACATTCTGATTTTTTTTTTTCATGGAAACATCATATTATATTAAAGATGGCAAAATGGTCTTTATAATGCTCTCAGTTSTAATGGAACTTGTCAGAAAACAAAGCACTCTTGTCTTCRAGACTCCCAGCAGGAAAACAGTTTYCACAGTGTGATCCAATATGTAGGCAAAACTTGACTTTCTGCACTTAGGATAAGACACCTTGTTCTTGCTGGGAATCACTGAATCACAGAATAGTTAAGGTTGGAAGGGACCTCTGGGGATCATCCAGTCCAACCCCGCTGCCAAGGCARGGTCAGCTAGAGCAGGTTGCACAGGAAAGCATCCAGGTGGGTTTTGACAAGGGACGTACAGATGGCTCATTGGTGGCATTGCAGCTCTTTTGCTGCTTCCCTCCAGGTCCCAAAGCACCCAACCTCTCCAGGTGCCTCTTCTGCCCGTGCGTGRGCGTGGTGCTGGTGGCTCCGTGTGCCGTGTGGCAGGGAATGCCGTACGGAATGTGCCTTGTCCCTGAGAGCAGCAGCTCTAACTAATTCCCTCACTGCATAACAACCTTGGGAAGTGCAGCTTAACGGGATTTTAAAGGGATTTGAAGCAAGGCGTTGAGGCCTCATTTCAGTGCACTAGAGCTGAACTGGAGAAAAACAGCAGTATTTTCTTTTCATTTCGCTGTGGCATGCTTTTCTGAGTTATCAAAGGTGTGCCAGTCCAACTTGAAGTTTTGGGGAACATGTCTTCTGGAAGGGGTTTGGATAGAGTGCTTCCAACTGGAAAATTTTTTGGCATGTCCCTAAATTCTGTGTCTGAATAGAAAATTAGTGGAAAAATAAGKATTTTTTAAATATGGGTAAACTCCGGCATGAATTCTAAAATACAACCGTTCATTTCATTTGGATTTTATCATGTTACAGTTTGTTTTCCTAGAAGAATAGAAGGCTTAAGTGAGAAAGAAAAATACTGGAAGTTGTTCAGTATTTCATTAATAGTCCCTGATTAGGAGAAAATTAAAGAACAATACAGTAATTAATCTAAGAGTAGCTGAAAATTGTGCATATGCTCATGGAAAATCAGGGACATAACTATGATACTGCAGACTGAAAAAAAATCATTATTTACTGTATTTTAATTGGGATTGGCATACTGTGGAAAAGGCAGAAATTCACATGCATGCAGAGAGGAAAGACATATTATAGAGTCTAAGAAATGTTTGTGACAAGCTGAATGTATGCACTCATTCCTAAAATGGGACTTAAGTGAGACATAAGAAGTACACAAGCCTTGTGCCAGCTCTCTGCACAGGGGTGAATTTAATCTAGAATGAATAAGGGTCTTTTACTTATTTTGTTTATTTTTTGCAGTCTCTCTTGCCCACTTCCTAACAGTGTGTTTTTAGACGGTRTTTTGTACAGCAATGCATCACCTGTAAATCAAATACCAAGGGTAGTTCTTGTAGGAAAATTCATATATTGCTTTAATCTAAATAAACATCTTGCCTTTATGGCTTAGCAAATGTTAAGAAATACACCAATAATTTTTAAATGCTATAGTTTAGAACATTTATTAATTAAACCAAAAGACAAAAAGAAATATTTTCTAATAATTGGAACAGAACAGGAYTTTTTTCCCATCAGGTGTGTAGTTTGTGGTGCAGCACTTGATAATTGATAAYTACTGACATTATTTGTTTTATGAGAGCATTTTATGTGGTATCCTGCTTAATGCAACTTGTGGCTGCAGATTTTGCYACTGTTCCACTATTAACCTTCTTTGTGGACCATGATTTCAGCATGCTGAACTGTAAATTCATCCATTTAAATGTTTTAAGTATTATATTTCTGAATGTTCATGGGAGTAATCTGGTTTCTTTTTAATATGACTGCAGTAAGTGGTGTTAACACAGCTGAATTTTATGTTAATACTGGTTTTTTTACTCGAGCCCTAAAAAATTTAGAGCCTGTGAGAAACATATGGGTGGTTTGAAGGTAATTTGCCTTTCATCAACAATTAYTTTATGCCGGATGTTAAACCAAGTAGTTTGCACTAAGGACCTAGGAGGTACATTTGGACATTTGGACAAAAGTAATGAAATAAGGCATTTCATTTTTTGTCCAAAAATGAAATAAGGCATGAATTTTTATTATGAGAAATATTATGGCCTTCAGTAATAGACTTGCATCACAATATATTTCACRTATTATTCTGTTTGGATGTTTCTTGCCTTCAGAATAATTACTGTTTGTGATTACTTATCTTTGTGTTTATTTTGATACACGTGCATGAATGCTTGCATTTGTAATTTCTGTTTCTTTTAAAATAAAATTTGTTGGTAGATGAACTTTTGTAATAATAGTTGTTACATGCAATTTTATTTTGTCCAAAGTTACCCAGGGTTGGAGTTCAATATACCAGTAGGCACAAAACTCACAAACCTTTGGAACCGAGGTCTTGCCTTTGTTTTGTGTCAGACATTTTTTCATGTCAATTCATATTAATTCTTTGTTATGTTCCTAAAACCAAAATCAGCCTCTTTTTTTCGACACATGTAATTCATACAGATTGCAGGGGGGGAAATTTGTGGCTATTTTGAAACAATCTTATTCTGTACACATRCAAGCAATCTTTCTGCTGAACTCTGAAGATAAGCTCTAACTTTCCAAGGGAACTCTGATACACAAGGTGGAGGACACATCTGCTTTTTTTTCCTTTTTTTTTCAAATATGAACAAGCATTTTGACTTTATGGATGCTAGAAATCTTARTGCAAACATTTATCTAAGCAATGGTAAACTTTGCCTCAAGCGTGTTTTCAAAGAAAGTTATTTTCATYCTACAAGGAAACCATACATCAAAGTGCATACAGCTGTTTGTGGGGGGGGAAGACATTTTGTGGCACTAAGAAACTTAGYTTTTGGGCTATTTTCAACTCACCTCAGTGCAAGAAGTAGTGTAAATATTTTGCTTTCCTACCRTGCTTCACAAACAATGCATAAAATGTTGTTATGTGAGGGTGAAGTACACTTGTCCTCAGGCTTCTTCATGGAGAGTAAAAGGGCCATGAAAAAGGCATGACCTTTGAGCATTAGACTATAAATATAATAGTACATAAATATTATATATAAATAGAATAGTAGATTATAAGTAAGAAGGTACAGCTATAATSTTGTAATGGATGCTTTCTGCAATTCTTTTTGAGGAAAGTGTGCAATGCCTCTTACAGTAACTTTGCAGCTGAAACAATGCCTTTGATGGATGTGATACAACCCTTTACACTTTAAAATAGGGGGTCTCTTCTTAAATCATGTTACTTGAAACTCTTCCTGTTCAGGCTTATGTAATAGCTAATACAATGAGACAGCCAGATCAATACCTAAGATGTTATTTTGCTCAGCCATAGTAATCAGTTTGCTGAAATTTATGGACAGGTTGTAAGGCTCTGGATGTAGGAATTTAGAACAAAAGCACTGGAAAATCCTTCACTGTAATGGCCTCCATGCCATAAGGCACCTGTGTCATGATTAGAGACATGTTTTACAAATTGAGGTAATTACTTACTGGTGACCCYTCATATCCTGTTCTTCCTTGTGTTCACACCACATTATTTTCCTTCAGTGATCTTACATCCAAGTTAGTATTGGGATAAACCTCTCAGATCAAGCTAATGTAAAGGGGAGTAGTATATGTGCTACCCCCAGAGTACAAAACTATTTTGTTTTTGAAATTCCAAGTTTTATGCTAGGTCACAGTTGGACTTGGAGTCTTATCCTATCTACCTCTAGTTGTATAATTACACAAACTCATAAACATTCACGCAGTTTAATTCTCTCTCCTTCCTCCTGCCACAACCCCCATCTCCTGTCACTTGAAAAACCTSTAAATTATCTCTCATCAGACTGCAAATGCATGACTGTTTCCTCCTTTCAGTAAACATAGAGTCAAACCTGCCAGATTTGATGGGATTAGCAAGAAACAGGAGTAATCACAGAGGACATTTACTCAGGTAGTTACCTACTTTATGCCATAACTACAATGCTTCTCAGACCCAGTATTTCACAGGAATCCCCAAAAGGTCTGCCAGTAGCCTACAGTAATTTTACTAGTAAACTTCATAGGGTGTATGTTTTCTTCTTCCACTATAAGGAAAACCCACAAGGGCAGCTGTGATGCCATAATGGTGCTCCTGGTATTTGTCTCCTCTTCCACAAATTGTGCAGGGTCACCTGCTGTGACTCAGACTTCTCTGGAGGTGGTGGGGTGCTGCTCCACTACCAGGAATCAACCTCATACCTTTAAAAAGGGGGAGCAAGGCACACTCATTATTGGATGTGAACCCTGCCCCTTCTTGTACAGCCACAGGATCACACTGATTACACATCATGTTTTTCACACCTTTTAATAGGTATGTGGCTTAGGTCCAAGTAAGGCRTTGGAAACAGTGCTGCTAATATGCAGTATTTCCAGCTGCTGCTGGATTCACAGGCCTCTATGGCCCGGTGTCTCAATCTGCAATCAGAGTACTTAGCTCTTCAAATRCTGTTGCATTTGGAGGTAAAGAAGATATTGTTAAGAAGCCTTGATTCCTCCAGCAATATGCAGCTGCCATWGACTCACCTGAGGCCGATGGAAACTAGCTCAAATCACACAGAAACTGGGACCAGACAAYCAGAAAATCAAAGCAGTCAAGTGTCAGCCTAAGTTCCTTTTGGGCACTTTTTTCATTTGTTACAGCTTTCATKTTTTCTCTGGCTTCCACTATAACTGACATCTGCTTTTTAGGTTTTTTTTTCTATAAGATCTCATAAAGTTGTTGAATGCCCAACACTTGCTTCTTTTCAGCCTTCTGAATTCAACATTTGCCTTTGTCAGAGGGAAAATGGTGCTTTCAGCTACAGATATTTCAGCTTCCATTGATGAAAGGAGAGTTTATGGTTTAAAGGAGATGTGCTATCTTTTATTATAACAGCTGATACAGCTGAAGGAAAAGACAAGCTTTGAGCACACAGCCCTACTCAAGGACAAGCTTGTGAGAAAAMAATTTACTCCCTGCTTGATCCACATTAAATAGAATGTGGATGAGTACAAGCTAGGAAAATCTCTGAGCAACAACAGCTGCTCAGTGTTTTGCAGTAGTTCAATACAGAAATGTTACTTCAGCTTGAATTCCCCCTTTTTTTAACAGATGACAAAGAAGTGGTAGTCTTGCTGTGTTCACTTGGAAAGCAAGTTAATTCCCTTCCACTTTATTTTACAGGTCTCCCAGTAAATGTCTAGGTAAAGACATGAAAATGTTTTGATCATGTACATTCTGGTTTAAATTATTGGAGAGATTGTATGTATATAGAGACATGCAAATTCCATGTTTATTGTGGTCATTTTTGACATTTTGAAAAACCAGCCCCCTCAAGCAATATCTGCTCATGCTATGCATGAGCAGATTGGTCTCACCATCAGTAAATAAAACTATTATTGGGTCCTGGAAACACCTCAAAATCTCTTTAAAGCAGAAGTAACCCTTCCCTGAATCAATATATTTTTCTGTGTTCAAATCTGGAGCTGGATATTACTCCTTTCCTATCTACTTCCAAACATTCAGGACAAGKAATAACCAACTCAAGGTTTTTCCCACCCTATYCAAAGGACAGAGAACAGAAAACACAGAGGGGAGAAACTCTTACCTTTATTTTCATTCTCTGGTACCTTGGGATAATAATTCAGTATCTTGGGGCTGCTCATGTTAGATCACTTGCTTTTTTCTCTTACTCTTAGAAAACAGAGGCTGAATTGGAGGTCTGCACTGTGAGGGCTGTTTCTGCCTGAGAAATACTGCATGCACATCTAGCTCTCAATCTCTCTCCTTTCCATTTATAGTTGCTGATTGGCTTTATGGTTAGTTTCTTCTTAAAACTGAGGTTGTGTCCCTGACACATTAGATGATGGGAACACAATGTGATATGGTCCACTGGTGTGGATTTCTGAGTCTCCAACAATTGTAGCTGAACTATGGTCTGTCTTTTCAGCAAAAATCTAGTGTTAYCTTAAAATTTGCTGGTAATGGAGAGATCATCACAACTGTTGACTGTTACATGTTTATCAGTTAATTATTCTGACAATTAAGAAATGTATTTTCTGGTTTTATTCTGGGGGCTGGAGCTTTCAGCCCTCCTACACCTTCTTTCTATTTTGCAGTCAACTCTCTACAGATGAGCTTGTGTAGTATTTGCAGCAGCCCAGTTATCTCAGTTGTGTTGTCTGGCTTTGGGAAGAGGATTTTTCTCCTCTATGTGTATTAATCTGATTACAGCATTCATATAATAGGTTGAGATTGCCTCTTCTTTTTTTTAATGTTAAAAAAAGGAGAAAATCTATCAATCTACTCAAATTATTTATTRCTTAGGGAGTGATAAAAATCATGACATTAAGAAAAATTGTACTTTGCTTAGTTTATTATATGTTGGAAATAGTGCTTATGGTGATCTAGAGTTTAATGCTGGGGAAAAACTGGCCTATTTTTGAGATTTGGTTTTCTTTGATCTCTTATTTCCTGGGGATTTTCCACAGCTTCTGTGTCATGAAAGCTGCCTTGCCTCTTTGACCTTAGTAGAACTCATGTAGCCGGCTGTKTCCTTGTATTTGCATAGCCTGAAGTTTCTCTTTTTTCCCCCTACACTTTCTGTTGTGTAATCCTTGACTACTTTTTTTCTTAAATAAWTTTTTTCCAAGTATCCATTCTAAATATCTCCTTCGAGGTAATRAGAGCTGCCTTGTCTTCATTCTTCTTCACTAAAATGGCACTCAGTTCTRTGCACTGTCAGTGGACCAAGGCTTTTGCCAGAAGACACTGAATGGAATTTGGCAAAATTCTGGCATTTTTCAACCTAGCTGGATCATATGTGAGAACCAAATCCATGGCATTTGCTTTGGACTGATTCCTGAAATTTTAAACCATGCATTTCAGACAGTTAATTGCTTTGCTGTGCTGAATCTTGGTGAAGATAATGTACATCCCCTTTTTATCTTTCATGATGGCATACAATGATTCAGTTGTTTTGACATGAATTTCCTGTTATTTCTTCCTCTGCATATTTGAGAGTAGCAACTGCTATTGAGAGGGAGAGAGAGAGAGAGAGATTTGAACATGCATATGCTTTTGGAAAAATACAAATATCCTCAATGAAATAGCCAGGAAGGTGATTTTGTATTCTGTTAGAAACTCTTGAAATGAAATGCAGTTTTGAGCCTGATGCTGCCATGTTTATAGAGACAAGACATTCTACTGGAAAGTAGTGCTAGTAGTTGAAAGTTTTTCTCCTGTCTTCTGTGCACAGACTTTATCAAAGCTTTAAGGAACCAAGTTATTCTTTTGTTCAGTCAGCATTAGAAGAGTTCTATGTGCTACAATRGCTGTATAGGAACATACAGTTTAAGGAGGAGGTGAATTTTTTTCTCCCCTTTTCCATGCCTTAATTTTTGCTCTCCTGAGACAGAGATTTTTATTTTGCTTGTGAAATAAAATAAATCCAAATCAAACACCATTTCTTTGCTCTAAGTTATTTCCTTTTATTTCTTTTTTTTATTTTTCTTCTTTTTTTCTTTCTCATTGCACTCTGTTGCCGAAATTGGATTGAAATATTCAGTCCCATTTTATAGCAAACCCACAGTTTTGTGGCTTTTTCCATGGTGAATTAAAGATCAGTTTTTCTTTCTAGGGCAATAGGCATGGACTTGGTTAGACTGTTGTATCTGTTTTAACTTGGGTTCATTATATTCCACTCCAGAAAAAAAGAAARCCAAATATTTTTATTGGCTTGTCACCTTTACTGTTATAAAAACATTAAATTGAGAACCTATTAAAACCWGATTTTAAAATGCCTGAAAATCATAAGTATGTATTGCAGTAATGTGTATGGAGTCATTTTAGTGAATGTCYGATTTTTCATTAAGTTTTTGTAATTTGCAAAATCAGCCTGCCTAATTTAAGAGTTCCTTAGGCACCACAAATGCCATCTTCTGCTGTTTCTTAAGGGAATGGATAACCAGTCTGAAAAYGGTAAAAAGTTTCAGCTAAATTTGCTCTCTAAAATGTCAGGGGAGGACATGGTAGGAAAAACTGCCCTTTGAGCAAGATGTTCATCAGTGTCACATGGAAGGTGATGCCATATATCTGGCAGAAATGCTCCAGAGGACAGACACTAGCTCAGATTTTCAGAAGGGAAAAAAGATTGTGGGGAGCGGGAAAATCTGAGCCATTTGAACTGCAAAATTACAAKGCATCTTTGTATTTTGGGTGGCATATGGGCCTGGATGCTTCCTAAAGTTGTGGTGGACTTGGCCCCATTTATAATAATTTGCCAAAACATTAGAGACATATACAGTTTAGTAAAACTGARTCTTTGTAGAATATATGTGAATTTTGATTTCCAATACTCTCCTGAGGAGCACTTTGTGATGAGGGTTATGATTAAATGGAATATCCTTGCATAATAGCAGAGGTATTAGCAGTGGTTTTTTATATTCCTTCCTGCCACAGAGCTGTCTTTAGGCCACCAGTGACTTTTCTTTTTTTCTTCATTTTTCACCCTTTTGCATTGGTGAAATCAAGATTAAATTACCCAAGAMTTAAATAAGAGGAAAACCAAAATTTAGTATATGTTTGAGACCCTTTTTAAAGTTAAAACTAAAACCAATTTGCACACATGCACATATATATTTCCAATCTCTTGCTGAAATATTAATTAAAGAAACACAGCCTGATTTTTTCCTGTGAGCCTAATCACTTATTTCAACATTGATGGGAGCCCAGGCTTAACCAAAAGAYCAGTAGACCTGCCTGCTATAAACCAACAGTTCCTCTTGTGCTCAGGTCTGCCAAGAACGGCAGAGTACGACCAAAGGACCAGCCTTTATTAAAGATACCCTACATCACTATATATTGCAACAATTGAATCTCAACATAATAGTCTCATCAAATTTTTTTTTGCTCCTTGACATATGGTAGGAGAAATTCAAAAGGATTTTTAAGTTTCCTCAGAAAGATTCAGTTGCACAGCTCCCACTAACTAATTTATTTTGCTAAAATTTCCACTTRAATTGTAAAAGAGTTAAATGTACAAATAATGTTTTACAGAATCAAGGACTTTCTTATGTATGCATTTTAAAAAGTGTTYGTCTTTTTATTGGGACTGTCTTTTGCTTTATTTTATTAAAAACAATTTTTATTTGCTTTCTGTGCATATTGGTAAATTTTCTGTTGAAGAAAAGAACATAGGAACCTTGTATGAAAAGAAAAGTAGTTAATGGATTTTTTTTCCAGCTCTGGTCTGAAATGTGGTGGAAACATTGCAGTGTTAGATGTGATAAAATCAGTACCCAGGGATTTAGACTATTCAAAAACATGATCAGTGACAGAACAAAATTTGACTCAACTTGCTGAGGTGTTGCCCACAAGAAAGATTTTAGGGCAGCTTCCCAAGTTACAAAAGCAACAACCCTAAWACTTCCTGCTGCTAAAGGCCACTCCTGTGCACATACTCCCCTGTCATCCAAACCTCTCCCAAGCCAGAATACATGCTGTTACCMAAACACCATGTGCCAGGAAAAGCTTTTTAATTGCTTTGAAGATAAAGTACTGGACAGGTTGCTTAACAAAACTCTATTATCCCCTTCATGGGAGATGGTGAAGAAATGCTCAGGCAGTGAGCTGATGTGTGTGGCCCCTATATTTAATCTCCCTCTGTTCTTGGCAGTTGACTGGCTCCCTGAGAAGAGCCCTTCTTAGGCAGACTTCTAGGATTTTTGTGATGGCAAACAGATGTGATGCTAACAATTAGAAGATAATTGGTATTGATATTCCTTATATCATTAGTGTTAGTAGGACTGAACCAGTACTTGGATAGAGTGGAGAATTTCCCCAAAGCCCTCAGCACAGACCTGGTTTTACTTGTAAACCAATAAACATTTCAGTWAAGGCTACACACAGCCCTGTGGTCCTTTAATGCAGGGAGTGACAGGAAGTGGAACTATCCTTCTAGTTAGAGAAAGTCATTTCAATCCTTTTGTTGTCTAGATACATATGCAGATAATCCAGCTTTTGCCACCAGTCATATCAAGCCAGATGAGGTCATATGAGCTGCAGTCACAGCATAACAAGTATTCCAGATACCTCTGTGCTACTTCTGAGCTTATATCCATGGAGATCTTTTACCCTGAGGGCAGAAAACCTATCAAAGAGAGGAAATTAAGAGTGAGTTGTGCCTTTGAGCCAAAATATACTGTAAGGACCATCCATAAGCAATAGCACTGAAGGATAAATTTGTGGTAAGACACTTCTTAATATCATTCTATTTGCCTACACAAGCAGGTATTTTAAATAYTGGGGTGTGAACAGAAAAAATTAAATGGATAAAGCACAACCATAGGTGGAAAAACACTTATTTGATTGACTTTTTAAATTGCTAAACACATAAAATCTGTTCCCAAAAAGGTTTCTGGGTTTTATATATWTWTTTTTGRTGTGCTTTAATGAAGTGTGCATATAACCTGATGTCCTTCAGACATGTAAATTATAAAATAAACTTATGCCATTCTGCTGTAATATTCTGAAGTGCCCTAAAGAAATCTTAAAGGTTTGACAGATTGTTTAAATGCAAATAGCTCATGTTGTTAAGTTTGCCCAAGTACAGATGTTCCATTTGAACTTGCAGTCTAAGTGGATGCAAGGGATCTCCTGTATGTGGCAAGTGGGACCATTTATCCCATCTCAGCTGCCTTTGGATGGAGCATAATCATCACCCTTATATATGGCACCAGTGCCCAGTCCTGGTCTCAGAACAAACCTTTGATGACTGGTGGCGTAGGATGCTCCTGTCCTTAGCACCAAAATATGGGTTGTTGTGGATAACTGGATTGTAACCTGAAGCTCGTTACTGAGTATGAGATGGACTGTAGACTGACTCAGATTACACTGTGGTTTTGTTTGTTCTTTTGGGTTTTTTTTGCCAATGCAAGCATATGCAAAAGATGGAGGAAACCCATCCCCCCCCAAAAAAAAACCAAACCAAACCAAACCAAACCAAACCAAAACAAAACAAACCCCAACAACAAAAAAAAAAACCATCAATGGCACTGGTCCTTTTTTCAGAGTCAACAGTCACCTCAGGAGATGGGGTGTTTATGTTCAGGCTAGTCCAGATTTAATTCTGTCGTCTATCAGGCATGATCTGAAGGCATATTTTCCAGTATTCACAAAAAATTCTTGGTTATTCTGGAGTTAGATTAGGTAAATTATCCTACCCTTAGGAAATATTAAAAAAAAAAAGTGCCTGGGGGAAAAAAGGAAAAAAGGTTTGTTTAAAAATGGATCCGTTAAATTAATAGATACAATTGGCACTGCCAAGGAGCAGAGGCCTGTGTCATGGAATTGGGAGTAATGCTGGGGTGAGGAGGACAAAGGTGTGAATAGTCTAATCAAGTAGCTCAGTGGTTTTGTCTCATCTTCTGTAACTTAAAGCTGTAGCCTTGTCATAGCAATCCTGTCATACCTACAGGAGACTCACAGTGGTCAGTGGAAGGAAGAATCTCAGGAGGTTGGTTAGTGCCATACTCAAAGCAGCCTCTAGTTTCTCTCTTGAACATAATTACAGCTGGGCTTGCTTGAACATAGATCTACGAAGATGAGTGAGATGAATTCCTGCTTGCTTGTGTCTGAGAACGGGCAAAACCTTTCTGCCTCTTTAATCCTCTAATTGTCTTGTGTGAGAATCATCCTCTTATTCTCTTCCTTCCTTTCAGTACACACCAGGTCTTAAATATGACTTCTACTTGTCTTTTCAAAGGCTTCCTTTCAATATTAAGTTGCCCCCTCAATTTTAGTGACTCCCTGCCTAGCATTAAATGGCAATTCCATGGGATAACTTTAGTCAAACAGATGAAGTAGACTTAACAGTTAAAGAAGTGGGCTTCAAATTGCAGTTTCAATGGTTTTTCAGTGTTATTCTTCAACGAAGATGTCAAGCATCCTTTGCAGGAAGGGCAGCTGTCTGGCAGGGAATTTGATAGGTTTGCTTTGGGCAAGATTAGACATGTGTTCTAACATAATACAAAATGTAGTTCATAATTTCATAGAGACRTGTTCCTCTCTGTAACGGATACAACAGACAGTTGGGGGAGCACAAGTTTCAAGAGACACAATTATTATTCATTTGCAAAACAGGCGTGTTGCACAACAGCTGCTTGCCAGCATCAGCTATTCTTTTACCTTACAGCTGTGCAACTCTATTTTAAAATTCTTAAATTGGTTCAGAGAGAGTAAAGTATTTTGGTTTTTTAAATATGTTTTAAATGCTTTTTATCAATGAAAGCATATATAATGTTTTGAAATTAAGCACTTAAAAATTACTGGTAAAGTTTTGGAAGAAATGTGGCAAAGGTATGTTTMTCAGTACTTTTTTATGTAATTACACTGAAATTTATCACTACCTGATTTAACTTTAACAGGCCAGTTTGAAGAAAGAATTTTGAAAGAGAACAAAGTAGTTTTCAGATAAGAAGCAGGACTACTTTAAAAGTAAAGAAGGAATARTTTGCTGTTGGTAATTTTCAGTCTGAAATTTAGATTTTCTTAATATATATTATCTAGTTTTTGTTGAAACATTTCTTTTGTTGCCATCTACCTCTTCACGTTTTTATAAATTCTCTTTGTCAAGTGTCAGTGCAGATTTGAATCTATGATGATTGTATGTCTTCAAAGTTGGAGGAATATCTAAATCAATTCCCTAATAAAATCACTGCTGCCTGAAATATAACAGCCTGTGCTTTTACAGTTATTTATTAAGTGCTCAATAGATATTTTGTTGTACAGTGGATAACAACTGAACATAAACTCTGCTGATGTACTTGTAAGTAGAAAGTTTATTACTCCTATTACAATTTTTCTGGCATTCTTAGAGAACCAACTAACATCTATACATTAGGGTAGTAGCTTTTAATTGTTTCAGAACTTTCCTGGAAATGTGGGATGATTTAATAATTCATGTGGTTTTCTTTCCTGCTTTTGTGCTTCAAAGRATGGTGAACAAATTAGCAAAAACCTCAGAGCCAGCTACTGTCCTATATCTGCACAACTCCCACCAGCTTCAACTTGCAAGYTCTGCTTAATGACTTGAAATGGATATGGCTTTATAGTCTGCATGTGATGATTGAGCTCATGATGGTGATGAGAAATGAGTATGTGCTAGAGCTGCAGGATCAAACCTTTAGGAAGTACATTACCCTAGTGTACAGCTGAAGGCTTCTAGTATGCCTTAGCTTTTTTCACTACAATTGAGCTCATGTATTTTAAACTATACCTCATCATGTTTGACTTAATGTGAGAAAGAAAATTTAAAAATTGCTCATTAACTACAGCTATTTATGCATACATCTAACAAACTCTATAGACATAGATTGTTTCAAAACAAGTTCAGCTGAAAGCAGAAAAAGTGTCTAGTGACTCTCAGTTCTCCTCTTTAAGAGCTTTAAGAGCTAATAAAAGTTGRATTTAGTATAGAATCTTTAAAGGAAAGAAAATTATGGTAAGCTAGGAATTTTGTAAAAGGGAAAAAAAAACAAGTATTAATTTCAAGCTGGACCCATAATAGTTATAGGGTACATTTTCAAATCTATATAATTAGGGGCTCTAGAAGGATTAGAAGGAAGCTTAAATAATAGGATTTTTTTAACTGAAATGCAGTCATATGCATAATAATCTGGATTTTTTCCTACATTGATCAACTGAAGGACAGTAGAATGGGTAATGATGAAATTGCTGTAGAATGCAGGTCATGACTCATAAACACCCATTACTGTAAGCATAAGGATACTGCAATACTGTTTTCTTTTTCAAGAGATAGGTATATGAATAAAATGAACAGGAGAATAATGAGTATCCAGGCTCCCATAATATTTTTGACATAGAGAGATACATGGATGGATGAATGATAGGATGATGGATGGTGACAGGCTATCATCTTGCTTTTTCTGCTAGTAGATACTTTTCCTGAGTATCTCYTCTGTTCCATCTGAAATCTACTGACTGTAAGGTCATAATACTCACAGTATTTTTCTTAGCAWCATAGTTGTGATGGTTTCCTGATTTGACAATTCAGATCTCTTCAAACAGACTGGCATATGTTGAGGGATTAACAGCAAAATCTGGATGACGTGTTTCACCCATATATATTCCCTAAGGGAGGACAGACTTTTTTGTTCTCTYTAAAGATCTTGGGATCCTGTGGTTATGATTCTTATCTCAAAACAAATAGAAAAAGACTACTGAGGTTTGATACTGCTTTCCATTGCTATACAGTTTCATCTGTATAAAATTAATAGCTATAGGAAAGTTTCCAATAGACTTCAAAAAGACTCTGGGAGCCCTGCCTTTAGGGTCAAAACTCTGGGGCATGAGACTKGGAATTTGGAAGGCATTTGGGAATAGACACTTTACTCTTATATCATGGCAAAAAAGCAATGGCTTCTCTCAGTGACCTCTCTACAGAAAGGAGAAACCAGCATATTTATATGGATTCAAAATAATTTAGAAAGCATCTGAGGCTTTCAGATTCTAAATCCTTTTCTGACTTCTCAGACTAGTGCTATCAATATAGCATTCTCAGATTTACTTCTGGGCAAAAAGTCTCAGCTTTTACATAACCTGATGACATTCAAATGATCTTTTCTAATCAGAGTTGAGTTTTGACTTCAACTTGGCTGCTAGTAGAGTAAGAGAATTTGAATAAATAAATTGTTAAAACCAGCCTTGATAAGTTTTTTAATCAGTTCAGAAGAGCTTCTGCTTAAGCCAGATTTGTTTCTAAKAGTTTATAGAAGTGATGCCGAATAGTTTAGCTTGTCAATTTAAACAAATCTCATAATGGTCCTAAAGTTTCTACCATTCCCACTAATTTCTATATTTTCTTTGAACTCATTTACATAAGTGAATAATATAATCCCAGCCTCAGAGTCCTTGAGTGAGAACTATTTAGCACATGTGGCCACTAAAGTCTATGGAAAGATTTCTGTCTGTGGAAAGATTTTTGTGGAAATTGGGCTTGGTTCTTCGGTTCCCTGAGACCACTGTAATTAGGAATGGATTTTTCCTCTCCCTTTCATTGAAATCTGTAAGGATTACTTAYTTAGAGACCTTTAAAGTAGAAACCTTTAAAATATTAGCCTTTCAACAGCCTAGCTTGAAGTCGTGTTTGAGAAATAGTTGTTCTGTAAGATTTTGATTTCATTTGTGGACTGTAAATCCAGATATTCATAAGAACTTAAGGTGGCCTAAGCTGAAGTTTAAAATGACTGTATATTTACACCCTGCTGAGGGCATGATCCAAAAGGTATGGTGCTAAGGTTTGGCTCACTTTAACTCAGATTCCTGTTGAGAAATTCTCCTGTTTATTGTTTTTATTTTTTTTTCATTAAAACCAACTGTCTTTCCTCAAAGAGGGGGAAAGTGTAGGATTCTTGAAATCAAAGATCAAAGAAAAGCAATTCTCTAGTCACAGTTGGACAATGTCAGAATTTCTGAGCTCCAGGTACTTTGGTGTTATGTGAGCAAACAGGGTGGGCTGAAGCCACTAGCACATGCAAGAAAATCTCCGAGACCCTGCTGGGTTCTGTGAAAAGCAAACAAAGGGTGACATTATCAGCAAAATAGTTTCAAAAAAAAAACCCTACTGGGATAAATTTTTAAACAGAAGTTATAACATAAGAAGGAATTCATATTTTGTTAAATCTAGCAAATTGTTGGCATGTAATATAAACAATAAATTCTTTCCTGCTGGAGGAAAACTCACTGGAATTAATTAAACTTATACCAGGGATAAAGTTCACCCAACACATAAAAAAGTACACTTCATTGAAATAATTTTTTGTTTTCAATGAGTTCAGTGGGTAAAAAATAGTTGTGTAACAGTTTTAAAGATACAGATTTTGTGAACTTTTTGAGCTGCTTGCTATTTGAATTATATTAGCAGTCTAGAGATGGAAATKGTAACAGTTCTGCAGACTTGAAAAAGAGCTGGACAGTCATGCATGCAGCCTTTGTGAGCACARAAGAATGYTTCTGCGTTGTTCTTAAAGATTTTCTCTGAGGAAAAAAAAATATCTTCTTGATACATACATTCTCAGTAGTTACATTTTCCCTTGATTTGGAAGTAAAATATTTCCAAATATGATTTGTATTAAAAATTCCAAATATTGTGTCAACTTATAGAATACCTTWATGGAAAGAAGAGGGGGCTAGGGTAAAGTTGAATGTTCACAAGTGTGTTGGAGGATAGAAATCTTAAATAGTGTAATATCTATGACCAAGCAAGAGGCTACATTCTGCTCTCAATTACTCTGGCAGAAATCTAGAATTACTCATTGGAAGTTCAAAGTTTTTGCTGCAGATTTACACCCATATAATGAAGAACAGAGTTCAGTTATGTAAGGGTGGGAAAATCAATTTGGCCAGAATGTAACTAGCCTGGAACGCAAACTCTAATCACAGAAGGAAACTTTTTCCAGGTCAGAAAGAAGACTGCACATTGTGTATCCCTCTTTTATTCCTCCCCTCCTCGTCCACCATCTTTAGCTAATACATTCAAGCAAGAATAGACTCCTGCTCCTTGCATTAGCATCCCATGGAATTAGACTTTGGACTGCYTCAGCTTTATTATGTAAGGCGGAATAAAAGAGTTCAGGTATGTTAGAGTCAAGAAATTCCATAGAAGGCTAAAAAGAAGTCATGCAATATAAGCAAAAGTGGCTGGACTATAGTTTAGGTGAGTAAAATGTAAAGCTAAAACCAAATAATGRAATATTGGGAAATTTCCTAAATTGAAGTAGCTTTCAGAGACCAGAATCTTTTGACAGGTTATTGGAGGAGATTTTTGAATAGTCTGCTAGTTACAGATTCCAGTGTTGCTCAGGTGGTTTGTGCTGCAGAAATTGTAATGCTGTGCTGTAATGATTTCTAAAAAGAAAATAAAAATACTGCCTGCACATCTTGTTCTTATTCTGTAGAATATTCCCTCCCTTGGTGCAGAGACGGGGATGGAATGAAAAATAAAACTTTCAAAGAGAATGTAAGAAAAAAAAATAAAGGAATATAAAGGAATAATGTGTGGAATCTAATTATATCTTTTCTTATGGAGAGAGAGWGACTGTACTGTACTTGGCCTAGAGAAGTAGAGGGAATCACTCTCACACAGAGTTTTGTACCAATAGAAAATCTTCCTGGATCTGTCAGGAAAGTTACTGTATTGTTGGCTGTGATGCTGCATGAACATGTGATGAAGACATTTTCTGTATGAAGACCTATCTATCTGAGGGTAATAGTTTCTGCTTTTGTTACCATTGAAGGTGTACATGCCACCAGTGACATTTTCACTAGTGGCTGTTAACTTAGTTCTTGCTGATTTATAGCTGGCACTGTCTGTTTAGCTGGATCTAAATAACCAGTTTAGTCTCCCTTCTGGTTTTGATAAAACTGTGATTTCTTTGTAGCTCATCCTAGGGTTACTGTAGGTGGAAAAAAATTATTTTGGCTTTCTGTTTTATTTTTTAATTTTTGAATGCTGATGTTGCTTTTATGTCTGCCAAATGCTCGTTACATATGTCAGTTCTAAAAGCCCAACTGATGGATACAAGCTGGGAGAGGAGTTGTATCATTTGTCTCTTTCCTTGCACTTGAAGGTAAGACCAATATATAACCATAGCTTCCTTTTTTTTTTAAATAACATGCCACATCTGCAAGGTAATATTTCTCCCCAGTATGCAGAGAAGCAGGAAGGAAGCATCTAACATCTGCAGGATTTTAAGTTATTTTTGACAGCTGTGTGCTATTGAGGGTTTGATGGGGTTTGTTTTTTTGTTTTTGGTGGGGGTTGTGGGKTTTTTTTGGKKTTTTTTGGGTKTTTTTTTGTGAAAGATAAAACAACCCAGGTGAATTGCTCAAAGGACATTAATGTCTGTCTGACATGTTAAACACATGTACTCATATGTACATAAATATACACACAAAAGATAAAGTCATGCATCTGTAGACAGAGTAGTGGTGAGGAAATACAGTTTACTGACTGGAAAAGCTGCTATTGTACTTTACTCTTGGACTTTTSTTGGGATGACACAAGGTGTATGGTTTAGCATAGATGGGAGGTGTTTAATAATGAAAAACAGCAGTTCCTTGACACTGATAAAAAAACTGGAAGGTTTAGTGTAGTGACATACAGAACCCATTTCAGAAGTTGGCCTGGAGCACTCTCTGATCACAGCAGAAGGGAGAAAGGCACAAGCTTTCACAGCTCACTGTAGGAAATGTTCACATATGGCCAACAGGAGAYAGTGGCAGATGGTTGAGATTTTTAGTATGTGCATTAGGCCAATTTTTATTTGAAAGAAAAGAGCACCCACTTACAGCTCAACTAGACGTGGTCAAGGTTTTTCATTCATTGACACATAAAGCCTGTCTGCTTAATATTTCACAGGTAGAGGTGAGTGACCATCTCTGCCAGAGTTCCAAGCTGGCCAAGCACAAGAMAAGAGCACAGTGAGTGTAGTGATATGCCCTGGTGAGGAAATACTGTTGTAAATGGGGATTCCATATACTGTCCTCATAATTCCTCAATAAGAGCAGGTAAATGGCACAGAAACATGATTAAAAGAGCATGTCTGTTTATCAAAACAAAACAAAAACCCTAGAGTGRCTTCAAGGTACAGTATTTGCTCTTCACAACTTGAGATCCAAAATGAAAGTACTGGTCACAGAAAAGATCCAGTACTCAGGATGGTGCCTCTGACCATTAGCAAGTGATGCTGTGCAAGGGAAGTAYGCAGCAATGGGGCCTACAGAATCATACAATTGTTCAGGTTGGAAAAGACCCTTAATATCACACAGTCAAGCTGCAAACCTAGCACAGCCATGGGGAGTAATGCTTCACCAATACATCCATGCATCATAAGAGCACTGTAAATGCCAGATTTTCTGATGGGAACTGTGGCAGGGATAGTGGTATAATGGTAGTCTTCTAATACTTCCCTAARAACTACAATGTTTTTTCATACTTTATATTAAGGTGTTCTGTTTGCAATAGGAAATCTCACCTTTAAAATGCATACCAGTATCTCCTGAATTAGTGCAAATCACAGGAAATGTAGACTAAATATTTATGTGGTTAAAGATGATGAAAATAATATGGGCATTGTAGGAAGGGTTACTTGATAACAGAATTAGTTACAATGACTATCTGCAAAGGCCAACAGGAAACCAAAAACATTGCTGGGATCATTCTGCTATACTGATAAACAGTGAGGAATATTATGCAATAATTACTACCTAGATCAAGGTCTGGGGTGGCAGATGGGTAGAGTATTTACCTATAGTAGGTATAAAGTGTGGGGGATGCAAGTTGACATTGAATGATTACAGTCTCAAAGCAAGAGGGAAGCAGAAAGTAGATCATGAGTCAGAAGTGCTCCTCCAGCTGCAGTGCAGCTTGCACTTGTTTAAGGTCAAATATCAAAGCTAATCCTTTAAAAGATAGTGATCTTCGTTTTCATGTTGTATTCTCTAAGTATTAATAYAGTCTTTTTTTTTTATTGCTAACCTTTCTCTCCTAATAATTTTCATGATTGTTAAAAAAGTTGTTCTTCATTGCTGTCTATAYACACTTTTAGCAGAGAAAGTTTTCTTCATATCGCCTAAACTCTCTGTGCAGTAATTTCCACTGACTGCAAGGGTATCTGGTGCTGATAGCAAAGCTTATTGACTTCAAAGTCTCTTACTGTTGTTGCTGCACTTGGCTGAGAGTCTGATCATGACTGTAGCAGATGTTTCTAAGCTATATTTCTAAAGTAACTTTTTTTTTTTTTTAAGAGACCAGTGGGAACCTTATGTAGAAGTTTTTCACTGCAATGCTGAAGTGAATGCCAACATAACTTTGATTTTGAAACCCTCTATCAGATCCACAGTGCTCGTAAGAGGAAAGTTTCCTGCAGATGAAAGCATAGGTTTGCCACTCTGCCAGCCACCTGATGGCAGATAATCAGCAGATTCCTTCCTGCTTAGTCTCAGTTTCTTTTTATGGGTTATTTTTTACAGTTTGTTAGGAAATTTCACAGTAAGTAAAGCAAGTTAATTTCTCTGAAGAAATTTTGGATGAAATTTCTGAACAGTTCACACACAGTATCAAGACTCAGAATAACTTTGTTCAACCACAAATATTGCCAATTTCCTTCTCATCTAATTAGCACTTATAAATGTCTCCATAGCATCATGAAATATTCCATCAAAATTTTGGGTGCATGCGCATTGGGAAWTTTTTTTTTCCAAGGGAATCCACATTGGAAGCAGTAGTGATTGCAGAGAATTTCTTGAGGGGAACATAAGCTAGTTTAAACTTTGGTCAAAATTTCAAATGGAACAAAACTTCTTCCATCAATATCATTATTAAAATCAGGCTGGGAATTCTRTTCCTTACCACTTCCACTGAAAGTCATGTCATAATTTAAGAGCTTAATCATGCATTCTATAAATGTCTGGTTTTGTCATGTCTACCATAGMCATTCCTCCAGCAGTTCTACAAAGAGCTGAAGCTCTTAATTACCCTAATAAGAGGGAGAAGTSCTCTTTGACAATGCAGCACTGAAGTCATGTGCCTGTCATGTATTTTAAGACAGAAAAATGTAGGTCAAGCAGTAGAAATCATAATTCACCAGGGCCCACCAAAAGTGCTACAAGGCCAGAAATCCTTTCAAAGAAAGAAAAACAAATTGGGAGAGCAGAAATGGAAAAAGGCAAAGATACCTGCCAGTGTCCAGATGGATCCTGGAGAAGCCAGTGTGCCTGCTATGACTGTGCCCTGGAGARAGTTTGTAAATGAGAGACCAAGGAGACAAGGAAAGAAGGATAGAAAAGCTGCCACTTCAATCCTTAGGATTGACTGTTAGCTTTCTGACCAGTTTGTGCTGATTTCATTGTTAGCTGCAGTTAAYATCAACTTTGAGAGTCTTCAGCATTGTTGCTCGGGTCATTGTTGCTTATAAATGAACAAATACATCCTTTCCCCCCCCCCACCTTTTCCACTTCCACCTCCCAAAGAGAAAAGCTGATCCTATCATTAAGCTTTACCATCTGGCTGTGTGGTCTAGCCAGTAGATCAGTATGTAAATACTTACATAGTGTGTTCTGTTGCCATCAGTTCTTTCTTACCCTTATAAAATTYTAGTTTATGTTTTCCAGTCCTATAGTATTTAAACTTAATTCCTTTAAGCCAAATACTTCTCTATTAAATAGAGTAGACAACAAGGAGAAATAACTAATTTTTAACCCATACAGATTTATAATTWAAAAAAAAAATCCCTACCTAAGAAAGAAAGTATTGAAGCTCCRTATAGACCTGGGAAGGTCATTTAGCCTCATGATTCCACTTGACAGTGTTTTAATATACCTTACATACTTACAAGGTGGTATGGTACTAAATTATAAACAAAGGTTTGAAACCATCTGATGGGAGATGCTGCAAATGTACAGCATGAATGAAAATTTTAGAAGAACTGCTCACTTTATCAGTTAATGCATTCAAACCCTTAAACTCCTGTCTGAATTTTGAAAGGCCAAATTGTTCAGACGATAAAAAGATATCTTTATTTAAAGGTTGTCCTCTTTGAAAAACTTCCCCAAACATTCAGCTAAAGCAGAAGGATTTCCTTTAGGAAGCCGGATGCACCTTTTTCTGTGACTGTAACTAGGCTTTGGATTATATAACTTTTGGAATACAAAACTGTTAAGCAAAACAACAGCAGCTTACTCAGTAGCTTTACATACTTGCAGATAGGATTAAATACTTGTTCAATGTCTTGCCTTGAGACTAATGGATTCAACTGATTTTTGTAATAAGAAAAATAATGTCCATAGAATTATGCTGTGAACATGAGTCAGAGCTGAAGGATTTGTCTCATCAGTGTCTAACAGGTTGAACATATTTTGTTACACTGAACAGACATGTGGTGTGTTTCTTGCATTATTAAAGTTTAAACCTGTCTTATCTGGAGTAAATAAATAAATCATATTGGTTCAGGTACCTTCAGTATTTTGGAACCATCAGTTACTTTTTCAAGAGTTGTTCATCCCCAGCTGGGGAGAACTTCTTGCTCAACCTGAAATCAGTGAGCACAAAATCATGTGATTGTATCAGCACRTTCAAGCTCATTCAGAATTGGCCTGGCTCATGTAAACTCTGTGCACAGCTGCTGCACCAGTAGGATGAAGTGGGGAAACAGCTCAGAACAGAGCTCTGCAGTCTCTGGACCCCTGACATTTCCTGTTTGACCCTGTACACATGCAACAGCTTCCTTGTTGAAGATCTTAGAGCAGAAGAAGCAAACAAATATCTTGGCTCCACTTCGGAGGCAGGTGTCCCCTCTCTTGATATTTCCTGTGCTCTGGAGACCCTGCCAGCTGTCTGCTCAGTTCATGTGGACAGTTTGTCTGAGGGCTGGGGGTGCAGGAGGGGAGCAACCTTCATGGGACTTGTGCTGGTGTCACACTCAATGAAGGAAAGGAAATGTATGCTGGGTTTTTGTGCTGTGAACAGCTATTTCTGTTCAGTCCTGAGAGCAAAAATTCATCATAACATAACAAGTGACTGATACGTTCTTTTATGAAGTGGTTTAGACTTAGGTGTGTTCGCTGCTGCTGTTTGAAATAAATATTACAACTTTTTTTAGAATGTGGTGACTATTATATTGAATGCCTACATGCTGTCTTACTTTGAGGTACAGAGCATTCATACAATCTATAATTTATGTAAAAATGTTGACTGTGTGACACTTTTACAGTCATGCTTTACAGCTAGATTGTCACTATCAGCTAAATGGCCCTACCTTTGACATATCACTGGAACCACCACTACTGTTGACAAAACTACTAAAGACTGTGTTTTGACCTTTGCTCTGTTCTCCCATTCTTTGGTTCCTCTTTACAGTTTTATCTTCTTATGTAGAATCCCACTTGAAATGTTATCCTCTATTTTTTCCCTCATCTCAGTTTTCTTCTAGCTTCCTCATAACTCTCCAACCTTTCCTGCACATCATTTCCCTTGTGTCAGGACTTCAGTCATGATCTGTGTTCATCCTCCTGAGTTCAGATGATGTGCCCTGCCTGACTGGCTGGAGGATGTCTACTCTAAAGTCTAAGTGAATAAATTATAAACCTACAGTTCCTCTCTGWACAATGCTTAGCCTGACCTGTTTGTCTGGAGTTTGTTTCTAGGTATATCAGTTTAATGTAACCAGCTGAATATGTGTCCCCCTTATTTTTGTCAGTCATATCTTTTTASTTACTGCTTTCTCTATCCTTACTTTTGTCCCTCATGCCAGACAAGTCTGGTGTTGTGTTTGATTTCATGTAACTCCAGGTTGTAGCCACAGTTTACACCTTCTCCACCCCTATTTTCTCCCAGATACGACTTTTTTTTCTGTTTGGACATTATTCACACATATCTAAATCATCCTTATTTTGACTTGAGGTTCTCCTTGTCTGCCCTGCTGGACAGTCACTTAGCTTTCCACTCCAGAGACACTGAGGAAAATCCCACATGGATTTTCCCAAAGTCACATGGTCAGCTTGATGCCCGACAGTGTGCCCTTCTTTGCAGCTTCCAACTTCGCCCTTTCCCTACAATTCCTTCCCATACAGAATCTTCAGACACCTTCTACCTGCAAGGTCATCCCACCAGCACCTGCGTCTAGTGACAGTTTGTGTATGTTGTCCACAGATGCTTTATCTTGTACTTTCCTATTTGTGTGGAAAACAGTGCTTAAGCTTAGTTGTTAAATATTCTTTTCCCCAAGACAGCCATCATAAAACCCACATTCACCATGAGGTACCTAAGGGCCTTTCAAGCAAAAATTGTAGCTAAGTGATTTCTAAGAGTAGCAGATATCTTTTTATTTATCTTTTGGCTTAGAATTAGAGAAAACAAGAAAAGGAAGACTAGGCTTGTAGCTGCATTCTTATTTACAGAGTATAATTGTTCTCCTACATTATTTTTCATGATTCCTGCTAAGAATCTTGCATACTCTTCTTTGTGTCTTCAATAGACTGGAAGCACTTCTGTGATTTATCACTGTACAAATTCTAGGTAGATGGGGTTCTGCAGTTGATGGCCCTGACATGGTAACTAGTTTTAAAGTCAACACAAAATGAAGAATTATTTCAAAAGAGTAGCAGTAAGAACAGCCTCACATCATTGTTTCCAAATTCCATTGGTTATGTATTACAGATGACTCTCTCCTAGTAAGTTTGCTTACTTATTACTTTCAGGGTTTCTGTGCTGGGAAAATGGGTTGCAAAAGAGACTGTGGGTATCATGACCTCATCATTCATATTCAAAAGAAGATCAGCAAGATTACCAAAGTACATTACTTTGTAAAATTATAACCCCGGGAAGTAATAAGATTCAATTACTTTTTTTTGGCAAAGTTGTTTTTACGAAGTATCTGTCTCATGGCTGAAGTTTATTCTTTGTCTTGATCATTGGGTAACATTTCTCATGAGGATTTTTCATCTTCTCAACCCTTGCAAGAGATAAATCCCTCTTTTCCTGTGGTCCACTTCAGTCTTTGCATATGTGCATTTTCTTAAGYGTTAACTGTTAACACAGTTAACAGTTGTGCCTAAGAAATCTAAATTCCTTACACAGCCTAAGTGCTTTATGATGCTGGAGAAAAAATGCAGACTCTGCACAAGGAGCTTTCTTTCCCTTTGCTCTTGTTCCCTTTGAACAAGAATATTCCAATCATTGGAGCAAATGATYGATCCTGTGGGCTAAACTTGTCTAAAATGCAGAGCAGCTACCTCTGTGCATTTTGGCACAAAACCCATGTTGTTAATGGTGGCAAAACCAAATGGCAGATAAGCAGGGGATGCTGAAATGTGTTTGCTGATTCTCTGTATTCTCACTTCAAATCTCAGGAGATTACTACAACAGGTCAAATTCACTCCTACAAATCACAAACAAGAATGGGATACTTTGTAAATCAATACAGAGAGCTGAAGTTACCTTATGTGTYACTGTGACCTTGTAAATGAACAATAGAGGAAAATACTGCAGGTATCACAGGTTTATTCTGCAAAATAATTTTAAAGCATGATTTAAGATCTTTTAAGTCTGCTTCTCATTTACTTTCTTATATTTTTTTTTTAACTTTTATCATCCTTGTTTTGAGAACATAAAAGTCCAGAGGGCTCTTATTTTCTTTTGTGCTTTTATCTATGGTAGTAATAGTGTGTACTGTTCAAGGAAAGGGTTGTTAATACCATGTAGTATATTGGGGCAGAATAAGTCAGCTCATCTCATGTTTTATTTTGGAAAACATAGCAAAAAATCCCATGTCTGTRATGCTGGGTGATAAAATCCCATAGGAGTTGAATGGTGTGATGTTTCTGCACAGGTTTTTTCCTCATGTCAGTTTAAAAGGGATTCCCCCTGCTTGAGGATCTCAATGGAATTTACAGTTGTTCTTTTAAGTAAGTGTTTATGCTGCTCAACAATTTGGACTGTCCATCATGACTCATTTTGGAGCCTGCTCTGCCTGCCTGACTTGTATTTCTGTGTGCAAGGATTTGAGGTTGCCAGAAAGAATATTTCTGTGAGCAACAAGCAGAAATGAAACATTGGACATGGACTTCATGGAGCTTTCAATGTTTTTAGAAAGGGAAGTGTTAACACTGAATAGATGACGTTAACACCACCACCAAAAAAAAAAAAAAGAAAGAAAGAAAAAAAAAAGCTCTGAAAGCTGTATTGACTAAATCTTCTAACAATGCTCGTGATTCTCCTATATCCTGCTCTGTGTTTCTGTATGGATTTTTTAATAGCAGAGGCAGACGTTACCCACAGTGTGATCCAGTGTCTGTTTCTAGCCATGCTCTTGCACGAATTTTAACCTGATTTCACGGGAGGAACAGAGAATGAAACACCGTAGCTCATGGTTGTCAGCAGTGAAAAATAGCCAGGAATCAGACAAACAGCTTCATTGCTGAGATTATTTCCGGGATGAAAACTCGTCCAACAGCTGTTTGCTTTGGCCACTACTCAGGTCCCTTTTTTTTTTTTAAACAGAAAAAAAAAGAGGTTTGTTTTTTTTTTTTAAGATGTGGGCTGGTTATTTATGTAGTCAGGAAGAGGTCTCTGCTTCCAGTGTTGTGGTCTCTGAGCTGTTTTGACAGTTGGGGTGCGGGGAGGTTTCCTCTCTYCTCTCTCTCCTTTTCTCCCATCCTTCATTCACTTAATGCACAGACCTGGACTGCTGTAGGAAGAAGAGAAAGCRAATTTATGAGTTCTTTAATCCCAGACAGGCAGCTCTGTGGCAGTTACCTTCAAGAAAAGTTCACGCCCCAGAGGAGCGTTTAGTCTTACAGAGCCACTGACTCACTGAGCAGTGCGTGTGAGTGGCTGCGAGGGAGAAGGGGAGAGATGAGGGAAGAATTTTGCTTCCTTGTGAAACTCGTAATATTGTTTTAAGACTTTTTGAAAAGATGACTGCTACTTTTGTTTAAAGCATTTGTTCTGAAATTGCTGAAGCTGGAGCCTACCAGACTGAGGTCAGGAGCATTTTCTTTGGCAGAAAGAAGATACTTTTATAGAAGCCATGCCTGTGCTTGGGGTTGCCTCCAAGCTGAGGCAGCCGGCCGTAGGGTCAAAGCCTGTCCACACTGCCCTCCCGATTCCCAGCCTTGGCCCCGCCGGCTCTCAGAAGTACTCACCAAAGTCTTTGGAGCTTACTGGGGCAGAGAGCTCGATGCTTTCCTGTCAGCTTACGTTAAAGTCAACCTGTGATTTTGGAGAGAGGAAAACGCTTCAAGGAAAAACCCAGGAGATCGAAGATAGCAAGGTTAGTTGTAAACTTTACCTGTGGAACTCAATTTAAAAAAAATAAATGTTGATTTKCTTTGAAAAAAAAACTTTGATATAAACTTTCTGCATGCAGAACTTGGGGGTAAATGAGTAAATAGGCTTTTGCTGTCAACACTGAACTCCCATAGCAGCCTTGARAATTTCTTTTGCTCAGTGCTGCTGTCTGAATAAATATTCTGTTTTTAAATGTTAGTGTTACTCACTTCACAGATGAATTTTGATAAGGATCAGTAGAATCATAAGGAGAGAAAAATCATTCTAGCACCCAGTAAACAGAGTATTAAAAAAAAAAAAAAGTCTTGGCAGCTTTTTGTTATATTATGAAATTTAAAAAGAGATCTCACGCCCACACCTATTCCCACAGGGAGGCTCTTTTAAAATAAAAACATGCAATTGATTTTCTTTTCAATTTTCAAATGATCTGGCTGTTCTTGTTGCAGAATTGCTGAACCAGAAAAACAGCTTCTCAGTGAAATGAAAGTCCTTGTGCTTTTCTCTTCTGCAAAATAGCTTCTTCCTATTCCCTATCTAGCCCCAATTCATTGTGATTTAAAAAAAAATGGACTATCTGGAGTAGAATGCCACACCAGTTTTTAGACTATTAAGGGTTTTTTTCTTTTGTAAGGGGATTATTTTTGAGTCCTAATTAACTTTTTAAAAAACTTCTGTTTGATTTTTAATTAGGCTTTCTGTTGTAGTTGGAARCATTTTTCATGCTTTGTACATGAGTACTGAGTCCCTTCTTGTCAGCAGCATATATTTCTGTAGATCTTTCAGTCACTACATTATGGCTGCATGTGTGGTTTACACAGCTTCAGCAAACTGTGAGGCKACTTTCTCTTGCTTTTCTAGTACTCTTGGTTTGTGGAACTGATTACCACCCTGGAATTAAACATRTATTTTTAATTCTATCTTAGTTTGAGGACACTTAAATGTTATTAGAGTTGTTAMAGTGGCAAAATGCATGTAATATATGTGCTTGTTTTTTCTTTGTTCTTAGTTACTGGGATAATTCAGTCTTAGTGAAGAAAGTTGGTTTTTGTGGTTAAAGCATGGGGCTTGGATTCTTAACATTTGTTTTCCTTTTTAAACCTTGCCACATATTTACACATGAGATTTCAGTCATGCCACTTAACTTTTCCCTTGGAGTTTTCTTTGTCACATCTTCTTGTCTCCCAGAGATGGTGCATTGGTGGTGTCAGACATCCTATACAGAAATGTAAAAAAAGGAGCAAASTGTTCATCTCTTGATTACCACAAGTGATGAGCAGCCCATTTCTGTAACATGAGGATGAAGATAATATAAGCTGGAACATAATGAGTTTTCAACACAATTCCTGCTTGTTTACTTATTTTTAATAGAAAATATTTTTGTTTGTTTTTAATGGTGTTCCTTAATTGATATTCCATGAAAAGTAAATTAGATTTGTAAATACTATTTTCCATGAARAAAACAAAATGTTATGTTGGCTGCTGAGAAGTCTTTCTTCTTTACTTACGAAAGTGTGGAGAAAGATATAAAGCATCTTACTTTCAGTATTTAAACTACTTGGAGCTATTTAATAGTTAGTGTGAGACCAAGTGGGAGTCATAGCCTTCAGTCAAGGTATCTGGTCCTGAACTCTGCTGAACTTCTAGTGAGTGAAGGAACAGCCTGCATGGAYGCAAACTGTGATACCAATTTGCCATTTCATTGGTTTGGCAATACCTGTCATCTCAGAGACTGTTTTCTAAAGAACAAACAGCAAACCAACTTCCTGAAAGTAACCTAGCAGCCGTGACATCCTACTCTATATATGTTCTCAGTGAAGGCTGCTGAGCAGTTTTGAAAGAWGATCCATCAAGAGTAAGACCAGGCTGTGCACCTGATGGTCTGAAATCTTCACCCAGCCACCTGGAGTTACAGAAGTGCTGAACATTCAAAAAGTTACTAATTTCTGAAGCCTTTCTGTATTYCCGCCTTATAAGTCTGACATGCCCAGTAAAGCTGAGTGGCAGCCCTTTACTCAGTTTTCTTCCTGGCACATTTCTTGAACGATGCTCTTTTATTCACCGTTTAARCAAGTTTCATGAAATCTTTTTGCCAGAGGGGTTTGGACTGTAAGGTGGATGGGTATTTATGAAGATGACATTATGTTAATGCTTTTCTTACTAGTAAACTTCAAAGGATCAGCCTAAAAGCATTAATGCTGTTTTCYTCATCAGTGATGGAGATGCATGCCACCTGGGTAGCCTCAGAAGTATGTGCAGGTTATTTAAACACTAGTTCTGAGCACAGATATGATGGAGCTGKTAATGTCTTTTCAGGTTTGCTGAGCAAATCCAAAAGCTTGACCATCTATTCCAATATATCTTTTGTTAGTAAAMACATGTGATATCTCTGTGTGAATGTTGTATATAATGCTGTACATTAGGACTGTGTAACTATAAAAATGGTCAGATAAAAGGTTTTTCAGTCAAAATGTAGTGAATACCTAATCTGAGTTTCTAACTGAGAGTAAAATCTGACTAACTATTTCTGGTATGCTTATATGTATCATTGCATATAAGGCAGCACTGAATTTTTGAGGGAAAAATTGTGGATCTCTGTCTGCAAAAGACAATGGAACATATGAATTCCTCATCTAGTTAACTTTGGCTCTTGTCTGCTGAAAGCAGTGTCTATTGCATTGCTTCCTTTGGTGTTTTACATTTGCTGCATGTGTGGGTCACAAGTTTTCTCATCCTGTCTGCAAGGCACTTAGATTGACACGTGTAGTCACTGTAACATCCTCTGTTGCTATCTATTAAATGCTAAGAATTCAAAAATAAATTTGGGTCATGCATGTCAGTACCGTAGGTCATTGCCATCCAGCTGTTTCCTCTATGAACTTCACTCTCACCAAACCTGATTGTTTCAGATCTTTTCACTTGTGTTGGCTTTCTCACAAGGCCAAGTTGGGAGTACAGCACCAAACATCAGTTCTATTTTCCCTTACTGTTTCTCTCACCTCACGTGATTTTGTTGCCCTTGAACATGTAGTCTTGGTTGTTTTCTTGTTTGTGGACATGATKAAGTTTGAGGTTTAATAAAATTGATACTGTCATAAAAAGCATGGTAGAAAAATTTTGAGGTGATTATGTCTACCTTTTTCCTTAATTGTATAGAATTTAGTTAAGCTTACAAAAGCACATAATGAGTTGCTAATGATTTAAATTCTTCTGTGTGCAGTTTATTCAAATGCACGTTTGTTCAAGATTTTCATAATTTGTGCTTTGGTACCCAAGTCTCATACAACAGGTCCATCTGCTTTATTGTTAAACCCACTGTTTAGGCTGACTGCATGAACACTTTATGATGTGAATAGGCATGCAAAATATTTGAACACAAGTATTCAGAGCACATTCTTTTTCCCTGAGTATCATATAGACAAAAGTTTATTCCTATATATGTACACAGGAACAGAATCCAACTGCTGGATTCATGAGGTGAAATGCTGGCTGTCTTTGAAGCACATGGCATTTTGCTGTTCAGCTGGACCATAGAGTGTYTKTATGCAAAACCATGTCTGAAAACACCATTATATATTTTCTAATATTTTTCTKACTGTGGGTATAGTATTATTTGTATTTCTTTACCACCAATTTTATACTGCTTGCAAAACTTAACCATCAGATCATGGTAGATTCCTTTTTGATACTGTTCTAGTTGTAGAATGAGCCACTAAACATTAACAAAGGGAAAAAATATCCATTGATATTGCAGAAAGGTAAATAAAACAATGACTTTAAACTATCGGAATGAAGAAAGAATTTATTTGCGAAACCAATTTATTTGGTCACTAAATCATAACTCTGTAGTATATTATTTTAAGGGTGGGTGTTGATAGGCTGGGGCCAGACTGTTCAGTTGTGCCTGGAAACAGGGCAAGGATCAAGGAGCACAAATTGAAGCACAGGAATTTCAATTGAATTTCAGGAAAAAATTCTTTACTTTGAGGGTGACAGAGCACTGGAACAGGCTATCCAGAGAAGTTACAGAGTCTTCTTCTCTGGAGACATTGAAAACCTGTCTAGATGCAATCCTGTGCAACCTGTTCTAGGTGAACCTGCTTTAGTAGGGGTGTTGGAGTACAGGATCTCCCTTCAGTGAGTCTGTAATACTGACCTGTAGCAAAATGTCAATAGCAATAGTGTTTTACTCCACCTCACCTGAAAGCATGTTTGATTTCAGCTACACTGACACATTTGATGGTGTGGTCACAAGTGCTTTGCCATGAATCCTCTCCAGCACAAAACTGTGCAGCTGCTAGGAGCTGGCAACCCCTGCTAGGCACAATGATCTTCTGGTCTGGCTTCCTGGGGCTGCTCCTTGCAGTGCTCTGCTTTATGTTCCCCAAGTTTTCCTCCCATTATTAGACTTCCTTCTTTCAAGAGCACTGCACCATCATTTATGCTTCCAAAGTGAATTTTCCCTGAGATTAATCTGATATAATAATTGTAGTGTTTTGGTTGTGACTTGGATGTTAAGATTTTAGCCTTCTTTCCTGACTTAATCAATTTCTTTGCTGTTTTATTATCTTATTTCTGTTCACTTGTGGTTTTTTTTCAGTTTCTCTTTTGCTCATACTATCTCTCTGCTGCTGTCTGCTCTATCTGCTTCTTCCTTCTTGTTGGCAGACATCTTTACAGGCTACTAAATATGACTTATTTTTCTCTGTACMCCCTAATCAAGTCTTCCTGTCTTGCCTGCAGCATTTTTCATATCACTGWTCATTATCAGAAAGTGCTAGTCAGCCTCCCCAGCTGATCCAGTACACATATGTAAACYTAAAACTTTTCTAGATACCTCAGTTTTGGGGGCTTGTAGTGAGATCCTAGTAGTATGGAGATACTGGTATTCAGAGGATGAATAGACAGTTGTTTGTGACCTCTCTTACAGGAGTCCAGCCCTACTAAATTCATTAAACAATTCAGTTTTTATACAGGAAGATCTTAGGGGAGCTCAGGAAATTGATCTTCTGCAAGGCCTTCTGGAAGAAATGACGAAGACTATTACATGATCACCTGAGTAGAGAGACACAACTAACTTCTTCTCTAGACAGAAAGCTGAACAATTAAGCTGGGGAAGCAGTCCTCAGTAAATCAGCAGGACAGAGCAGAATAGCTTGTGCTACCCAGGGAGCATGTCCAATAGAGAATGGGGTCCAAAACATTTAGTACCAAGTGAATGTTGTTAAAGTATTCTAAAGTGAATGTCAGTGTCACAAAACCAAGCTAAATACTTTSATCTGGTTAGGCAAAAGCATGTGCTGGAGCTGTTAAAGTGGCTCTTAAGATCCATTTMATTTGGCATCATACCACTGCACCTCAGTTCTACTCTGAAGACTTCTACTGTCATTCATCCAGCCCTTTTGCACTAGGTCATTAAGATGYGCATGGAAACCTCTCATTTTTCCCTCATCAATTTTAAGTAGCTTGTCAGTGATGTGGTAAATCCTGCCTGTCACAAGACACCAAACTTGGAGAACAGCTAGGCTCTTTTATAGAGACAGATCTCAAGAGAAATATTTTTGTTTTCCATACATGGGTGGAGCTCCTGTTCACGTCGATGGGAGTGCTGTGCACATTGGAATACCAGATGTGTGCCATAAATGACTTCCATATCTCTGTCTTTCCTCAGCTAACCCTTCCACACCACTTACTTAGGTTTCATGTGACCCTTTCCCACTATTCCCAGATCTCTCCAAAGCAAGGCATCTGTTGCAATCCCACATCTCTTTGACTTTTCAATTTCTTGGATAYGTTTTTGTCTGGTCTCTGAGGGCCAAGCTCTACTGAGTTTCTTGACATACTGAATCTAGGGAATGTAAATAAATGAGTTTCTTTCCCCATTCTGTCATACCCTTCCTCTTCTCAGCRCTAGTGCCCTGGAGGTATCTGCCTTTTGGGTTGGCAAGAAAAGAGGCTGCTCATTGTGCCGAGTGTTTCATTTACAGAACTACAGCCAAGGCAACAGAAAGGGCAGCAGAAGCAGCCAGAAACTGCTTGTCTTCTCCCCATAGTGACTGCTAGTGATGGGAAGCCAGCAGTGTTTCAAAAGCATTGAACTAGCTGCCAGAAATTTCAGTCAGCAYTGTGGACACCTGGGACTATGTGTGTTTAAAATTCCCACAGCCCCAGTGAAGCCAGGACAGCTGGCAGGAGTTCAGATTGTCAGCAATTTCAGCTTCTTGTGTAGTGCTCTGAATTATTTCTTTATCAAACAGATAACAGTGTCTTTAATGTGCTTTGTGTATCCAGTACTATCTGTCTGTGCTATATTGTAACTGATTTAAGAGCTTCCTTCTGTATGGGCTTGGGCTAAATTTCACTATTACATGTTTATTGCCTAATCATCTGTATCAAGCACATTTTCAGAGTTGAGATAAATGTAAAGTAACACAATTTCAACTCTTAAATATTTTTTATTTGTGAACAAGTTGTACTGAATGTAGGTTGAATGATTTCTCACCTCTAATTTGTAATCGGGATGATGGATAGGAGGGTATTCACCAACCTGAGCTTAAGACCTCTACCTAAATTTCTACTACTTTCATGTTCTTTCTCTTACAAAATAAGAACATAGAACTCAAATTAATCCAYATTATTTGGTGCGTTGTGAGCTGGTATTACACATCATCAGCAAACAATCACACTTACTCTTTTTTATTGCATTTGTGCCTGGGGAAGCTGCTTGGGGATTTTCTGACCAAATAAAATATTCAGTTCAACTAAAAATCCTGTCCTCAAAAATGGGAGTGTGTCTTCAGGGTGGTGCACTGTGAATGCATGAGCAGAACAGAAGCAATGTTTTCTTGTTGCAACACTTGCACCCTGGGATAATCTGTTCTTCATAATCACAAATARAGATAAGTGGTCTCCAACTTCAGATAAAAATAATAGGCTTATATCTCAGGAGGTTTTAGTTAGGTTTTAGTARAACTTCCCAGCCATAACAGTAGTTAAACTTTGCCTGTGGAAAATACAGTATCTCCATCATTGGAAGACCCAACGTGTACACTTTTCAGTCTTAGTAGTATTAGCAGTGATCCTTTGTTTTKCAAAGGAATCWGTGATAACCTTGATGGTCTTCTTGTCCTCTTTTGTCATTCYTTGGTTCAGCTGACTATGTAAKGACTCTTTGRATACACATTTACTTCCTTTGAAAAAGTACCATGGTGAAGTGTGGGTGTTTCCAGAGGCACTGCACTGAAATACTGCAGTTCCTGTTAAGTTTCCTGAAAGCACCAATAGGKTGTTCTTGGAGCCCAGAAAGCTAGTGGCTTTCTTGGAAATACTCATTTCCCTTGCATCTCAGTATTGGAGTGTCCTCATGCCTCTTTACTCTATAGAAGGAACACAGAGGCCCTATGAACCTAAAAATCCTTAATTTAAAATCCCTTCAGGAGCACTGCAGTGAATATTTCTTCTAGCTGCATTTTATAGGRGGTCCCTAGAAGACAGGAGCATCCCAGAGTACCTGTCAGAGTGAGGGGTGCCACTAAGATTAAGGAGTTTGGTTGCACTGAAAAACATTTCTTCTYTCAAATAAAAATAATGTTCTTTCTGTGGATTTTTCTGTTTATTTCAACCATACCTTGATCCTAGAGATTTTTACTAGATTAATGTTCTACTATGACAGGTAGTGTGCATATGTGCAAAAGTCAGTCCAGCCCTGTAGAACATATGGCTGTATTACATGGACTGTAGAAGAAAGGGGAAAATCATTATCCCCATAGAGCAGAAGRAAGGGAGAGATTAAAGGAAAGGCAAAATGGATGATTTTCCCACACTCAGGCTGGGACTTTGTGGCAGGACTAGGAATTTCAAGTCACATATATCTCATGTCCCAATCTCCACATAATAACCACAAGACTATCCTTTGTCTTTTCTAAGAGATCAGTTAAGAATGAAACATCCAAATAATGAGTTATTTTTCCTACTTGCCTCATAAGGACAGTTTTGGCTTTGTCATCATTTTAATGTCAATAGCTAGCATAAGTGTGGGCCCAGCCCTGAGCTGGAGGTGGAATTTTACTCCAGGAGACATGTTCTCTTGATTTTGATGCATCCAACCTGCATAGCCTAGCACAATTCATTAAAGATACAGAATATTTTGCGCCCTTTGTGAAGCAGTATAACACTCATCAATGGTCCTGTGTGTAATGCTGTTGATACGCTGTTGACTTGTTAAATATCATGTGGAAAATCTAAGTATTTGTGAAGCAGGCCTGTTTTGAAGAAAAATTGATTTTTTTTGGGTCCTATTTTCTGCCTTTGAGTACACTCTGCCGAGCTTCTTTGTASCAGAAACTTGTGTTTAGTAATTATTAATGGCCTGAATTGCGAATGAGAACTGCTAATTTTGTTTGAGTAAGTGTTCATTCTGGTCTAGGTCCACTGTCTCCTTTTCTCTAGTATACTGGATTATTTTTTGAGTCACACAGTTTTTCTTGTACTTACATACAGGGCATGCAAAGAGCAGTTCATTTAAATCAGCTCTGTGTTTCACTCTGGCCTGATTCACAGGATGTGGTCTTGGAGGAAGCCCATGCCTTAACAATAGCCTTTTGACAAGTGAGGGTGTTTGGGGATTAAGCTGGAAGAGGAGGAAGTATATATCTATTCTCAAACCTAGAAGTGGACTATTTTGTGCGAATCTTCACTTGCCCATGATGTTTTTAAGGTCACAAAACTTCATTTTTGTTTTTACTGGCAAGAGGATGTTGGCTGAAAGATAGCATAACTTCTTTAAAATTCWGAAAAGGAATGCAGAGTGTTTTGTCTGGTAAATGTGAAGGGATAATTCCCTCAYATAAGATGTGTAGATTTCTGATGGCTCTTGTGTATGTTCTGTGTAAACCAAGCTGAGAGAACTTCAAAAATAAGCAAATCAAAGGGAAGCATAATTTTGAAGTGGTTAGAGCTGGATCATAATATTTCTGGATATATAAACTGAGAAGGTGCCAGCCACTAAATGTACTAACTGCATAAAACATGAGAGAGTTTGACCAAGTATAATATTAGTATTGTCCTAACCTACTTTCAGCATGACATTTGGTCTGACTTACCTTTTTAGTTATATTTATTCCTTGTAAACCTTACTTTGCTGCTCTGTTCTTCTGATCTTAATTTAGCAGAAAGCATTTCATCCTTCAATATATCTCTCAACAGTTGATCAAGATATTTTGTTCAGGTGAAACTCTCCCAATTGCATCAAATTTGAAAACAAATTGGAACAAAAATAGTTGTYGGGCTCTCTCTTGTGTTTTCCATTTCAAATCATCTCTCTGTGACAGTTTTAACACCTGGCTTTGTATCTCGTTGATGTTGTGTTAAGCTCTAAAAGATTTGGCAGTGAAAACTTCCTGTTGTGCATCAGGATTTGAATTACAGGGCATGAGTAAAACCATCACAGCTTAGTAATGAGCACAGCCATGCACAGAAAGATGACTTCCTAGCAAGTGCTGTAAAACATTTGACCACTTTCATTAATCAGGAAAGGCTGCATGATTTAGGGGTGAGTAAGACACAAGTCAGGGTTCAGGATTTTTACTCACCGCCACAACAATGAGATTTCCTGGCAGCACATCTATGCAGTAAACAAGTTGGTTTCTTTTTTGGGGGAGTATTTTTCTTCTGCTTTGGTTTTTTGTTTTTCAAGCTCTTTTTTTCTAAGCTGTCGCTGTAGTGGAAATAAATAGACATTAAATAAGAATGTGAAATAACAAATAAAAGTTCAAAAAGAGTTTAGAAATTTCCTCAGCTGAGCAGTCTGCCTGCTTTCGTCGTTGCTGGCCAGCTCACCAGCCATAGACAAGAGTGCTGGAAGGAAGTGCTGAAGGAATCCRTTTCTCATGAAGGAGCAGTACAAATCTGAAAGCTTGAGACTTGCAGGCTCAGATTTTCTTTTGAAATGCTTTTGAAGGGGGGAAATTTTGAGCAACTCACATGGGAATTCACAATCTAGTTTCATTCTGGTTGCCATCAAATACCTCCTTGAAATCAGCTCATATGTGAAATGGTAGTAATGAATGGAATTTTTAGAGTGAAGTTGTTTCTTGGCTAACTATTATTATTTCTTTAAATACTGAAGGAATAATCTAATTATCTACTTTTTAAAGTATTATTAMAGTTACTTTTAATTATCATAGAAAAATGATTTTTTTTTAACCTTATCTGTTACTGATGTTTTCAGCTTCTGTCTGTCAGGCTAATAATGCATCCATTTCTTCCTGGTTGTAATAAGAAGACACAAGTARAAGGCATTTTATATACAGCATGAATTTTTTTTCCTGTATAACCTTGTGATCCTGAGAAAAATAAGGAGAGAATAACAGCATCCTTGCTGTTTCCTTTACCTTGCTGCAGTATTACTCTGCAGAATTATATGGTTCTGTATTACTAGCTGAAGACTACTAGGTTGCTCCACAAAGAAACTATTGCAGTGACTGACAGTCAAGTACTCTGTTGGTAGGTGATGCCATCTCCAGATGTGGGGGGGGGTGTTTAAGACAGTTTAATTTGCAGAATTCTCACATCCAGACTTCTCTTGTGCAAGAACAAGATTTCTCCAGCTGGGTGTTGGGAATGGCTTGGTGTTTGTGTCACCAGTGAATGAGAGCAAAGCAACCCTCCCCATCTGTGACAGCTATGTCACTCACAGCCTTAAAGAGTTTTGGTTTATAAGATAAGCTATTAGCACAAGAGAGTGGGGACTAAAAGAAAAATGTGTGGAAATGAAAACAAGGCTTTTTCCCAGGGCCCCACCAAGTCAGTCCAGGATTTTTTCTGAGTTATTCAGCCTTATTTGTGGACATGATACAAAGATGTAGAGCACTGAGGGCAGCTGATTAAGCAAAGTTCCAGAAAAGGGAGTATSCAAATCTGAACATACTGAGTATCAGTGTGTGGAACTGAATAGTATAATTCAAAAAAATTATTTAMAGGTGATTTAGAAAAAGAAAAATAATCTTACACAGGAGAGTCAGATGAGCAAAGTGGATTCTGGATAACTCAGACCTCCTAAAAGCAAGGGGATTAGGGACATATTTGCACCTATGGAAAATATTATCCCTTTTTTCCTGGACAAWTAATAGTCTAATTTATTTCAGCAAAGTTGCAAGATTTCATTTGGAAATAATTATATAAATGCCATCAAAGACAGAGTGATAGTAGTCACATTACAGTCTAAGGGATAAAACTTCACTTCCCATTAAAAAATTTATTTTGAATGACAGTAAAGTCAGTATTTTCAAAAATAATTTTCACTCAGATGTATATTTTTCTTTAAAGGCCTCAGCAGCCTATGCACAGAGTCACACAAGATTCACAACATCATTTCAACATAAAAAAGTTATTTTGTCCTAATTAATTAGAGGCAGATATTACGTATCTTCATCAAGCCATAATTCAGTGTCATATCCAAGTATTGRTTTTTGGAAGGTATAGGTGGATATTGGTTCTTGCCATATTGTCAGCCTGTATTTGTAATTTAGTCCATTTCTCCTAAAATTATGCATGCATGCAGAATTTAACCTGAACTGAATGTTGAATAGAGGCTTTTTGCAATGCATGARTACTACCACCATTTCAAAGCAACAAAGCATTTTGGATCATTTTGGAAAAGGCTGGGCTATTACTTCACATAGATCCACTATGAGGCAAAGTGTAATTTTTTGATAGTTCCTGAGCTGCTTGAGAAGATTAATGTGGATTTATCACTAGCTGTGTGATTATATAATTTTTTTTGTTTTTTTTTTTTTTTTTTCAAGCAGAAGACGGCATACGAGATGTGAAAGTGACTGGAGTTCAGACGTGTGCTCTTCCAAGTGCAACAACACTCTCCTACAGCTACCTTTGGTTTTCTTATTTAGTCTTTAGGAATGATACTATTTCAACTGATATTTGATACAGTTCCAACTGAATACTTAAGGACGTGTAAGGCAAAATTACTATACAGTGCTTTTTCTTTGAGATCAATATACTGTCTTCCTTTGARTGCAGTTTGTGTGTTTTGCCCTTAACAGTTAAGTTCTTTAGAACAGCTAGTTGACTAATAATTTTTGTGTTCATATGATTAATTTTTTTCTGCAGCTGCTTTTAGGATACTTTCAAATGTATTTCAGTGTGACACACATTGGTTTGTCCCAACATTTTTGGAGTAGCAGGATACAGCTTGGATATAACTGAAAGTGTTAAACCAGCAATTMATTGAATAGATTAGTACAGCTCCTCTAAAGCCACCATGAGATTTAATTTTTTAGCACAGAAATAATAAATGTAGCCATAGCATTTTGGCACCAGCAGTGAATCCTACATAGAGTGAAACCACTATTCATATTTAGTCTGTGGTTCATATTAAATACAGAGATGGATATTTGTGCTCATAAACAGATACCTGTTAACATTTATCTGTGTAATTACACAAGTTTAAAGTGTAGTTAGTCAATATTTTTTTTACTAATGTGGAAGGTGGTYTAGAGATGCATATATGGAATTTTTACTTGTGCACATATACCTACAYATACATCACATGTCATATATGTTATCTTTTGGGGAAAAAAAGAGAATTTAAAAAAAATGATAGAATTACTCCTTATAGTAATGTGCAAGTAAGTGATCTTTTTGCTTGTCATTAATTGTAGCATTAACTGATCTGTTCAATACTGAAAGAGGCAAACCCAACAGAAGCACTGATTCCCTGTGCTGCTTACACGATGTGTTTCAGTCAGTGCACTCACAGCACTCAGCAGCAGCTCAGCAGCCCACATTCCCAGTGACAGGCCAGGCTCTGGCAGGTGGTGCTCTGCTCTGTCCCTCCACTGTTCCTCTCTCAGGCTGCATTGCTCCCTCCAGTTCCTCCAGGGTGTGAATCTGCCTCTGCAATGCTGAGGAGAGTGATGGAGAAATGGTAAATAAATTCCTTAACTTATTTGGAGTCAGTTTCCAAACAGACTAGATTCTCTTACCCTATATTTGTATGCTTCTGCAGCTCTCTCCTTTCACCACCTCTGTGATGTCCATTGTTCACTCCATCACTTTAAATACTTCATTCTAGACACRTGGCAAAATAATCCTTCTGAAATTAGAATTTGCTGTGTTCTTTAAATCAGTGGGAGTTTTTCTGTTTGCTCACTGGAGTAAGAATCATCCCATTTCATTGTGGTTAGACAATTTACAACCTCTTACATTTTCACAAAGCAAGATTTTCAAGCCACACTTTTTGGAATATTGGGCTGTGTTTGTATCCTGTGATTTTTTATGTCAGCTGACTGATAAATCAGATTTTTCTGATAACAATTAAATTGGAGATTTTTATTCAGGGAAATTATGCAGTTAAAGAGGGAAAAAAAAAGAGGAACTTCTACTTCTCTGTGCACTGAAAACATTCAGAATGAATTGTTTTATRAAAGCCAGGCTTGTAGAGAAAAAAAAAAACCTGTTCATTTACTATTTTTTTAATTCTATCTGTTTAGATGACCTATGGAATTTGGTTTATCAAAATTTCCCAAATATGTAGGTTATCCTTGTTGCTGAAGTATTTGGATATTTAGATACTTCTTATAWGTAATCCCCTGTTGTGTTTTTGAACAAAAAATTTAAGAACTATGATTGGCATGTCACTGCCTTTAATTTCCTTGTATGGTACAGTATGCAGTTCATGTCCATTTTATGCACTGTATAGCCAAACTGGGCTGTGCACAAACAGTATAAGGAAAGGGTAATCAATCTGACTGTGTGAAAACTCTGAGGAAATACTGATAAGTAAAACAGCTCATAAATTCTGTAGAGAGAATTGTTCACATTCATGGCCCTAAAGATTAAAACTGAGGCTCCTTCTGCCCCACCCATAAATGACTTCTGGCAGTAGAAATGTGGTCAGTAAAAATCCACTCACAATCTTTACTCCCAGTTCATGTCAGCTTTCTCTATCTTATTCTATGTACCAAAAAAACTCCAGTCTATATAGGACCATTGTCCTAAAATACTGTATTTCKTAAAGGAAATCTTTCTTTCTGTGTTCAGTAATATTAGGTCCTGATAGCTGAATGTTGCTGTTAAGTCAGGACTAAGTGTGTGTGATTACTGGTCAGTATGAATAGAAYATGTGGAGCCCAGGTGAAAGGTTCTTTAGGACTGCTTTTTCCTGTCTTCAAATAGTTTGGGACCAATAGAAAATATTAGGAAAGTTCAAGAGAGTCCTAGCTCTATTTTACTGCATCATAGATCAGTGAAGTTCAGCATCAACAAAGAGTGTGGATCAGAGAACAAAATTCRTTTGCAATTGTTAATTCTGTCTTGTAATTTTTGTATTTATTGAGAATTGGAACCCCAATAATTATATTTGTCAGTTTAGGAATGGTTGGAGGTCCTGCTTAAAACAGAGAACTCTCTACAATTACCTGAAAGGAGGATGTAGCCAAGTGGGGGTCAGCACCTTCTCCCAGGCAGCCAGCAACAGGACAAAAGGACAGGGTCTCAAGCTGCACCAGGGAAAGTTCAGAATAGCCATCAGGAAGTATTTCTTCACTGAAAGAATAGTTAAACAGTGTAGATGGTRGATTTACCATCTCYGGAAGTGCTCAAGAAACAACTTGATGTGGCACTTTGTGCTGTGGTTTAGTTGATAYRGTGTTTAGTCAAAGGTTGGACTCAATGGTCATGGACCTTAATGATCCTGTGATTGCATGARGCTCTAGTCAGAGTGGAACTCATCTTACGTCATTCAAGCCAGTTAAAAGTTTGACATCCAGTCTGAGCTCCTTCTCTATCCAGATGGCAGAGATAAATATTTCTTGAGGGCAATTCCTTCATTTTTCTGAGTTGTTTATGTAAATGYAGAATGACTCACCCTCTGGCAGCATGTACATCTATTGCTCAATTAAGGGGAGATGAACCATCTAATTTAAGCTAAAGACTTGATTTTCAGTGTCTGAAATTAGCTGAGATAAATCTKACTTGTACTACAGAACTTCTATTTGTGAAGTTCTTTTCAGGTACTTATTGCTAATGTTATCATTATTATGACAGATTGTACAGTTGCAAAATACAAAATTTAAAATATTTCAAAATATTTTTGAAATTCAAAAATACATTATTTAAACCTTTTGAGGCTACTTTGCAAGCTAGTGCASACATAGCCCACATAAGGGTGATGGATCTGGGCATGCTTTTATCAGAGGGATGTGATCTTTTTGATTCTTGAAACAGATTAGGGATATGAAGATATGGAGAGTCCYTGAGAAGTGGTGAAGAGAAGTAATAGGCAAGCAAAAAAAAAAAAAATATTCAAAATGAATCATTGTCTGGGAGATTGAGACATCTCTGTGAAGAAGACAGGTTTCATTTTGATATATTCTCACAGCTTTGTGCTTAGTGCTGCAGAGATTGTAGAGATAATGAAATGGATCATTACCCRGAAATACTATAATGAATTAATTTGCTGAATGTTTGGCAACACAACTGTGTATATAAATACATGAGTCTTATATGTACACACACAAGGAGAAATAATTAATGAGTTGGTGGGCAGTCAACTTGCACATGTGGATGTACACATGGGTGTACTTGCACAAATGTCAGAAGTTCTCTACTGCCTCTGCAGAATCTCATACAGATGTACACACCACTTGCATTCATCTGTCAGCATTAGACTCCTTCCTTCTTCACTTGCTGTCACAGTCATTCTGAGGAGAAGGTTGGCATTAATCTAGAAACTACTCATATACTTAAAGAGACAGAATCTGAAGACAAGTAATTCAGCCAGTATAAAAATGGGATGTTCATGAATGTGTTCTCAACCTTGCAAGGTATTGCATACATCATTTTTGGGAAGTTTTTCTTGAGGATTGCCACTTCCCTCATGTGAATTATTTTWCTTCTTGTTATGAACTGAATGACATTGCTATAACTGCTACAGCCATTGCTTATGGGAAAGGATATCATTAAGGAATTGTGGTTTCTGCTTAACAACTTGCAATAAGCAGGAAGGCTTATAGCAAGTGACAGGGCTACATGCCGGCTTAATCAAGTTGGATGTRTGCTCTGCAAAGGGTGCTGCTCGTTGGCTGTAGTCACTGTAATCTCTCTGGTAAATCCTTCATGAGCTGTAAGCTACTTTGCTTGGCAGACTGTCATGAAGTGGAAATGTTTGGAAAGYACTGGAACTGTCACCTGTCTAACCAGTCTGCTTATTTTCATTTTGGACATGGTGCTTGCTGTCTTTGCTAGAGGGAATATGCAGATTGGTGTGTGTGTGCCCCACAGGTGTGTGTTGTTCCTGACAATTTGGCTGCTGCCATTTGTATTTCAAACCRGGCAGTGCCAAGAGCACAAATACAGAGCCTTATATCACTGTAGGAAAGAGAAGGCATCAGTCAAATTACAATGATATCTTTCAAAATAGGCATCAAAAGGCACCTTGCCATTTCAATAATATAAATATTTGGATGTGTGTTAAAGGTRTATGGGAAATGGTTATATTAAAGGGGTGACTGGCTTTTGCATCTGAGGGYTTAAGGTCTTTACAAAGCTCAGAAACTAATTTCCTTTCAGAATTTTTAGGTTGGCCAATCTAATATTTGAGGCTATAAAGTTCACTAGATAAGTCYAAAAATCATTCCTCTTATCTAAAACACAACTGATAATGCTAAGAGAAGTGCCTAATACTTTGTTAAGTTTCTTATGTCTCTTGCATTCTGTTAGAAGTGAAAATAAAACAGATTAACACCGAGAAAAGTAAATCATTGAGTTGTTAATAGTTTCATGTTCTTTGGAATCAAACAACAAACTTATTTTAAATTGTAGCAGGCTGAACTTAGTCCTTTTTAAAATTTCTGTGAAAATTTTTGGTTACTTGTGGGAAACGGGTGATGTTTTTCTCTTTTGTCCACTGTGGCAGCTGTGGTACAGCTACTGTACAGCACAGCTTATTCTTAAAGGACTACAGTGCTTATTCTTAAGGGGCTCCAGTTCTTGCCTTGTGTTCTTGTATTGTACCTGCTTCCAGGGTATTTCTTAATAGATCTTCCAAGTTACCTTTTTAAGGCTGAGGAAGCTATATTTTTTTAGCTTCATGATAATAAATTTGAGAGCATCAGAAAAAAAAATGCAGCATACTGTAGAAAAAAAGTTCAATTTAAAAAAGAAAATCCTTGTATCTTCTACCATTTTATGACTTAAAAACTATTTAATCCAAGCACTTAAAGACAGGATCAGTGATACTAGATGCTATACAAGTGGAATAGTGATCTAAATTCCATTTACATCAGTTGTGATGTAAAAAGTGTCTCAAATAAGTGAGAAGGAAGAAACTCACAGATGCATAAAAATTTTTATCTATGTTTATGTTAGAACATAAATGTTTAAATGTTGAACTTCTTTTGGCCCTGCTGTAGTATGCTAACTTATTTCTTGTCAAATACCTCAGCAGAAATCACTCTTTGGAAGGGGCAGTTAGAGTCTTAGAGACTTTCAGTGCCCTGGGGATGGTGTGAAGACAGCATGTATATTTGGGTGAGGACTGGATGACTGAGGAGCAAGGTTCTGCTAATGCTCTGAAGACAGTGGAGCAGTGTTAACAGTTGGATAGATATGCAAGGGCTGTGTCTGTTTGAAAGAGCCTGAAGTTAAAGACTAGAAAATTGAACTGAACTCAAGTGAATCAAAGGAAGGATGTTCAGAGAAATGGACAAAAAAAGTCTTCACAGCTGTCTCTTCTGTTTGGCATGTCCTAATTGCTATGATTGTTTTTTATGCAGTGCTTTGATGATTAGGGGAATCTTTTCAAACAAAGTACACATTGAGGCTGATACTGCAAAGTTATCTGAAACTGTTTGTATGAAAATGGCTGCAACACAAATGCCACAGTCACTGCATTCACTTGCTTTTTCAGGCAGCCTTTACTTTCTCATTGAAAGAGATCTTTTTTTCCATAGCTCCTCAGGAGGATAGAAGCAAAAAAAGCAGAAAACTAATATAGATTCTTCTGTCTTATTTGTCCTGTGTCTGAGTGTCACTGCCTTTACAACTAGCATGTCCTTCACAAATRTTTTGCTTGCAAGGCTCAAACTAGTAAAAGGGATTTTAACGAGGGGTGAGCAGGRAGTGAGATGAGGACCCTGAGGAGACAGGATGGGATTACTAGCTACAGAGGATAGGGTTGTACATCTCAGTGCTCCACACAAAAGACTGACTTGCAGTCTCTTCCATGACAGGGTTCATCATTCACAGTCCAGCAAGTTTCCTATGTGCACTGACTCCATGTGCATTTAGGTTCCCTCACTTTCTATACTATTTAGAGACCTTATGACCTTAATCCTGGAAAATGCAGGATATTTGAAATGTAGATATTTGAAAAGGAAATTACAACTTGACTCTTATCTGACTGTTTACAAGAACTGAMATTCAACAAAGGCAAATTTCCCCCAGGGTCCTCTACCTAGGGGAGAATAACCCCAGCACAGACTGAGGGCTGACCTGCTAGAAAGCAGCTCTGCAGAGAAGGACCTGGGGTCCTGGTGCACAACAAGCTCTCCATGAGCCAGCAGTGCCCTTGTGGACGAGAAGTCCAGTGGTGTCCTGAGGTGCATTAGGAAGAGCGTTGGCAACAGGTCAAGGGAGTTGATCCCACCCCTCCTCTCAGCCCTGGTGAGGCCACACCTGTGAACTRTGTCCAGTTCTGGGCTCCTCAGTACAGGAGGGAGACGGAGCTCCTGGAGCTGGTCCAGAGGAAAGCAGCAAAAGATGACGAATGGACTGGAGCATCTCTCTTATGAGGAGAGGCTGGGAGAGCTGGGCTTGTTCAGCCTCCAGAAGAGATGGCTGAGAGGAGACCTCATCAATGGATGTCTACAGGCAGGGTGTCAAGAGGAGGTTTCCAGGCTCTTCTCAGCAGTGCCCAAAAATAAGACAAGAGGCRAGGGGCAAAWACTGATGCACAGGAAGTTCCACCTCAATATGAGGAAGAAYTTTACTGTGTGAGTGACTGAGCATTGGGACARGTTGCCCAGACAGGTTGTGGAGTCTCCCTCACTGGAGGTRTTCAAGAACTGTGTGGATGCAGTCCTGCACCATGTGCTCTAAGGATGACCCTGTTTGAGCAGGGGATTGGACCAGATGACCCCCTGGGGTYCCTTCCAACCTGACCCATTCTGTGAAGAGTACATCTACCCATTTATTGGAATATTGTACACCTCTATAGCTGACCTAATTAGAGTCACAATTTAACTAAACAGTGAGGTAGATACCTTTTGTTGATTCTCTTCCTCCCCTTGTTTCATAAGAAACCTTTTATCTAAGGTTGTCTCAGAAACATACTATGAATCATCTTTCAAAATTTACCACTAAAAGAAAGAAAAAACTTTTTCCTTTGACTTTACATTGGATGGTGTTTATATGAAATTGAGAAAACCTGGTAAATTTTGCCAAGTTAAGGACAGGTGCTGTAAAATGCAGAGTAATGAAAATGGTCCATAAAGACCATTGGACCCAGCTGCTCTAGTCTTTGTAGGTGGATGTCCTTTCTGATTCCTCATTTGCCCATGCACAAAGGAACCAGACTGTGGTGCCATCTCTACTGCTCTGGAAAAAAATTAGATGGGGTGGTTCTTGAAGCACCTCAGTGAGCTCTTGGTTTGATTGGCAAGGATAACTTGGGAACAGCAGCAGCTGAGTCATCCTCCACCCCACCTTCATGGACTGAATGTTTCCCTTACTGAACACTTTCAGTGCTTGTTAGATTATTCCTTCTGAGTAGAGCTGTGGGAATTGTTGCCAGCATGGGCTTCTCTCTAGGAAGCTCTGATTCTGGAGAACTATGGATGATGTAAGTTACAGCAGATTTCCCTTCCTGAAGCTAGTGAAAATTTCYCCAGCAGTGTAATTTGTATCTGTGGGGTCCTTAACACACAGAAAAGTGGCTGACTGCAGTGCTTGAAGTCTGTGTGTCACACCTGACTGGTATGAAAGCAATCATTGGTGCTCTGCTGGATGCTGCTGTAGCAGCACCTCACTGTTTCCAAAACTGGATAGGGTTTCATGTACATTTTTAACATACAATTTGCATCTATGGACTTAACCTAGTGCTAGTAAAGATGRTAATAGTTCAGGCTTCTATAAAGATCACAATGTGTGATGCTTATAAAACTAGTTAGCGTCTTTTCTCCATTATTAATTCTTATTATTTCAAGTTGTCATAGTCCCTAAYAGTGATAAATTTTTGTATACAAGGTTGCCCATGAAAATTGTAGKGTTGTCTGGTTTTTTTAGTATTTAGCCCTTTTGTTAATTACATGCTCAGAGCTCAAGTCAAACCAGGTGTGAGCTCACACTKCAGCCTTCATTGAGAGCCTCTTTCTTTTTCTCCTGGCTTCCTGTTTCCATTTGTAAGAAAAAGAAAAAGTAAGAATAAAAAATCTTTAAAATCTTTGAGAATTCTCACTTTTCTTCARATTTTGTTCAAAGTAACCAACATGTTCAATTGTTAGATACAGGCATGAATGGAATAAAATACAATTACCTGATTTGCATTAGGAAATAAATTTATAATATAGTGTCAGAGTAGAGTACATGTAAGGAGAAAAAAACCCACTATTTYCCCTCCCCCTCATCTGAGGCCATATAGTATCCACAGTATATAAGGTGATTTGTATGTATAATATTATACATCCATATAGTCTCTCCAGCTTTTAAAGTTCARTTTTTTTCTYTTCCTCTCAGCTGCTTTGCAATTTAACAAATTTCCAAACATTTGTTTCTAAGTCTCTTTGCATTTTCTTATTTATATGCTTGTMATAGAGGGATTTTTATTTTTGGTGTGTATCTTGAAGAACATAGACTTTGTTGRGGTAAAACTCACACTTTAAATTTAGCTAGAATTCATTAAAGTTAAAAAAAGTCTCTGTCTTGTAGAAAATGAGATATTTTTCTGCAGTAGTAATAAGAGAAAACTCTTTTATGCAATATTTATATCATGAACCTACAAGTCTGATTCTTCATTAAATTCATCCTAATCAACAGRAAATCCTTTATCAGTCTGAAACCCAACGGATGAAGCAAGACAAAAAAACCCCAAAAACAATTAGGCTTTTTTTTGGCTCTTCAAACCCAGACATACATTTTAGAGTATTCATTATTTTGCCTATACATGGTAAACCTGTATGTAATGCCAACATGAAAAATGCTGAAATAAATAGGCAAACTCCAGCTTTTAGAGGCAACTATTCCATTTTGAACCTATAAATACAAGCTTCAGTTGTTTAGTCGTACAGTTCCCGTCTTTGAATATGGCAGCATTATTCAAGAACACAGAAAAAACAAAACAACATTAACTGTTTGGCAATTCAGTTGGAGAGGAAGAACAGAATTTAACAGTCAAATATTAGAAGCAGCTGTGGATACCTTAAGCAGGTTTAAAATTATGAGAGAAGTGCATATGACTGTAAAAGGGAACAGGGTGTAGCATTGGCATTGGCTCATACAATTTTTGAATGGCAAGGAACATAATATTTCAGTAAGTCTTAGTCAATCTGTTCTAATTAGCCTACAAAAGAAAAAAGATCTTATGAACTGAAAACATCTTGCACTGAATGGGTAAACTTGATCAGTTTAGTCTGAATTATTTGGCTTCAGTCTACATGTCTCATTTGATGTTTGTTGGCCTTTGTACAACTGCAGAAGAGTCATGTAGGAGAGAGGGGCTGGAAGCACTGTAGACTGTTCTTTTTGGAGACATTTGTCCCTCAAATTTGTATACTTGAGCCAGAAAGTTCAATGTAATGCTATGAAAAATAGTGCTTCTTGAAGCATAGCCACATTTATCTGGCATTAATTCATATACAATGGATACAACACTGGCACAATTACAAAAAAAGGAACTGATTRCAAAATTGTATGGAGTGGTGGTTTTAATAGGGTCACAGTTTATAAAAATCATAGCAAACAGAAAAGGAAAACTCTTTAGAAATTGTATCCTATTTCTCCTCCTTCCAACCTTTCTCCTACGTATATTAATCTATCACTATCTACTGTTTTTTAATTTTAAACCCAAAGAGAAAAAAAAATTTAGGMTCTTTAAAGTTTCATCTTTATAAGGTTCTTCAGCAATCAAAAAAATCAAAAGTTCACTCTAGCACACTGTTTTCATTTGTGTCGTAATGATGAGGCAAGTTCTGGAAGGTTAAAATTAATGACGTGTAAAATGCTATCAGTTGTCCTTCCTCAGAATTCATACCTCAGAAAGCATTTGCTGCATGTGTAAAATCTGGAAATACTCTGAATATTACCTAGTAGATCCAGCTTTTCTAGCTTTTTGGGGCCTAAGTTAAATTACTGGTGTGCAGAGGCCAAAAGTCAAATATATAAACACATGCATAAATGTATTTTTGAGTTAGAAAGGACTTTGGATGTCTGCTAGTGCACAGACACTGTTTGACCTGAACTTTTCTGACATTAGCCACCTGYTGCATTAGCTATAGGACTAATAAAATGGAGTTGCAGTAGTATTCTGTTCTTTTTACTTTCAAGACAGCAAAGCATTGCAGCCAATTTTTGAAAACWGAGCGGGAAACAGAAAGGAGGCAATAAAAAAATACCCTCTAGAGATATGGAGTGTTTTTCCTCATGATTGTTTATGGTACTGTCAAGGGTATAGTTGTTGTCTATAGAAGGGAGTAAAACTGTGTTACTCAAAGCCATTAGAAAAATTGCTGTTTGGACTCAGTCCAAAAATCTACTGCTAATTACAGGTAGATCAATTTTTATCAAAGACTCAAAAGAGAMACTCTGTCTGAAATTATTTTAAAATAAATCTCCAAATCATAATATAATTCACTCTTAATTCTAAAATGTTTTTAYATTTAATGAAGATTTAATTTTTTTTTCTTTTCTCCTATTCCAGTCTTTCTGGTATTTTCTCAGTAGAGATTCGGTATTCTTGCAAGGTTTTTTAAACTTGGCTTTCTGTAACTCGACTTTCTGTAACTCTTAAGGGGCTTTTCCAGATGTTGGATGTTCATTAAAATGAATTCTGTTCTAGTTCAAAAGTCTTTGGAGAAGCACTGAGTAAGGCAACAGTCCATTGATTCTCTCATATTAGACTCAGTGTTGGGTTCATTTCACGGACTTAAGTTCAGCAAGTAAAAATGTGCAGCTGTTAGTTCATTTCTCAATTGTGTTTTTTGCCAAAGAAGACTTTTATGTACTATTGCAATGACTTATAGGTTTGGTTTTTTGGGGTTTTTTGGGGAGTTTGTTTGTTTTGGTTTGTTTTTTTTTGTTTTTTTTTTTTTTGTGGTAAAGGATGCTCTTTGCTTCCTCTGATCATTGTTGTGTGAAGCTGATGCACCAATGATGAATTGCTTTTAAATACACACTGACAAAATTGAGTTTTCTGCCATTGGTGATAGAAGCTAGAAACAACAACATGACCAGACTTTGCTGAGTCTGCTGAGTAATTTCAACATGTTTAGATTGGCTTCTTTTTATGTTTGGGAGAAGAAAAAAGAGAACAAGAGTCAACTTAAAAATTCGTTTTAAGAGCAGGGTAATCCCATGTAAAGTAAGAACATGTTACAATGGAAGGAAGTTAATTCAAGAACACAGAGGCTATATCCTACTTCCTTTGCCTTTTATACTGGCACATAGTAACTTAATAGACTGCACTAGAGAAGTTGATAGGGGAAATAGCGTTTTTGTTTTCCTAGGGAAGATAATTATTTTTCAGATTTGACTGCTAACTGCAACCTTATTTTTTACCTAATGGACATGATTTGCTCAGGTGTAATTGTAATTAGTAAATTCCTTGTCCCAGTAAACTGCTTTATTTTTAACTTAAGCACTTTTTCAATCTTTTGAAACAATTTGGTTCTTATTATCTTGGTGAAATTGTGTTAATGTCAAAGGAATTGTCCCTTTTAAAACATTCCATGTTAAAAACGTTTCTAGAGTGTGGAGAATAAAATGAGCTATTTATAATCAATACTCAGGTAGTTTTAATGCCAATTTAAGTGGTCCCCCTACAAAAATTGCAGACTGTTGATTTGCATGCGAAGCTTGTTTTTATCTCACTGTTTCACTACCATCAAAAGAAAAATCCTGTTCATGTTAGAGCTGTTGCCATCAAGAGTTAATGTAAAAAGGTTTCCTTTTTGCCTGATAACTGAATTTAACTAGGACTGCTCACGTCTTTACTGACTTTACTAACACATCCATTATTGTAACCATTGTAAAATGGATAGTGTAATATTCAGCATGTCTGATACATTAATTCTTTTGGTATGCTAAATCTTACTGCATTAGACATTCTTTACATTTGGCCTGCTTCCATTGAATTGAGAAGCTTTGGGTTTTCTTATTGGGAAAAAATAAAAATTCACTTGATGTAAAATATATAAGATGCTTCTGGCTGGCTGACTGCAGGCAGCATTTGAAGACACTTTTAAAGGCCTATATGGCAGAAAGATAGTTAGAATGTGTACAGAAAGAAAATAAATTACTGAGCTAAAAACATTTATACTTAATACACAAAGTATGGGAAAGGCATCTAAAATTAAGAAATTTAGCTTTCAGACTGAAAAATTGGTTTGAAAATAGTTTTCCTATAGYTTACCCTGTTTTCATGGTTTACTGGAAAGGGTTTTTCATTACTCTTTGAAATCTGTGGCAGATTCCTTAGGCATCCCTACAAATAAGGTCCATATTCATTAGCCCTGAAATCTTCTAAACATTACCGACATGAATAATGACCACAATGCTAATTACCACTAATCCAAGGATGGGGATTTATATTTCACTGCTATCCCGTGATAACACCATGTGCAGAGTTTTCACTGTAGCTTAAATGCAAGGAATAAAACCCACCAGCTTACTTGCAGTAACCCGTTCTTGTTCCTAACCTTAATTACAAATATTACTTTGGTTTTACCAGGGCACACGGGAGGACAGGAACCACTCTTACTGTGTGTAACTGTCATTAATATCAAAGGCATTTTTGCAGCAACTTCAGGGGGGCCCAGATTAAAGCAGATGTGAGATGAGGCAAAATTCACACCAAACCTGACATCACTTTGGGCTGAGTATTTTATCTATGAGTACATCTGGGATCCATGCGTATCTGAGGACAGAATAGAGTCCTTTAACTCTGTGCCAGAAGTTAAGGATTTGAAAGTCCCATTGGCCTCATGGTTGTTATTTATTCTAATGAAACTATCCTAGCACTTAGATAGTTTATTTATAACATGTATTAGGAGTTGTCTTTCTTCTTCAGAAGACTGCACATGTGCACAACAGCAGGCTTATGGTGGTTGGCAGGTATCCTTGCCTCWCTCAAGCATCAAACTGTTGAGGCTTTTTTTCCTGAAATTCCTGCACAGGAAAAGACTATACTCATGGTCACCATCTGGTTGGCCATGTTCTTTTGTTTTCAAATGGCAGGRAAATCTTTATCAACTGCATAAGGAAAGTTTTTGAAACCTGATTTAACTGTACTGACTTTTGTGTGTAGGTCTGTTTCCAGTCATCATGTTTTTTAAAAAAAAGTTTATTATTTGTATTTGAAAACCTGTAAAATTTTAACATAATAGACTTGAGCATGAGGATACATATTATAGATCTACTCATMAGATGTAATTTCCTTGCAGCCTAATTTTCTTGGAAAACTTTCTTCCCTGCCTTGGGCAAAGAATTATTTTCTGATAAATATTAGAGTAAAATCTTCATATTGTTCCTCTACTTCTTTCACTGGGTCTTTTGGTGAAACGTGAGTTTTTCTGGACTTCATCAGGGTCTAAGTCTGAAATTTTTATTCCTCAGGTGTTTCTCATCAACAAAAAGGGCAGGATCCTTAAATCAGCACACACATGCATTCTTTATGACATCTATTATTCAGTAAATACTGTTGAATTATATACCATTTCTYCRTAAGTTTCCTTTTGTGATTTTACCTCTCAGATTGACTTAAACTTATCAAAAATATATTATCACTTCCTTTGCTGTCAACATATGGCATCCACATCAAGGATAAGACATGATTCAACTTACTGCTGAGCCACAGATATCTCTACATTTCCATGATTCTCTACTTTCAATGTTATGGAGAGAGAGAGGGAACATACCTCTSCATGCATGAGCTCTGTGTGTACATCAGGATGCAGGAAATGCAGGTCTGTGTAAAAACTGAGCAGCTCCRTAAGGTCTTGGTGTACACTATCAAAGTACTGCAACTCCTGTAAGCTTCATAACTCATAATTCTGCCCAAAAGACTTTGTAGCTAAGTTTTTTCCCATTCCTCGGCCAAAGAATAAAACTTTATTCCTAACAATTTCTGCATGCCTTCCTCTTGAACAGAAGGAAAACTGCAGACTTCATGGAGATTGCWGTTGCAGCAAATTAAAAGGGCTGAYGGTCTTTGATGCCCAAAGTAGTGTTGGGATGGAGCAGCAATTCTGATTCTCATTACTTCATCTCAAATTAAAAGATGGTGCACCTTACCTCACTGCAGATGGGAAGATGGATGATTTTAGCAGGCATCACCCCTTTCAGAGTTCCAGTCTGCTTATGACATGATCCCCTCCTCTCTACCACCCACTCACATCTGTTTAAAAATTTGGTATGATTTCATATATCAGCACAACTCCAGAGACAACTCAGAGCTTTCCTTCATGGTGTCTGTTTATCTGATTTTGTCAGTTCCTCTCTGAGGAAGCTGACATTGATCTTGGAGCCGAAGCTCATTGTCTCGGTCACTAATCCTAATTAGACTTTGTAAAGGAGACTTTCTGAAAGGCAGCATGAGGCATCATTATGTATCATAAATAGCTTGGTGATGAGGCCTAAAACAAGAAAGATRGTGTGCTTTGGGTTGAGTATAGATGTCTCTCTTAATGTTAAGTATTTCCTCCTAGAGAAATAGTGTTTCATTTTCATCCAGTTTTATTTTACTTTCTTTTCCTTTACATAGGGAAAGGATATTGCACTGACAGTTGCAAAAACCACRGAAACACTCAGTGTTGTCATTCAGCCAAATTATAATCCATTAAAAGTGTGGCAGAAATGAAAGATTAGATAGTAAATGCATAAAACATGATTATTAATACTTAAGTTCCTGTATTTCAGTTTTCTTTTTTGGCACAAATGATAYTCAAAAGTGGGGAGGTGAAAAAGACAGTGTAATAAACACCACCTGGTTCTGATAAATCTTCCATTGCTGTCTATAGTTTCAGAATTTGTTCAAATGTAACATCTGAAGAATGTATGGTTTTGACCATTTTGATCAACTGGCATTTTCTGGGTAATATGTACCAGTTCTGTCATGTTGCTGTAGATGGAGAAAGAGGATGCTAATAAATAGCCTCATCCTTTTATTTGAGGACATTGCTGTGAGTTATAGGGGATTATGTAGAAAGCCACCCATGTATGATCTTATTTTTAAAACTGAGAGGCCTGTTTGATTTTAACAGGGCTCTGCTGATACCCAAGAAATTTTATCAAGCAATTTCCCAAACCCATTTTTATCTCCTCATGTGTTTTATACCTTTCAAGTTTAAGTAAAATTAATGTAAGGTTCTCATCAGCAGACATGCAAATCAGAAAGGCAAGTACTGAAGGTTAAAAAATTWGAGAAAATTTACCTAATATTAAGCAAAGTGGTTTTTTAAATGTGAGTTTGGGAAATTCCCTGGAAATTACTGAAGTGGTGTTGCTAATTTTGCTTTTAACTATCAGATCCTACTGGATGTCTAGTATGTAGACAAAGTTATGAAGAAAGAGCAAAATGGTTTAATTACTAAAATTTAAATGGTGCTGTTTCCTATAACATTTATTTCAAATTCACATGTTGGCCAAATAGTTTCATAATCAGCCTATGAACTAGACATCTCCCAAAGGCTACCTCTCATCCACACATTAYTTTCAATATTTCCTGAAGTCATGTGCAATGCGTAAGGCATCAGTGCTTTTCCACCTGCATTTTCTGGATAATGATTAAAGTCTCTTCAGTCCTGCTTTTGCAAGCACTCAAGTATGGCTGTTATTCTCCTTTTGACTCCTCTTACACTCAGACTTGAGCTAGCACAAGTATTTCAGTAGTCCTGTAGACCAATAGATCAGAATTCATAGAATTTTACCAGAAGTTAAATAAAAGCATGATTAATCTGGATCTGTTTTCTAGTACTATTAACAGACTCTTGGAACAGGACATGAAGGGAGGAGTAAGCAGTGGGTGTAGGAAGTGGATAGGACTTTTGAAGCAGTTGTCAGTTTATATCAATTTAAAACATTCCTTAGACTAAGACTCAGTAACCTCAGATTAAAAATTAGAGCACCTAAGATAAATAGGGGAGGGYTTTTAAAGTTCGTATTTATATCTTTGATGGATAGCAAACTAATATTCTAAAATATTAGTGGGTAGACTTAAAATCATTCTAGAGTTATTTCCTGAAGTTTTCTAGAATAATTGGAAGATCATCTGCTAATCAGACAATCTGAACCAGAATATTCTTGCTTTGAAAATGAAGCATTAGATTTATATAAAATAAAGCCATGGAACTGGGAAGTTGTATGTAAGAAATAATAAGAAAGGAATTCTACAGATGATGCTGGATACTGAGTATTGCAAGCTTTTTGTAAAGTGATTGCAGATGAAATTACAGGTCTAAAATGTCTGGAGTTAATTTTATCTGTGCTCATTTACATATCAACAGAACTATATGAACAAAACCACCTTTGTATGATTTTTCCTGGGACGGCATATAAATCTCTATATGAAAATTTCCTGGTTTTTTGTTTTGGTTTTTTTTTCCCTATGACACCAAACTGTAGTTGAACCTGTGCTAGGTCTTAGGAGTTAAGAACAAATTTTACTGTGGACCTGATATATTTAAACTAGTGTTCATGAAGTTTTGTACATTTATTTAGTTTTTTAGGCAGATCTGTAAAGAAAGAAGGAATGTCAAATCTTGCTTTAAATAAGAAACATAATGATGCTTCAAAGGAAAAGCACACATAATTGGAAGGAAAGAAACATTTAGTAGACTGAAAATTTCTTTTAAATTAGTGCCTAACAATGAAAAACAGGTATATTGTACATGTGTTTGGGAAGCATGAAGGGAGTTATTTCTGATCATTAAGAGCAAGTCAGCTATTTCCTTAGCTAATCAAATTTATCTCTCTTTTTTTATTATTCTTTTTATGGGAGTTACTAAGCAGATTTATGAAACAAGTAATCCTTTTGAAAWTTTATTGCTAAATCAAGATGAGATATTTCCAAAGACAATATAATTATTATTATTGCTAATATTATATTCTAGTATTGTCTGACCTGAGGTCAGCTTGTTTTCTTCTGCTCTACCCCAGGTCTCCCTTTTTTATTGTACCTATGATGAACTGCTCAATAAACTCACTTCTTTCAGCTTGTCTTTCACTCCATACCTCTTTTCCCCCTTAAGATTCTCTGTTGCTTCTGAAATACTCTCTGGCTACAGTCTTTCTCACATCTCTTTCATTGTTTACATTCCTTTTGTCTTGTCACACCTTTCTCCTTCATCTTCATGGTGTGCCTGAGTGTGGAAGGGAGATGGAGTGGAGTTGATGAGGTGTTTGAGGAAAAAAGGGTATTTCTGATTCTCTGAGAGCTTTTTTATTTCCCTAGCATGTCAGTCATAGGAAGAGAATGATGCCATCTTGGAAGTAATTTTAGAAATACAAGAGAGACAGAGAGAGTACTCTGAACTTCCAGATATTTCTTCTTTGAGTTAATTTGGATGCTGGACTTGTCAGTTGGCGCATCCTTTTTGTCCAAATATTTGAAACATTCTATTCCACTCTTCATCACAGACAGTAACTGCATGATAAGGACCTTATGCAACAAAACATTTTTCCCTTCAACATGTAACTCTTACRAGCAAAAAAAAGTTTTGAACTGTCAAATAATAATGGTCTGTAATGTTCCTAAAAATATAAATAATATGCTGTGAAGAGGAAACATAATTAAATTATGTATCTACATGATTTTTTCATTCCTATGTGTGTTTAGACTGTGATACAAATAATGCAAAAGCCGTATGTGAGGTTTGGGCATAGAATGTAGTTACTTTATTTTGTTACAGCTGTGCTTAGGAGTTATGGAGGGAGAGAAGAAAAGGCTTGAAAAGGAGCAGAATAGGTTAGAGAGTCTGTCAAATGCAGAACTCTTTTTCCAGGAGGTGGAAGGTACACGATGGAAGGGGAATTAATCCCATTCAGTGGCCAGACAAAGAGAGACATTGGAAAAAGAAGACAGCTGTTGATGAAGTAGAACATAGATTGGCAAGAGATGAAGTGGGATGACTGAAGGAAAACTTTTTAAAACATCTCAGAGGAACATATTTTAAATGCTATTTTGGAATGGAACAGACTGAGGATTGCAATGCATTTCGATTTGAATATTGAAAGATTATGCCAAATTAGGAAAAAAAAAMCATTCTGTGGTGTAATTAAATAGTAAGGAATGAATTTATTCTAGTTGAACATGGAAAAAATTACATATTTTTTTTTCAAAGGTAGGCATGTGGTTATGAAAGTAAAACTGAAAAAGATTCTGGTTGTAAGATAAAGATCCATACTCTGAGCCCCAGGTAGAAGGCATTTGAAGAATCTCATTGATTAGAAGTGCTAACAGTGGCAAAATTAATAGCTGCTGGGACAATGATTCTTGAAACATTAAGCCAATATGAGCTGATGCATCTTGACATGAGGGAGGTGGAAACAAGGAGTGTGTTTACAACCTCTTTGAGGTTATAATCTTGTAAATAAAGGACTTGATCTTAAGAGCAGTCTTGAAAATAGTTRAGAGGCAGAAACAAAAGAACACAGTAGTTAAAGCTGAAAAGTCCTGTATTAACAGTGAGATCACAAGTTCACAAATTGGATCAACACCCAAGGACTTAGGAAARCAAGCCAAACAATTTTACCTCACTTTCTAGCCAGTGCAGGCACACTTCAGTTTTTCCTTAAAGATGTACCTGAGTGAAAAATTCTGTTAGTCTGGGTGTCTGAGAGAGGCTCCTTGCTGTCAAACAGAAAAGCTGTGTCCCTGTTTTATTCATGGGGCTGTCAGGGATTTGCTAGTCCCCAGGAAGTTTTAGTTCTTTGACTAAACTCCAAACAYAGCTATTGTTTTTTGTTCAAGCTATTGCAGGAGGAGGATGTGTTTACTTTGTGCTTAACAGTTGAATATTGTACCTAAATTTTATACCCACAGCAAGAAACAGAAGACRTGAATTTTAGGCTTTTCTCAGTCTGAATTCACTGGCCCCCATTTCTTTGAAGTGGGGTAAAACATTGGTTTTACTGGGAGAATCCATCAGTCATTTTGGTGAAATGCAGTGGAGCCAGGAGCAGAGGTTACTGGCAAGTTTCTTCTGACACCATTCAGAAAAAAAAATTCTATTCTGTAACTGAAGAATTCCTTTTTATAGGATCAGCCTGTAGGATCAAATTTGAGGTAAATTGAATATTGTCAGATTACTCAATGAGAAGGGAAGAGACAAGTTTCCCACCAGGCTGCATCTATGCCTTGAGTAATGAGAGAGAGATGGCTGCTGCAACTTGGAGAGCGTAGACCATGCAGCTTATAGCTCCTTCTCACCATGGGGGACTATCCAAAGTTGGTGATTAATGAAAAGGYAGAGAAAACCCATTACCTTTATATATGCTCCTTTCAATATATAGAAGGGAAATGAGCTTTTTTTCATTTCAGTGTGATATTATCCTCAGGTTCCTATTACTTTACTTCTACCAAAGGATGAAACATGTCCCTATGGACTAAATATATTAAACAGGTCCCCAGTATAAAGTGTCTATGGAGAAATGGAGAAATAGGTGCCTGGAAGTCAGATACATGAAATAACAGGATAAGGGCCCTTAAATACTGCTCCTTGTGAAAGCTGGCTTTGCACAGTAGAAGTGAAGAGGCAGACCACCAATGAACAACTCAATTTATAGAYTTATAGCAAACATTACTTCTGCGGGATTAGATGATGTGACAGTTTTTATAATACTCTAAATTTTGTAAGAAAATATAGAAAGGAACCACTTTCTTTGAGAGAACAGAAATTTCCACAACCAATCCCTTAATTTTCTGTTTTATTTTCCAAAAGGGCAAAATGGATTTAATATTAGAAATATGTTCTCTCTGGATCCAATTTCAATCTCGGCCACACTCTCTAAATAGAATCTATAATCCAACTGAACGCTCTCACAAAGCTCCCTCTAATATCTCTGTAAATGAAAATGTGTGTAGAACRGACTGCATAAGTTTAACTCAATTGGCTTGAAACACACATATTTTAGCTAAGTAAGTGCAGGAGTTTTTGCAGACAATGTCTATATCACCTGCCTATGTGCTCTGTTTTAGTTAGGAAATACAAGAATGGAATGTCTGTGGGGGGAGAGGAAAATTCAGTTATAATCAGTTAATAAAGGTTTTTTAATGCAAGCCACATTATGGAGGGAATAACTACCAGTTTTCAATTGGTTAGTATGAAGGTTACTGTAAATCTGTAAACTTTGTTACTGATTTTTAAAAATACAAAACAAATCCCTTTCTAGCTGGCAAATTATTTTCCACATAAATAGGGTGAATAAAAAGAAATACCTATTGGGATAAACAGAAAATAATCTTTGAATGTTTAACATCATAATTTAGAGCATGTCAAGGAAAAAAAAAAAAAAAGAAACAAAATCTGCTCTTGATTATACATGATTTTCAGTGACAAGTACAAGCACATCCAAAGAATAGAATTTGGCTCATGGGACGTAAGACAAAGAAGCAACTTGAGACATACAAACTCTATATAAGCATCATCATTATTATAATAGCACACATTTGAATTCTGGAAATGGTTTGAAGTGACTAAACACAAAACAGCAACTAAAAACTACTGCTGTTCAATGGCAGGCACATTACAGGCTTATCTGCAAATTTACATGAGACATGTATTTTGAATTTAATTCTTCAAAGTTATGTGTCATTTGCCTTTGAGACATTGGTGTGGTTTTGTTGTTTGTTTTAATTTAAATTATGCGTGGTAATTATAATTCTTTTAAATWATGTTTTATTGACTTTTAAGTTCAATAAGTATCAAATTCTTACATAATGTTTGAAATTTAGAATGTCTTAAAAGGGTGAATTTGTCCATGATGAACTGTCATGGTAGAATCWAAAGAATGGTGAAATGCTTTAAGTGCCACATCTTTGTCATTCATGTTTCACCTGTGCAGTTTCAGGCCAAGAAGGAGCTGCTGTGTGTCTGTCTGTGCTTTACAACACTGTAMATGACCCAGTGTCCATGGTGTTGGTAACCACCAAGCTCTAGGGAACTGTTGGCAGAACTGTATTTCCTTCCACCACCTGCAAATGCAGAACTCAAGAGAGATGCAATGAAATAAATAGCTGTTCTTTTCCCTGCTTGATAAGTTGACCCTGTACCAGAAATCTCCATGACGTTCAACGTATGGGAGACAGGAAGAGAGGAAGGTGTCATGAACTTGAAAAAGTTCAAAGAAAGTGTCATGTGAGCATGAGGACTTTTGATGAATAAAATAACAACATTTTTGAATGTTGATGAATAAATATATGTTTTTATGATCCTAAGGGGAAATAGTTGTTGTTCATCTTCCTAGAAAACAGGCTGGATATTTCAGAGTAATGTCTGGTAACTAAGTACACTGTGTGGCTGTCATTAACTTTTAGGTAACAAAAAAGATCAGATTATTGAGAATKATATTGAACAATTCTTGTGAAAGTCAATAGTCTTCTACTTTAAAAACACAGATGCAYCTGTTTAAATGAGCTTCCAATAGAAATGCAAAGCTGGAGTTTTCCATGAGTTTTCCATGAGTCTAGGTGAAGTTTAGCAATCTTTTTATTTTCCACTGTAATGCAATAGTTAGTCCTGCTCTACAAAAAATCCTGGATTCCTTTTAAATGTAAATATATGCAAAAAATGCATACACAARTTTAGAATTTCAGACTTGTCAAGCAATATTAAATACACCTTATTCTGAAAACACCAGGAAGTGAAATTAATATTTAAAAGACATGATGAAGACTTCTGGTYACAAATACATATCTTCAGCATTCTGTGTTTTACTCTAATTAGATTATGCATTTCATAAAACAGATAAAATATTAAATATAAATATTCTATAGTTCTTYAATGAAAGTATGATAATTGATTCTCATGGTTATACCGATATATGGAACTTACTGAATCCTTACTGAGCARAAGTTGTACTAGAGAGAGAGCTTCTCTAGAGGATGATTTTCTGTCCATTTCAGTGCCCAGCAGATCTCAACATCAATCTTCATCTTGGTTGCATTCACTYAAATCCTGAATATTGTTATTTTAGAAGTCAGGTATACTGAGCTGGAAAAATCTAGCATTTCTTTCCTTTATTTCTTCTCATAGGTTACAGTGCTACAGTCTCATTCATCAGGCTAACCATTATTTATTTTCTGAGACTTGAGTCAATGCATCTCACTCCACATCTTAAGTCATAGYTGATAGTGACTTGTGGAAGGGAGTAGGTTTCTACTGATAATTCAGAATTCAAAAACATGGATAGGTCRGTGAATACTCCTACATGATTCATACAGTTCTTGCAGAATTTCAAGAGTGCTTGCCACACTTGAAAGGAAGATCAAAGGCTTGGAATGGAAAAGGCTTTGTATACTTATTTCAAAGATACTGGAACAGAGATAGCAAATAACAACCACGAGTCTGTAACTGCAGTTTTCCTTTCACACAGCTCTCTCATTGCTAATCACCCCCTGGTTYTAACAAGTGTTTGAACTTTGGATGCCCAGTTGAATGCCCCTACTTGGACCACACCTTTTGTTAATCTTTTGCTTGAAATAGCCAACATGTGAATTCATGTCCAGTCTAAAGAAAAAAATATATTCTTCAAGAATATTTGTTACTGTTTTTGCAAAGAATATTTTTTCTGCTCTTCATGCCTACTCTTTCTCTTTATCAGTGCCAGGGATAAACGCAGGCCAGCTCTGCTGGCATGACTGCAGGAAACACAGACCCCCAACAGAAACAGCAATGTASATCACTGCTATTTCTCCCTGTTTTGAGTCTGAGCTGCATGTGTTATTTCACATACTAYTCACCAAAGCCAAGGCTTGCAGGAATGCACCATGGCTGTTTGAAATGGTCATTACAGCTGGGAACAGTTTTACTCTTTAGCTGGTTTGTAGATCAAAAATGCATTGGTTTGGCCTTGCCTTGGATCAAGCATACTTTTGGTTTTTTGTCATTCATTACAACAGCACMGTGCTGCAAACAAGATAGGTAAAAGTAATTTGTCAAATAAATTAAACACAAAAAYTCTGAAGAATGTTAGTACCGTTGAAAAACTTTGCAAAACCTCTTTCTCTGAGGAAATAAAAATGCTGGGTCCAAGCCAGAATATCTGGTGTTATCCTGATGTGTATTGAGCCACTATTTTTTTTTCTTCAAATAATAATTCAATTTATTGTGGTAATTTAAATTATTAACATGTAAGGAAATTTTCAAACCTATTCACCATTTGCTGGCTTTTTGCACTTAGAGCCATACTTCATTCTCATGCAGAGGAAATAAAGGTAGCCCCTAGAAATGCACTGGAAGGACAGTTCATAAAACTTTGTGTGGTCCACTGCACAGTGGGGAAGTTGGTCCTAGGCAAAAGTTCTAGATCTTATTCATGCTGAAAATAGGTTGAGTGTTTGTAGAATCCTGCTAGATAATTATTCAAATGAGACAACATTTTAAAGTGCTAACAGCTGCCAAAAAAATTTGCAGTTCAAATATGAGTATGCAGCCAAAATTGGGAAGTAATGCTGAAGTTCATCTCTGTAAGTGATGAGAAAATTTATAGCATTTTACAAACAACATTAGATAGACKAATAGGACAAGATTTTGGGTTTTAAATTTTTTATTTCGTTTGACTAAAAGTTTTGTTTTAATTAAAAGGGTAGATAAATGGGAGTAAGGAAATTCTCTTTATTAATTCTATGCCATTCTTAGGGCACTGAAGATTACAGATGAGTTCTGCTCTGAACTAGATGAAAAAGTCCCCAATAATTTTTTTTATACCTCTTATATGAAAAAGTGGATTACCCACGTTTAGTTTTTCATAAAAATTTTATCTTAATCTCTCCCTTAAGTAAGACAATAATTCATTTCATTTCTGAAATACATTTCTGAAACTGAATGCATAATCATGACTCATAAGAACATCCACGGGCTGATAAATCTTGAAAAAGCAACTAAGAGAAAAAAATAAAAGTGTACAGAAAAAAAGAGCAGTAAAGTCAGATTCTAAGTGAACATGAGGAAAGGCCCTTCACTTTGCTCCTAGTAAAACATCTTGATGAGTAAATTTTGTCAAGCAAGGAATTTTTTCTACAGAAGGTGGRATGTCTTGTCAGGCTAGAAGAAATAAAAGCATATCTTCAGCTGGGTGATTGAAACTTTCAGCCTAACATCTCTTGATATCTGAGCCTTCAGTATCTTAAATTTACCAGATGTCTCTCAGTGTTACGTTAGAGCCCACTATGAACATGACTTTGGGCTCTGGAGCAAGCCCAGAGTGTCCATCTCTTCTGCCTGAGRTGAGTCAAAGATTAAAAGCTGAACAGGAGAGCCTGTGTCCTGCCCCAAGAAGGTATCCCCACGAATCAAAAGCTTTTAAAGATTCATTTTGTATTTTTAATGCAAGTGGATTGACCATTTTGGTGAGGGGTTGTTTTAAATAAAAAWGGTGTGAAAGCTGGTGTTCATCCTCTTGTAAAGAGTCTGATGATTACAGATACCTGAGAGCAGGAGTCTGAAGCWTTGAATTCTACTTAGGGAGTCAATTCCACCTTTCCTGCTTCATGCTGGAGAGCTGAAATCACTAAACTATGGGCAAATGCAGCATGAGGTAGCTCATCTATTGTTACTTCACTGCCAATAATGGAACACTTGGGAAGAACATCTCACTGAGTTTGTTTTGKTTTTTGGAAAAGGTGGGCCCTGAATTCCAGTCTTGCTTTATTTAAGGCCTGCTTACTTAGTGTCTGYTTAATGTACATGTTAAAGATATACTGGAAAACGAGCATATAAATAATTTCAACATACCAAGTACAGAAGTCTTTGCCACCTCAGATGCAACACAAAAMTGTAAGCCTTCCTTAGTTCACGAATCCTGTGAGAAAAATCCTCAAGAAAATTGAGCCTTCTCTGAGCCTTTTACCTGAGACTCAGTCTTTGAACTGCTATGCACTGAACTAATTCTCTGGGCATTTGTAATTCCAGTATGTGGATCACTTAGACTGGTTTTTCTTGATGCCTRTTTTTTCATAAGCATAATATGGGTGACTCAAAAAATGTATGGATTCTTCTTTGTAGCAAAATGTTTAAAGTTAGGCAATTTAATATCTGATTTCTTGTACCTTTTTCAGAACTGCTAACTAACTAACAGAACTGCTCTGCTTTGTTAGGATGCTCTATATCTCAGTTTGGTAACTTCAAATATGCTCTTTTATGAGATGGCAAATAATTAAATTTCCTCATATGAGTCAGTRCATGTTGCTGACTCTGAAAAATGCTTAGGAAACCAAGAGACATGATGTTCCTGCTTAATCCAGAAAACTCAGTAATTGAGAAACATAAAATATTTGCGGTTATATATGGTGTGGAAAGAGAAGTACAGAARAGCCTGAAGTGGGACATGACGTGGAAAAATAGGTGCAGCAGATTTTCCCTTTGTAAATGTTGAGGTGATTCCTGGAAACTCTGCATCGGTKTCAGTTAGAGGCCACCCAGCTTCCCTAACGAGTCAAAAATCTCCTGAGCAAAACAACCTAGACTGTTCTAATAGAACATTTTATTTGCTAATGAGTCTTTACTATCATGTTCTCTTTTTTCCTCTCTCCAGTTTATCAGGGTTGAATTTAGTTGCTGAGATCACTGAGGGGGGAAAAAAAAGGATAATTTGATGCCTAGTGGTCTAGGTTATTTCAACTAATGCACATTAATGACTTCATGCTTCTGTAATCAAGCTAATAGTGACCTCAGACCCTGCAAAGTATGGCAAAAGCCAACTAAAACAGAGCTTTAATAATTTTGTAGACAAAGTGGAGTTTTCACATAACGTAGGAATTCCATTTGAACCCTATCCATTTTGATGAATTTTGCTGAAGAATGAGGAAGAACACAGTATTTCTAATAAGAATGTTTGGCTGAGGACTTTTCTAGCAACCTCATTTTTTTTTTTTTAAAGCATTAAGGAGTCTTATGTGAGGTAAAGACAGTGACAAGCTCTTGAAAAATGAAACATTCATTGTTCTAAAAGCCTCAAAAAAGAGAGAAAAAACCAGTTTATTTAGATTCTTACTTATCACATACTTTATCCCATYGTTTCAAGTTATATCTTCTGTATCAGTGAAACCTTATTTTGTCTTTCTGGAATCAAATTCAATTCTCCCRAAATACAGTCATGAGACCATACAGCCTACTAAAAGCTATCAGTGAAACAAGATTCATAAGAGAAGTTATGGAAAGTGTTCACTAAACTCAAGAGGTCTGTGCCCCTGCAGAAGCTTCCAAATTGCCCCTGCAGGAACATCTCTGCTATTCTAATTATGTTTCTGAAGATAGCATTCATTTGTACATCTACTGTACATACATAATTTCTGTCTGCATCCAAGTGTTAAATCAGCACAAACAGCCATGCAGTTGGATTCCTAAACCCTCATGGTTCCTAGTCAAAAAAGCTCTTAGGCAAAGTGTCTTAAACTTTATATTAGTATCCACATGAGGTTTCAAATCATACACCGTTTATCAGGTATTTGAACATTCCTGATTTATCTCAGTTTAATGCTTTCTTATTTGTCTGATGCTTTAAATTACCCTCCTGTGTTTGAAGAGATTCTCAGAGAACATATTAAGATAAATATCTCCAAAACACATCTCGAAGAGGAAAAAAAAATCTTAAAAAAGGAAGATTAGAAACTAAAATTAGGAATTTAAATGGATTTAGTGGGAAACAGTAATGAAAAATCAAACTAATGTCAACATCATAGAGATTTTTATTTCTATGAGGCTGTGATTCAGTTTAAGTCCAKATCAGTCATAACTAGCTGAGTTAGGCCTGTGTAGGGTGTGTGGTCTTTCATGTGAACAGATGTTGATATTTCAGAAGTCTACACTACAACTGCAACTAATTAATACCATGCTGGATAACACAGCACRGAGGCCAGTGACTGAGATAACTTGGAGACTAAACTGTCCTCTGACCCAAGAGATGACTTTGTCTGTGGCAGCTGACATAGTCATCATTTAGAAACTTGCTATCCTCTTTATCATACGCACACTTTGGGTAAACAGAGAAATTACACAATTTTTAGATTCCAGAGGCCTTTAATGATTGTTAAACTTGTATAAAATAGGATATGTAAAAATTTTGAACTCCAGTGTCCTTGTCTTGTTTTCATGCAACAGTAATGATGTTGATGACTTGCTAATGATATTTAAAGTAGTGTTGCCAGATATTGTAAAGCAAATTAACTCTAAATCCTTATTTGTAATGATGGTAATGAAAGTGCCATGGATACTTTACCTGAATTTAAATTTATGTAACTTTTCAAACCCCATATGTATATAGAGAGTTAGAAACTGCAACACCTTAATAGAAATCCCTTTGTATCCAGAGATATTAAATGCTGATATTTTATGGCTGKAATACCTGCTCTTTTCGAGAAGAGCTTACAGTCTTGTGGAAGACTTCACTGTGGAGAAATTAGCGTGCTTGACTAAATCATTTGTGTGCAGGTCCATACAATTACTTCCAAATTTTGGACCTGTTTCAAAAAGCAATAGATGTATAGGGCACCACACAGATAGCAGTTCATTGTCTTGCTAGTGTATTAAATTTCAGCTTGCTCATTGGAATTTGAGGTAATTTTTGACATTTTCAAGGTGGTGAGGAGGTCTACATCAATTTTGTGTTTGTGCAGTGAGATGCTGTCTGCTGGTGGAAAGCAGATGTGTGATAGAAGAGGAGCTGAGTTTCTGTGTTAGATTAGAGGCTACAGGCTTCTCCCCACTTGGGCATTAAGTATCCTAATCAAAGGTGATTAATAATTGCCTGTCTCAGAGCTGTCAGAATAAGGTATGTAATTCTAAATGCTGTGAGACAGCAGATACATGCATGCATAAAGTAACTGTGGAAGATTTTTAAAAATAGTTAGGACTACAAAGTGACTTTCTGAAATCTTGAACGATCTCAGTTTTGAGGGCAGGACTTTCAGACCAATTCAGAAAATTTTGGTCATTGCATGTAAATGATGCTAAAAAACTATATAGTCTTGTCTCTAGCATTATTTGATTTGACCTGTAAACGTGCAAACCATTATTTCCTTCTAATTTGAAGTGTTTCTTCAGCCATGACAGTAATGAGACATAATAGGTCCTCAAGTCCCTCTTTTTGCCACTAGGAAGAGTGTTTCTTAGCCTATTAATTTTTTTTGTTTGTTTGACAGTTTGGGGAAAAATTGCTTATCTCTGTGTGAACATGCTTTGCCCTTTCACATAGATAGTGACTAAAGATACATGTAAACACTGAAATGAAATGGATTTAAAGTGCAGTCTGAGTCCAGCACTTCCATTGGTGAACCACCCTGAGGTCCTTGTGTAAGCCCTAGGGGTTTGTGCAGGAGTGGCTGGTCATCAGCAGTGCCTTTTGAGTTCTGTGGCAGAGTACTCCAGAATATAGCAAACAATGTAAACTTTTTAGTGCTCTCTAAGTGGGAAAGGAGAAAGTTCTCAAGTGGTGAATTTCTTTGTTAAGACCTGACCCACATTTGCTGTGCAGGAACATTTTAAAATACTGCTGGAAATACTTTATTGCAAAACAGAAGGAACTGGGACAGCCATGAATGGACAATCTTATCTTTAAACACTGCTTTCCTAGCACCATTTTCTTTACCCATTTAAGTTTTCAGAAAGAGCAGGGAACCATAACCACAGGAATCCTCATGCAATTCTTTGCTGTAAATCATGACAGTAAAAGCATTTTAAAATTTAGCATAAGCTTTGCTGTGTGTTTAAAGGTTCAACCAAAATATAAAATGCGTTTAGCTATCCAATGCAGGTGGGTGCTTACAGTTGTTATTTCTGTTGTAAGCTAACAGGAAGTCAGAAGCCTAAAGTTTTTGCAGATGCCTAAAGCTCATTTTTTTGAAGTGTGTGTATAAAGATGAAGTCAATTTTAGTAGATCTGTGACCCTGGAGGCTTGTCAAATTATAAACCTTGGGTGAAATCAGTGTCATAATAAACATATAGTCAGAATATTGTATCATATTTAACAGTGCAAAAATAATAGTTATTTCAAATGGCAATGGTATGCTTTACCAAAAAACTGATAATAATGGACATAAGGGTACAAGAATGCTGGTTTTATGGTAGGTCCATCTGTAAAGCCATCTAATTGGAAAAAAATTATTTTAAAAACCCTGCAAAATACATTTTGGATTTTTAGATTGCCATTACTACTTCTCATATCAGATTTTATAACTTGGTTATAAAATACATGCTGGGCTGTTTTACAGAAGTTAGATATGAAACTGTAAGTCTGGGTCAGTGCCATACACCTGGCTTCTGTGTTATTATAATCTGAGCTTTGAGATGGAAACCAGCTGAGTATCGTGTTTTAGGGTACATCACTGTTTACATGGCATATGTTTATTAGCTAACTTTTGGTATTACTTCCAGAATATCAAATCAAGCCCACAGATCAACAGAAGTCAATGACTTAAACCAGTTGTGTCTTACCCAAAGCTCATTAAAATCCTTGAAAAAATGCTCATTGTTTTCAGCATGCTTGGAAATAGTGACATTTAACTGAACTTTGAGCAAAACTCTACTATGGTGTTTTTGAGCCATCTAGATTGTTGTGAGCAGTTATATATGGAAGGTAGTTATGCCTTTCAGGGCAAATTGTTGTTTGGCTTAAAAAAAGAGAGGAGTTTGGTTTTTTTTTTCAACGTTCTGGATCACCACAGCTCGATAGCTAAAGGGTCCTTAAGATTCAGAAATAACATACAGCAGTTTCTGGGGTAAAGCAACAAAATGGATTTGTACATAGTTACTCATCTGTTGGGTTACATCCCATCCTTTCCRAAAGAGGAGCCAGAGAGAGAACAATTGGGTGGAAAAGATATAAACAAAAAGAGTTAGAAATGGCCCTAAGGCATCCCCATTTAATTGGTGTGTGCATTTTGGAAACACATAGATGCTGTTCCCTCTTGCTCKCATACATTCATTATGCTGCGCTTCATTGCTTCATAACACTTACTCAAGTGTGTTGGCTACACGTTACTGTTCAAGGAAAGGTAAAATTTTTGTCACTTCAGGTGCTAATCTGTCTACAGAAGTTTCATTAACTGCTACTGTTAGCTGGTTTTGATTTGATTTTTCCCTCTTTTTAAAAAGTAATAATACAAGATGCGATCAAAGCAAACATTGTATATCTTCACCCAGTTTAACTGGAAAGAAGGTGTGGGCTTTAAGCTTATACACAATTAATAGTCAGTATATTGTGAAAGCCTATATTTAAATATGTGCCAATGAAGATTGAGCATATRTATAAGCCTAACTATTTAAATCTTTTTCACAGATTCTTTGCTACTTACAATGTTTATGCTGTTTGCTGTGGTCTCATTTTCCTTACTAATACATTCTTTGCTGATGCTTTTGTGAAAATTCTTTGAAGACACTGGCTTTGAAGACCAACAGTAAATAAATAGCATTGTCCAAAAATAGTGTTTAATGATAAAGCTAAGCAGAAATAATGTTTGTTAATGAAGAGGACATTTTCCTGCTCCCTCCTCATCTGCTGCCTCCCTGCTCAAGACCACATGTTCTCTTCTCCTGCCTATGGCCAGCATTGATGTGTGCCAGACAGCTGGATTGATTCAGCTTGCCCACCTTTTCAGTAAYCATTTCTCTCTGGTTGTCAAGCTGGTTTCTGCTGTAATAAATTACATTTGTTCAGCAAGGTGGGTGATGGCTATCCAATTTTGGAGGAGACTCATGGTGGCGATAGGGTTGTAGGATCAGGTGACAGAGATGAATAGAACAAGATAATTCTGTACCCTATCAAGTGACATAAGCCTTGATGTTTCCTTATGCATGTGGCTTACTAGCCACAGCTTAATTTCCAACGTGTAATGCTCTTTATTTGCCATATAAGCTAAAGAAACACGCACAATTTCATCCATACGTCACATAACAATTTTTTATGTTAGCTGTCTACTYATCTCTTTAGTAATTCCTATTTTCATTTTCTGTTTTTATGTGCATCAATATAGGTATTTAATATTAATTTACTGTGGCAGTATTGAGTCTAATCATCTTTCTAAGAGAAGACAAAGGGAATTTGAAAAAAATATCAGTATTTTAGTAAACTAAAGCTACTAAAGCTTTTGGCGTGATTGAAAAAGTGGAAAGATTAGTGGGGTATAAGAGTTACCCTGCATGAGCTTATACAGACAGCTTGGAGTACCAAGTATGCTGCAGTATTTTTTTCCAGGTAGAGTTTGATGATTGAAAAATTCATGCATAGTAAAATGGTGTTTCTGGGATGCAGCTGAGAAGCACCTGAGGTGAGAATATCTGTGAGTAAGCCATTTTCTGCTGGTGTAGGTTTGCTGACTGCTTGGAGGTGATACAAAGGGAACTTGTATCTGGAGCCTACAGATACTGCTGGAAGCTTAACATCAGCAAGGAGCCCAGAAGTGCTCCTAAATCAGGTCTGAACTGACAAGTTTCTCTGTGACCAGAAATAATTTTAAATGTGCTTCCTTTTCCTTTTCCTCCTCGTTGCTCAGCTGATCTTCCCATTCAGTGGGGTATTCTTCAAACAAGTGGGTGACTCACAGAATAAGTGTCCTTTTGCTGRTACTTGAATTCACATTATGTGATTAGTGYACCCAGATATTGCAAATGGATGGCAGCTATTAGAATTCATCTCCTTGTGATGCCTTACTKTAACCCCTTTAAGTTGGCAAATGKTTCCRTTTGGATTTTTRTTTATGTTAAATCTCCGCCCTTGCTGTATGTTTCAGAAGAGTTGAAAACATCTTAATTTTCAAATTAACTCMATTTTATGTTCCTTGTCTGAAGTTCCCAGCTTTGTATTCTACTTTTTTAACTTTTCCTTAGGAGCCTATTGTATGTTTTTATATGATTGTATCCAAAGATAAATGATGTGTGAGAAGAGGTTACCAGTTGAGATATTTGTATTTTTTGTATATCTGTAAAGGGAAYTCAATGTCTCTAGATGAATTTTTTTTCTTATAATTTTTTATCKCAGTTTTTTAATCTGCTTTGAATGTTTTTATTTAATCTGTTTGGCTTAGGATGTTGTGGAGATATTAACAGAACATGGTGATTCTGCATTTTGACATCTCTGCCTTGCATATGAAAACTAGAGCAATGCACAAGTCTTATYTCTGAGCTCACTTGGATTGTGATAATTTAATGACTAATTAATCCAACTCTKGAAATTACTAATAAGCAGTTATTTCTGTGTTTTAAAGCCATGCCAGAGTATTGTTCAGAGMAAATAATCAAGGACATATTTCTGTACTTTTTGTGAAGAATAAAAACCATGTCCTTTTGCTCTTCAGATGCTGTATAAAAAGCTGACTAGGARTCTTTCTATTCCAAAACAGCATTTTTTATCACTTCCCTGTACTTTCCATCAATTATAGTCTGTGGTATGTCCCTCTCCTGCTTTTAAATAGWATCTACAGGTGCTGTCATCAAAATACCAATTTAATGCCATACAGGTGAATTAAAACTGCAAGTCAAAACTTCCTTGCTAACTCTTCTTCCCCTTTTGTGTTTTCCTTGGGATAAACATTTGTCATTCTTCTCTTTCTCCCAGGTACTTTTTATAGACCTAAATACTGTATAGATACAGTATCTTGTACTTTCTAATGTATACATTCACGAGATAACTTTCTAATTAATATCTAAATACCAGTAGGTATTGGTTGATTTTCATATTATTCTTACAACAATTAACAGTTTACTTTGTGACTGCATAGGCATTGCGATTTTTGTCCATTTTCAATAGTTATACCTGCAATTTGCAATAATAGATCAGTCTGTACAGAATATTTTCTTGATAGATTTTCTTCAACAGTTCTCTAATGCTGCCCTTACACATGCTGTATTTGTGGATATTAAAAAAATGTGTGTGAAGACTGGTTTTACCCTTTCCCTTAAGGATTAGTTTTTAATTACTAACAGAAATTATACAGCTGTTAATATTTTTATTATGCAACTGTGAAGAATTACTTGGGAGCTGCATTGCTAAAATTGCAACAGCACCCWGTCTTCTTCCAGTTACATCATTGTAAACATGGAGCACAGATTTTAAGAAGTTAGCTTCAGCTGCAAAATCATGTACCTGCAGAATACAGGTAATCTTATTTTAAAAATCACAAATGAAGAGTGGCATTGTATATGATCTCCCTAAACTAGTTGGCCACAAAAGGACAATGAAAACAAATTTAATTCAGGAAATACACAGTCTCCTTTTTTTTGCTGAACAAATAAAGCATTTCATTGACTTCCATATGGTTTTGTGGTTCCCCTTCCCCCCTTACTTTCATATAAAAGAAGACGGCTTTTATGGAATTTCCGGGTTTATTGCTGTATTTTTAAAAAATGAAAAGCAATTATTACGAAGGAAAAGCGTAACAGGAAAACATCAAAAAAAGATCCAAATACTCTGAGCCTGAGTGTTGGTGGCTSTATTTGAATAAAAACAAACCCCAAACCTTCCTGTGGCCACAAGTCTCATTCCTGCTTTTGCTTGAGCATTGTTTAAACTCTGAGGTTACTGTGAGTATTGTAAAACAAATGATGCAAAAAGTGAAGAGACAGCATATTTTTCTCTGAAAATGTTGCTCTCCACYGTCATTAGAATCTCCTCATCCCTTGTCAGTCAGTTAATGGCACAGMGTAGATAACAGTGCATGCTTCTCATCGGATAACAAATGGCTTTAGTGACTTCTCCAGTAATGACCAAATTCCTCTAACATATATATTGGGCTTTTGCAAAATGCTTTTTTTGCCCTCTTATGTTTTCAATAATTTAAAATGTATGTTTGCCCAGTTCTGCTTCCTTTTCCAGTCTTCATTCCTTCTCCTTAAGGATGACTTTTACTCCCTCAGGACAGWATGTTCATCTGAAGTTCCCACACAGCCCTTTACAATGTTTTAGTTGTCCATAATATGTTTTTTTTTTTTTCACTTCAGGCAGTGTTTGATGCTGCAGATAATCTACATTCAGAGAAAACTGAGAAATTGTGGTGCCTTTCATATAACAGGAGAACACCTTTTATTGCGGATGTTTTCTTTATGAAAACCATAAATACTTCTGAGAGAGGAGACTTTCTGAGAAGGCTACGTCACTGAGGCAGTTGCTTAATTTATAGGCTTATTTTATAGTTGTTTGAGATACTTGAAGAAATGCAATTTTTAGGATATAGACTGTGGTCTGCTGGGACTGACAGAAAATTATAACTTGTATTTTGGATGGAAAAAACCAGCACACCTGACATGTTAAATGCTTAAAACAATTAATGAAATAMTCTTGCTGAACTATGGATTATACTTTGGGAGTGTATTACTCCATTTCTGTGTGCCATAATGTCCATGCCAGAGACCCCATRGCAAAGGGGGGTGCAGAGGGCTGGGCTGGGGCCTCTGCTGAGTCTSCCCAGCAGCTGCAGGGTGCTTCTGCTACATCTGGCTTCTGACTCAAGGGCTTATTTATTATTGTTCYTCCTTCCAGCCAGCTGATTAGCACACCGGACCATTCGTATCTTGTGGATATTAACTCTAATTCCATGTCTTTTCCCAGCAGAGGATTTGTAACTGCAAACAGATGATGCACATGCTGCASTTACAATAGTCAGGTCCTGGAGGTGAGACAGCTGATGATGTAGGCTCACTGAGGTTCTGCACACAATTGTCCTAGGGTGGGATGAGGGGTTTCTGAGAGACTTTCTGAAAAACTGGTCTTTGACTGACTTTACAGATATCCACCCTTTGAAAGGAGACAAGAGCCCTGTAATCTCTCTCTTTCATTCCCAGGAGGAGATAGTCAACCTTCCCCATACATTCCATAAAACCTCCCAAGAGAAATAAAGCTGAATTAAGGTATSTGAGCAAATTTTCAGAGTGATTTAGGGACCTAGCATCTAGGGCTCAATGAAATTCTGTGCCAATCTACAAGATATATTAAAAGATGAAAGGATGATGGATCATCTCAAGGCCTTGTTTTCATCTGTTTATGGSTTTGACAAGTTTGAATAGATGGGCAAATGCTTTTAAGGTAAGTATTTTCTTTAAGCAGAAATTTTAAAATAGCAATCTAATTATATTTCATTTATTTARAAGAATGAAGATGAAATGGAGATAGGCACTAAGGTGCTGGATACAATGAGGAGAGTCTTACGACTCTTTCACTATGAAGCTATGATAACTCTGTTTTGGAGCAGTCTTCAAATTTGGCAAGGGAATGCTRGAGGGTCAGCAAAATGCTTTTCACTCCTTCCCTGTGAAAAATCTTCTGAAATTTGAGCAGGATGTGAGCACTGGAAAGTCTCAATTCACACAAGGTTTCTAAACTTGGAGATTAGAAAATAAACTACCCGTAATTGTACTTGCACTGAACACAGTCCAGTGCTTGSGCTTGCTTTTCCCAGCAACCAGAGGTCACTGTAACACTGGACATGGGCACTGAGAAAATTAAGGCTCTGCCCTGAGCAACAGGATTTATCTTTCTCAGGYCTGGTTGGCATTTGGGGGAAACAGCATCAGTGAAATAATAAAGAGGTTGTAGTTTAGAGCTCTGTTGAGAAAAGAAAGCTGGGCTAAAGAAATGGGTGAGAAAAAAAAAAAAAAAGAGGGTCTTGAAACTTGGATGAGAAGTCAGAAGGATTGCCACCAGTGAGAATTAAATTGTAATGTTGCTCTTAGCCCTTTATAGTAAGGCCATACCAGGAGAGGAAAAGTTTTGGGAACCCTAATTTGGCACAATAAATGTCCTCAGCGCCCATGATATTTTGGTAAATTAAGAAATTGCTAAGAATCCTTATTATTGAAGTAGACTGGACTGTAAAAAACAAGGCTGTCTGAGGCACAAAGACTGGGAAGGCATAAACTATGGCTCCCCATAGTGCCTGGCTGCTGTCACCTGAGCAGCACAGGACTTAAAAGTCTTCCAGTTTGCTAAATTTGCACTGCTGCTCTGGGAAGTGCCCCTGTCCCTGCTCCTGGGGGTTGCYCCTCCTCACCTGTCAAACACAGGACCCTTTTTTATACCATCAGTGGARTTTCTCTGCTGAGGTGATGAGAACACCCTGCAATTGAACAAAAAGAAGTAGATTTTCCCGAACATCGGATTGAAGAAGCCCTAGCTAGGCTTTGTAGGATTCTTCTTAGTCAGTTGCTTTTAAAATTTGTGAGAGAAAACAATGCAACTGAAAAAAAAAAAAAAAATCATTGTACAGATAATTTTTCACTGGCTTCAGGAATAGTCTTGACACTATTTCCTAATTAAATATAATTCTGGTTCACCCAGCTATTCATCTACTAACACACTAAATAATCCAGTGCTTCACAGTTTGGCCACACATCCATAGAGCTCAAAACATCCTAAAACCTTTCTCCTTTGCATAGTAATTGCCTTCACTTGTGAATGGCCAGTACATCCAGCTATAGAGACCAACCTCTAATGTCACATATTGAGAGCAGAACATGTGCACACTTTCTTTACTGCCTTGCTGTACTGCAGAACCCATTTATTTTCCCCTCAGAAAAGGTATATATTGATTTTACACAGGCGACTATTTTGACTACTACGTTTATGCTTGTGCATAAGTCATGGATAATTTGCCTTTCAGTTAACCTCATTCACTGTGTGAATACTGCAAACATTTTCTTTTGTAAACTGTGCATTTGCAAGAGGATCTTGAGGCCTCTGTTGGGATTCATTTGGATCTGCATGTAGATAGTAGTGATTCAGAAGAGTGTAAAAATAGGGTAGCTCAGAGYGCGCTCTGCATAAAACACCACTGGGATTGTATCTTGTAAGGAAAGGGGTGGAGTTGCAGAAAAATAAAAGCTCCCTTATGGCTATTTAAATCACATTTTTTGCCCTTTTCTTACTTTGTTTTCTAAATGCCCTTTTCTACTGTCTGGTGCCTAACACTTGCTGAAGAGGGGGCGTGATTCATTTTTCTTCTTGCTTTGCATTTTTCTTACTCCTCTGCTCTTTACACACATTTCTCTCACTTCACTGCTCAGGGCCCCACCACCACTTCCCACCTCCTACCTGACAGAGGAAAAGAGGATCCAGTTTTCACAGTTTTCTGTCTATTGGCAGAAAGTCAAAAGTACCAGTCACAGCATGTCTCTAATTCAGAACTATGGAAGCGCTACAAGGATGAACAGCTGCTTTGGAGGGAAGGGAGGTGCTTTAAAGGACAAATTTGTGAAAGAATTTAGGTCTTTCTGAAGCAGTTTTGTTCAGGCAGCTACTCTCCAGGCAATTTCTCGCCTTCACAAAATAATTCATYCTAGTAACTCATTTAAGACAGAAAGAGTTGATGAGCATGTTTTTTCATGTTGTTGATAAACAGCTTCAGTGGTGGTGATTTCTTGGATGGTGTACCAGGGGTCATTTATATCTGGGACAGGCACTRCTATGGAAGAGGAGTATTTTCTCAGAGTGCAGCAGCTTCAGAAGTTTCTTTTTCAGGAAGCTTACTGTTTAAGAAGGAGTGCAGTTGTTGTTCTTCTGCCTTTTCTTCCTTGCCTTTGTGGCATTTGATCAATAGAGTGTTCAACAGAGAATTCCAGCATGTTACTCTTTGGTGACAGACTGTAAAATATGATATATTTTTAATTAGATGACATACTGATGTGAATCAAATCCTGTTCTAGCTTCAACTGTCAACATTTTCAAATAATAATTAAACTACTTTCYGTGCCAAGTCACATGTGATATGAGAATTTAAAGAGTGAAATTTTAAAAGAGGAGTAGCATGGTTGTAAAAAAATCTGGGCAGTCTTTCTCAAAAGGGCAAAATATTTTTTAAATAGAKTTGAAAATTAATCCAAAATAAGTGAGGCAAAACAGGAGTTAGATTGGGCAGGTTATCTGAGAAGATCAGTGTGCTAAAAATACATGGTGATTATTGTAGTGAGAATTAGGAAAAAAAAATGTAAGTAGAAGCCTCTTAGCTAGAAATGTTATACACTTAAGTTCTAATAAAATAGGTATGAAGTAGCCTCCTTCCAAGATCAACACAGACCAAGAGGAGGACTTTTTGGACTGTGCAGAAAATAAGATATAACCCATTTGGCGTTTTCTTATATTTATCATATTAACTCTGAAAACKGCCTCCTTAGCAGGCCAAGGAAGCTGTAGAGCCTTGTCTGAGCCTGTATGGCCTGAGTCTTCAAACATGTTGAGTGCAATGCCTAAAGTAAACCTGATGTTCAGTGTGCTGGTGATGTGCAGTGAATGCTGTCTACTCAGGCCACCCATGTTGGTGTCCCATGTGTGCCCGAAAGCTGCTGTCCTTGGCAAGGCAGACACCCCATCCCAGTGAGCTGACTCACTGATACTTCTACATCTTGTGGCACTTTGGCCTGTGGATTAGTACTTGTGCATCAGCAAAGCAGGAAAATATCACAACTGGAGGCTAGGATTCATTCCCTGAGGGACAGGAAGAAATACCCTTCAAGATTATTTCCAGGGCGATAGAGTTTATTAAAGTGTACCTGCTCTTACAGAGTGGGCGTGTCTGGTGTTTTCCTAAAAATGTCTTTTTCAATCAATCTGCAATGTCCTCTCTTGTAGATGGTTCTTACATTATCTAAAGCAAGAAATACTTTTTATTCCTTGTTTATGTAGTTGCATTGAAGATCCTGGAGTGTAGGAGGACTTCTTGATGCTATAGTACTTTAATTAGTAACATACACAGCACTTTGTTTAGCTGCTCTAGAATATTTTTGAATCTCTGTGATGGGGGAGTGTTATAGTTTAAATCATTACAGCTGCTGTTATTTCTGAAATGCATTTCAGGGGCAGTGCAGTAGTTGAAACTCTCTAGATGTTTCTCTTCATTAGTGCTGCTGCTGGCTTTAAGAGGCATCTGGGGAGTGTAGCAGGTGCCAAAAAGAAAGGACWTGCTGGTGGAATTGCAGAGATTGGGCAGGCTACTGGGAGAGAGGTAATTTTTTGTTTTTAGTGTACATTTCTCATATTAGAAGTGGACTTAGTTTCATGAACWATTTTCCTTCTCCTTACTAGAGCTGAGATACTTTGGGCTGTCACTGGTTCTTCTTTGGGAGACAAAATACTGAATTTTTGTTTTTGTCAGCATTTTGAAAATCTTGATTTGCACTACAATATACTGAGGAAAGAATTAGAAGCTCTGTAAGACTTTATAAGCTGACAGGGAAGAAATAATTTAATCAGTGCCAAATGTGTTTTCTCCAGTGTTATTTTTTTTTCAGTGATTCTAGCATAGATGCCTGAAGTTTTACTTTGAAAATAGGATGCGACTACATCCCAAATGCTGTGAGCTTCCCCCAGGCTTTGTTTGCTGCTTTGCTCCCTCCCCAGCACCTCTCTTTATTCTGTCAGCTCAGTGCATCTGAGGGGCTGCTTAAGTTGAGCTGGCAAGCTGCTCTCACTGCAGCTCAGGCTTTCAGCTTCCACACAATTAAAATGAATGCACCTCAGTGCTTAAAAGGTGCAGGTTGTTCCTGGGAAAGCRTGGACAAGCTGAGTACATTCCGATGGTTCCACAGGTTCCAAGCAGAGGACATGGGTCCTGCCCTTAAATTRAAGCTGTTTTGCTGCCAGTACAAAGTGCTGTTAGTGATGAGAAAGGCTCAGGAGTTTTGTAGGAGCAGCAGCTGCTTAAGGAGATGTGTCTTTCAGCTGTGTGAGGAATCTCTTCCAGTCAGAAGCTGATTGATGCAGTGTGGAAGCTTTTGGGACAAATGGCTGATAGGATGAGAGTCAGAGTGGCTAAAAGCACATACAGAATGTTATWAGTTTGCTCCAGCCAACATCTGGCCTGCTTTGAGAGGTGTTTGAATGCAGCCATTGTATAAAACAGGACTAATTTTTTCATCAAAAACACATTCCTGGCATAGTGGCCTATTTTCCTCCCCCTATTCTGGTTTGTTTTCATACTGAACTGTAAAGCTGGTGGTGTGGGTGGGATGAGATGTTGCTTTTCTTACCCRTGTACACATGCTATTTTAAATTTATTTTTTCTGTTCCAGTTATGCATTTTGGTCTTTTCTCCCTATTTTGATGATATTACAGTTTGATGAGTCTAAGTTAAGTGTGGGGCAAAAATATACTACATCCCTAGTATTTCTAGAGCAGGATTTTCAGCTCCGTCCTTGCTGCAGTTCTTTGGATTCCCATCATCTTTTGAGAGGACAAAAATAAAAACTTCACCTGATACTACCTGTACAGTACATATTTCCTCATAACCAATTAAAATAAAATTACATTTTCTCTGTATTTGAATATACCATGGTATTTGAGACTCTCAAGCACCATACAAGCTACTTTGGTAGCAAGCTAAACAGGCAGACCTATGAACATGTTCAAAGACTGAYATAGGATTTTTAGTTGGTAGACCAGCTAGCCAGTTTGTAGCTCTTCTCACATTTTTTCCAGACCTTTTGCTTGGAAAATTTTCATGATCCCAAATGGAATAGCATCAAGTAGTAAGGAATACAGGAAAGGCAAAGTAGTCTGGGGTCTGCCTCTGCCTAATGGCAAAACATTCTTCCCTTTTTGTTGATAGCAACTGTGTATGTAAGCCAGGAAAGATTTTTGAAACAGAAAACTTTAAATAGCTTGTACTGATTATCATAGAGTTTTCACTTCCTTGCAAGACTGCTGAATTCCTATTGCCAGTATGCAAATGTGAAATATATTGCCTGTTACACACACTCTTATGTGATACTTCAGAGATTGGGTGATTTTTACAGTGATCCTTTCATGATGTGAGTCTGATTTCTTTCTTCACATTCTGATCTAGTTTGGGACAGTTTTTTCTTTCTCTAGCTGTTCTATATTCTCATTGACTTTTTCCAACCACAAATTGTATGTAGTTTTCTCTTACACAGTACAACAAACAAACGGTGAGATTCCTACAGCTCCTGTTCGTCTACCAAGGTAGCAAGTTTTAAATGGTCTGTGGAGGTTTTCCTTTTGTAAATAAAATATGTGCCTAGATACAAATGTTGTAGGAAACCAGGCTGAGAACATTTATCTCGCTAAATTCTTGATTTGTTCAAAAACTTGATATTAGAATTGATCTCAACTTATCACACTGATAATTTCCTTCCCTTTCTCTCACCAAGTATTTACATTAAAACAAAGCTCACCAGAAGCTTTAGTTCTTTATGTGTGGACTGTTCAAATGGAACTGAAAACACCTCATCAAAGTATGACYCTCAGTATTTTCCCCCAGTGCTGGACTTTTAATAATGCATTAATGTATAGCCAGATGAGTAATCATAAATACAGTTCAGGTCAGGCTTGGGAGGATTCAGAGCAGCACTTTCACCAGGTGAGATGGTTGTCATTTGATGAGGGTCCTGGCAGGGGACACTCATTYTGGTGGGCCATGGAGAACCATGACTGCTGGTAGGTGTGATAGAGCAGCTGTAACTTGGGACAGCTTCAGCTCCTTAATTMATGAGAACTGTAGGGCAATTTAGTCAGCTGGCACAAGGTGAAGCATTTTTAAGGCTRCATTAATTAATGCCAAAGTATTGGCCTGATACAGAGCTGGCTCAGGATCAGAGGAGAATGAAAGCAATTTATTGTGTTCATCTSTATGTGCTCTGTCATATAAATGTATTAGTAGTGCCTGACATGTTTATATTTTTACATTGAAAGGATGGATGGCTCTAGAGTAAATTACTGCTGTTACTTTATTTCTTATATACAGGGTTTTTTTATTTCCATGGATGGAATAAACTGAATTTGCTAGAAGCAGTTGATTGCATTTCCATGCTCTATCAAGTTATTAGGCATCTGTTTAGATATACATTCTCACTTCTCTCCCCATATCACCTCCTTCAGTGAGATAAACCCCCAAATAGGTTTTGCCACATTATGAAATCCTGTTCTTAATCTCTTTTTCTGTATTTTTATTTCTAGCCTTCAGTTCCTACTAAATATGTGATCACTTAYTCGAATGTGAGATCAGCTTGTTCATAGCAATATATGTTCCAGGCCTGGGATGCWTTTTGATTCTACTCTGCAGGTAGAAAAACAAAAAGAGGACAGWGAGATAGTGAGATACAGCTGTTTCTCCATATCCATATTCCAGGAGTGTGGCCCTCCTGGAATGCTTGCATCTCCATAAGCTCCTACTTTGCAAATTCCTGCTGTCCCTTTGCAGGAACAAGTCAATACAGAACAGATGTACTCCATTCAGTCTTGCTCCAGTAGAAATCAACAGATAAATTAGCAAAGATTTCACTAAAGATGTGAGGCAGAGTATTCTGCTGTGGACTTTTTCTTCAGACTCTCCTATTCCACTTTTTCAACCAGATGCTCCAGAGTCAAACACAAAAGTGGAGTTAAAAGGCGTGTTCTACTTGTGGGATTAGTCTCACTAGTTTTTGTCCTCTAAAATATAGGACTTTAACTCCAGAGAGGAATTAATTCTTCTTGTATTAGTCTCTCATCCTGCTTGGGTTAAACTGCTTCACAGTTTCCTGTTTCTYTTGGTACAGACTATTGATGGAGCGTAGATGCCTACCTCAGGCTAGATGCCTGCATTTTGAAGGAGAMTATCTGGTWCTTGAATACTACCAACTTTATGTGATCAGTCATATTTATTTCCATCAGAAAAACTGGAACAGAATATGCATATAAGTACAAATAAGTTAAATAGGCATACATAAACAAATATGCAAAATTCAAAAATATTGCAGCATAATTATGCAAGATTATTATATATTAATTGATCTGTCRCAATTTAGTTGGTGCATTTATTGCTCTGAGCCCCTCGGGCATGGGAGCAGCAGAGGTCACAGAACTGAGCTGGCAGTGTTTGCCACTGTCGGATGCAGCCCTGCTTTTCCGTGGGTCTCTTCCKGTGTAAATGTGTAACAAAAGCTGACAGTGCTTTCCGGCCTGCTCTGTGTCACTGAGCTGCGGGGTGAGTGACTCGCATGCTGTGGGGGTGGCAGGTGACGCTCCCCCACCACCAGGGTTAGTCCCAGCACGTCCTGCAGGGTTAGCCCCAGCACGTCCTGCTTTCACCCGGCGGCCTCAGTGCCAGCCCCTGTCCCCAGAGCTCCCTTCTCMGGTTTTGCTGTGCTTCTGGCAGTGCTGGGCCTCTCCTGCCTGCCTCGAGMTGATTTTTGGTAAAGATGACAGTGTTAGAGAAAGCAGTTCATTCCACCTAATGCCACATGAAAAAGGATTAGGGCAGAACAAAGTTTTGAATGGCATTAGTGAAGCAATTGATCCAGCATAGAAACAAGCCAGCTTTTTAAGTGTCTGCAAACAAGCCAGAGCATCAGATACTCATTAGTACCCTAAGCTTACAATAAGCTGTGATGAGCACTTGCAGTGCCAAGGGGGTATGRGCTTGGTTGGTTGGTTTAGCTCAAGGCCCTACTTCTTACCCTAAATGCAACAATCCTTCTGTTGATAWGTTGTCTTTAGTGGAGATATTTCTGCTTTCTTATGGTACAGRTAGGGGGAGGCCAAACCCCAAGAACAGTAATGAAAGATCCAACTGGAAAGAGATGAATGTGTTTTACCTCCTTTGTGCAGAGAGGAATATTACTTTTTGCACCAGTATATGCTGCAGTCAGATATTCTTGAGGGAAGTGAGGATCTTGCTGTACTTGATGTTATGACATTGGGTGTCCTGCTAGTAAACAGATTTACTGAAATACATTCCTAACCCTTTGTCTTGAATAGCTAGTAAGAAATACAGATTTTAGTAGTTTATTCCTGGTAAAAGAAAGAAAARATAAATTTTTAAATCCCATTTTCCACCTTACGCGAATTTAGGACAGCTTTCTATCTTAAAAGGTAAAATACCCAAATAATCTAGGCCAACCCCCTTGCCTACATCCCAAGATTATTTTAGCCACAATCTTAACATAAAATGTTCAGTTATTCTGCAGATTGATACTATTCAGTTTATTCTGTGATTTGGGGGCTTTTTCTGCAATGATTTTTCTGGCCTTAAGTTTTGTCTCTGCTTCTTCTAGTCAGCTCATTTTTCTTTGTTCATCATCTCAAAAAAAAGAAAAGTTTCACCATTTCAATTCTGACAAATTTATTTTAATCCCTGAAAACCTGAAAAAAACCCCTGAAAGCCTTTGCTCCTAGCAAAACTCCATGACTAGCTCTCTCTTACAGATATACCTTATCTCTTATTTAGATATATCTTCATASAGACAAAATGTATCAACCTGCTCCTTTAAGGGAAAAAGCAGTAATGAAAAATATGATATAAGAATATTTTATGAAAGGATATATTTTTTCCTAATTGTTTTCTTTCTTACTTCAAAATAATTTATGTGATATGAAATATTCCCTTCTTATTTTAAGATTTTCAACACATGRTACAGCAGATCTGCATGAAGCAGTCAACTGTTTTTAAGGAATCTGTGAAAAGTAGTTGAAAAAATGCTCACTGTAAGTCAGTTTACATTGCTATACAGAAGATAAAACAGTTCTGCAGGAAAATGTTTTAAGGCTGTCAAAGATTTTGACAGCCACTGAAGTTCTGGAKTTGAGGTAGAACCATATACAAGGTCTGTCAAGACTATGGCAAGAGTGATGGCAAAAATGATCTTTCATATCTTTCATTCAAGAAGAGGAGAAGTAATTATATGGAAATATTTTCTGTCTTTATATTCTTCAGGCTGAGAGCAATTTACTCCCAAAGATGAGTGTAGAGAGTAAGATTAAAGGGCATCTTAAAGCTTAAAAATGATGGTCCTAGAAAGCAGAAGCATCAGTAAGAGCTTGTAGGTACAGAAAGACAAAAAATAGGAGAAACACTACTTTTAAAAGGTTGCTTTTTTAAAGGGATAGTGTACTTTCAATCAGCTTACACAGGATAGGTGAATACAGATGCCCTACATCTCCTGGATCCACATGAACTGGTTCAGGGTTTAAAAAAGCATTTCTACTTCAAGGGCCCCATGGGCAAGCTTGGAATGGACTAGGCCATGYTGAGTCTGTCATGGCTCTCTAAAAACTCCACAGTCACAGTGACAGAAGAAAAGATGCCAGCTCCTTCCAGCCAGTAGCAGAGAACAGACTAAATTGCCTTTATAAATGCTTTCAAAGAACATTGAAAACAGGTGATGGGAAAAAAAGCCCCTGATTGTTGCTTCAAGCCTTCGTTCTGMCTCCTGACTTCAAGTGAATAAATACATGAAGTTTGTTGAGAAGTATTTCAGTTTCCCTGCAAATTCTGAATCTGACAGCTTTCCAAAAAAATGATTCACTTGTGCCAAAGTCAGATGGTCTGGTCAGTTTAAAAAAAAAAAAAAAAAAAGAAAAAGAAACTGAGCATGCCACAGCTACTTTAAGGTGTTTGCACTGCCTGTTCCCATGAAGGGCACCAAGAGGGGTGTGTACATAGCTGAGAATTTGCATAGCTCTACAGTTTGTGCTTCAACATCATGCCTTCCCTAATTTATGCTGCCTCTCTTCACATGCCTTTGCTGTTCATTTAGTTGTTAGATTCTTCATGAACTCTGTTTMTATAGTGTGTATTCAATGACTGAAATATATCTGGCTAAAACAATTATCTATTTAGATAGACAACCATATTATCTACCTGTGGATTTAAGAAATTTTCTCAATTCTTGGCTTTCTTCCTGGGCCTTTGGGGTCAATCCATCCAAATGCAGGTATTTTATGGTTTTGTGCTTTTTTAAAAAAAATTACCTAGTTACTGCTGAAGGACAAGGGTGAGCCTCCCATGTAAACTGGAACRCCCAATAAACTTGTAAATTTTGTTTTTTAAAGAATGGACAATATGCAAATACATGTGCATGCTAATGTTTTTAAATAACTTTGTTTCCTGTCAGGTACATTCAGATGGTTTCCCTGCTTTATGGGAAGTTTGTTGGTTGAGCATCATTTCAAAGCTGATTAGGCAGAATTGTCTTGTGCCCTCTGTATCACTGTGGCTGTTGTGTGATTGGAATTTGGAGCCTGCTGACTCAATTAACTGAAATACATTGTTCTTAAGATAATTATTTCCAGAAATGTTGTACCACTGAATATCATAGTGAGCATCTTAAATAGCATTTTTAGGATATAACATTTTTAATGGCTTACARKACAAGGCACTTTATCATTTGTATGCTAAAATACATCTTTTACTTGMAGTATTTTCATTTTAGAGTGTTCCTATTCAAATCCTGCAAGTGTGTTTGACATGTAACAAAGTCACCTATTTTGGCACTATGTTATAAACAGTTGCTTATAAGAGAATGCTTCTGTGGATTAGAGATTGAAGGAATACTGTAAATTCATGTACACARTACATTTATATATAATATAATTTTTAAATATTTCTATATATAAAGATAAATTATGGTGAGGCACATTTAATCTGTCTAGCTGAGATGGGATTTTTTGTACTGTAAAACCACAGACTTGCCCACTTTCATTCTTCTTTAATGTATGGAACATCTTTTTTCGGTCAAAAAGACACTGATGAAACTTAAGYAGTTCAGCAGACTCCAGATCAGAGCTTGAGACTTAAAAGAGTTTTACTGCTGTTATTCAAGAATAATTATTAGGCAGATAATGCCAATACCATTATAACCTGTAACAAGATAATGACAGTAACATAAAATGAAGCATTGGTGTAAGTATGGGATTTTATTCCTGAGAGTGAAGTAACATTAAACTGCCCAGGGAAAGTGAGAGCAAAGCCATCTGGTGCAAGGTTTGAGAAGCCTCTCTGTGGGACTGAACAACTTGAGAGATATACCAGTTTCATAAAATTTCAAACTTCACTTTCCACTCCAAGTTCCCAAATGTATAAATTCTTAAAAAAAAAAAAAAAAAAGGCATTAGGGTTCTTCATGTTCTCAGGAAGTTCCTCCAAAGCATTTGTGCTTCCATTTACATCAAATTAGATGTATTAAGCATGTGCTTTTAAAAAACCACAATCCTCTGTTATCAGGGACCTTCAAGAGCAACTGAGAATTTAGGGAGAAACTTGTTTTAAGGACTATTCTATTCCATACTGATGCACTAAATAATGTASGAAATGGTCAGACTTTTAACAAAGGATATCCTTTGTACAGTAATTCCTGAAATATGATCTTTCCTCCTYCCCCAAAGAATTTATGTTCCTATGACCTATTTCACTTGCATTTTAGGTGTCTATAGCCATCATTCTCATCCTCAGAACTCCCACTCAGCAGCTGTCAATTTTGGCAGTGCTCATGTTCCGTCCATAGCCATTCCAGGTTTTTGCATTAAGGATCTGTACAGACATGAAATTGCACCTCTGAGAATGCTCAGAAGCTGCGTTGGCTTCACAAAGTCAAGTACCTTGCCAGCAAGGTTTATTTGAAGGGCAGGTGAAATAAGCACCTGCCTACTTTAAAAAAATTTAGAGCTGGGGAAAAAATAACCCTTGCCAGGGTTTCAGAATGAAATATTTATTATTCATCAGCAATAAGTATTTCCTTAAAAAAAAAGCTAGCATGTATCAGTAGAAGTCCCCAAATTAATACTCCATATCTCTGTGAATGACTAAACAGCTGTGTGGGCTGTCCTGGAGTGCCAGCCTTCTCAGAGCTACCTGAGGAGTGAGCTACTGGTGCCATTAGTGCTGTGCAGCACCACAGTCCAAGAAAACAACTGAGCCTGACATGGGATGGGACACAAGAYAGGGACTCATCTGAGAGGAGACATGATGCTTCTTTTACTGGATCATTTCTGTTTCTTACTTTCATTAGTAGGACAAAATACAAAAAGGTTCTTGGAAGGAATGGCTGGAGCACAATCACCTCTGTCTAAAATAAATGCTATAATCTCTAGCCAGCAGAGTTATTTGTTTGTGTTTTCAGTGAGTCCCTTTCTTCCTCATCTGCTTCCTGCTCACAACTTCCCAAATCTTGAATTATTTTYTCTATAGTGGTGTGGCTGCAATGAGAGTATCCCCTTCCTAATCCTTTACAGAAGCCTTTAGTCCCAAGGGGTGATTGTGTGGGAGGTGGAAGATATGGATTTAATTAAATTTACAGGCAGTGGCCCTTTAAAGTGAGTGAGTCAGTCCTTATCCTTCATTTCTGGTCTGTCATCCAAGAGACATGGTATCACCAGAATGTGTATTTTAAAAGAAAATATTGGACAGTGAATGAAGAGTTGCAGATGTGGAAAGCWGTCCCCTGGGGAAGCAGGCCCTGTGTATGGGCAGTCATGAGGACCCAGAGAACAAACTCCAAATGCTAAAGCACCATTTTGTCTCATAAAAGAAGGGGGTTTCATTGTCTTCAGAGGTAAATCATGGGTGAAAAAATTTTGAGTCATGGATCATATGTCTTTGGGGTATTTTGGGTAGTGGTGTGGTCCTACAGAAGGTTGTAGGGGAATCAAAATCTGGTAGAATGTAGGCACAGGAGACTGCAGATCGAACAGTGAACGAAAACCCCCACGTCCCAAGGTCCTTCCTCTGTGAGACACTGCCTCTTCTCATGTGATGTGTAGCCAAAGCATTCACTAGAGGTATTTAGGCAGCTTTTATAATAGAAAAGAAGGGTGTTAAGGGCATTTTTAGTAGGACTCTAGAACCTTTTTCTTTACATTGTAGGATCCTTCCAAATCTGGTTGTGTTAATGMAGGTGTACATGAGACACATCTTTCATTAAGAAATGAGAAAGAACATTGATTCCCATTTGAGATGAAAAGTCTTCTGTTATCATGATAAGATTTTCTCCTCTTCATTGTTTAAGAATATTGACTGACAGAATTTACTTCACACATAAAATTAATTGCCCTGAATGATTGTGTTATTATGAAAGTACTATTAKAATCAGAATGAGTAGGTATTTATTATGGGCAGTGCTTTCAGTGTTGATCAATGGAAAAAAAGGAAGTGTCCTGAAGTGGTATCCCAGTTGCATCAAGCTGCATTTTTAGTCTTTCAAGTCCTTGAAACGCTGCAGTTCTTGAGCTGAAGAGGTGTAAGTATAGGCTGTCATCTGTGTAATCATAATTTCATTTTCCTAAGCTTCAGCTAGGTAGCAAAAAGCAAAACAATTGCACACATGACCATTACAACTCTCACATTCACCACCAAGGCCTGTTCTAACAGAGATTAATGACAGCAAGAGTCTCAGATCACAACACTTGAAATAATTAGCTTACTCAATATTACTGTGCTACCTATAGCACCTCTGTGGTGTTCTGAATGTGTGCAAGTTCATTATTGATAGTAAAATCATACTAATTGGTGAAAAACAACTTTTAAACATCAAAGCACAGAGAAAAATTACCCAGGACTTAAAATATCCTGTTATAAAATCTGTAGCTCAGAAAGCAATGCATTTTGTTTAGTTTGATCTGTCAGACTGTTCTTCCACATGAGGGGAAACTAGACAATTAGTTATCTAAGCCTCAAAAAGTGCTGAAGACTCTGTATCTAAAGTTAGTTATGGCCTTATATGCTACTGTTTTCTCACAAGAAGAGATGTATGTCAAATTATTTTTGTATTTTTATATATCAGAAATTTGCCTTTCCACACTTAAAAAGAAGTGCTGGCAAAGAGGTTTATTTTGATCCCTGGGCCAAGTTCTTTAATGCCAAATTGCAGTGTGGAAAGAATCTCCTTGTCCAAGTTATAAATCCTTAAAATGAGCTTTGATGGAAAATCTGGAGTAGTTTCACAGTGGAATCTTCTCAGCTCCATGTGAGGAGCCCCATTGCTGATTTGCAGAGGCAGGTGTTCACCCAGAAATGGTCTGTTTGATAGCAGGAGAGGCTTTTTGCTTGTGAACAAAAAAAGAACCAACAAAGCAATAATGTTTTTGTTCTCAAAATAATTTCATGCTTGCTACTCAGATTGTAGAACTCTTGTCCATTCATCTGTGGTGTTATGCTGATGAGCCAGAAAGGAAACTTGTTCAAATTTATTTAATTTTTCCTTTACAGGAAAATTAACTCTGCTTACTGTGGGTTTCTTTATTAAAGTGAATGCAGGACTGGTCATGAAACTTATCTTGGCAGTGACAAGACATAWATGAGACCTGAGATTCACACTAATGGGGGTCTCTGTTATCCTGGATGCCAAGAAAACCAGAAGCATGGCTTTCTTGAAACACATCTCTTTTCTTATGTGAAGGGGATTTTTGAGAGAGCCCAAGTGATAGGAGGCTGCCTTTWGAATCATACTGCTTATCTGAAATAAAATGTTGGCACCTTCTTTGTGATGTCTTTAGGTGTAACACTTAATGCCCASTGGGTAATCCTGGTCTTCCTTACTGTAATAAAAATTATCTGAGATGTTAGTTTAAATCAATGTTTTRTGTAAAAGCTGCATTGAATAATAGGCCCAGTGTTTTATTCTACTTTCACTGAATGGATGCCGAAATGCACTTTAAAGACTATATATATATATATATAAATATATAAATACAGTATCTATGGCTAAGAAATAGTTCCAAAGTTACATGGACAAATATATGGCATATTTATAAAAGAAAGTCTCAAGGTCAACTGCTTTGGAGGATTGCTTTGTGTGGGTGCCACTTAATAATGTGTGATAGGCACTTAATATCTCCTGATAATTCAGGAAGCTCGAGGCCAGTGTTAATAACCGTAGTGCTCCCTTGACAAGTACCACTTCCCTCAGCACAAGCCTGTAGAGAAGCAGCTGCCTGTTCAGGGTCCCTGCAGCTTCAGGACGAAGATTTGGCTCCTTCCAGTGGCATTTTCTTGCTATTGCACAAGACTGAAGCCAGTAAATAAAACRACATAATTAAACTGCAAAGCAGTAGGAATCTTTTCAAAGTATGAACAAGTGAATTTATTCTATGAAGTGTTGGATTTTTATCTGCGCCAATATAYAAATTACCCAGTGAACCTTACAGACAAATACACACACACACAAATATATGTTCAAAGAAGCTCATACTGTTACCTTCCATCTGGCACAGAAGCATCAGAAGTATTGCTCCTGTGCCATTGGTGAATACTGGCCTCAAACATATGTGTTAAATTAATTCTGAGTTGGGGTTTGGGAAGAAATTAGTAGAAAGGGAGTGCAGTAAGCCAGTACTAATGTTACTTCAGTGATTCAATCACAAACTGCAAGTGGAATTTGGAAATATGAAACAGCCCCCTTAAAGTTGGGTTAGTCATCTAAGGCTTGCCAGTGATTGTTGAACAGTATTGTTTCTACTAATTTTCTTTGCTGGGATTAGTGGAGTCCTGTTTAATTGTGTTTTTATCTGTAAACTGCTGAGTAGTGTTGATAGATACATGCTGCTATTTACAAAATAGAATTATACTACAGGGATTCTGACATTTTGGTTAATTGGCATGTATCCCTCTAAGTGGTTTCTATTCCTTAACTCATAATTGTTCTCATTTGCTCAGTGGGATTCAGAAACAGGGTTTGTGGAATGTCGTTTAATACTCATTTCATTTTGTTAAATAAAGTGCATTGGCTTCCATCTTGCCTATAGTTTTCATTTTCTGGCTATATATTTTTAATTGTGTAAATATTTTTCTTTTGCATGTAATTTGATTAATGATACAAAAAGTGCCTCCCCCAGACCCTGGATTTACACCATAGCAAATGAATTGCGGAGTATTTTCTATAGCCAATTAAATCAAGACATAAATTGAATGGTTGATCTGTCTCTTATGGCAGTCTAAATGTGAACCATTGTTTTCAAAGTTAGTCYTTTTACTTGCAAAGTGGAGGACTGAAACTAATAAATTATTCTTCTGCATCCCAGAGGCATAACCTTCAGTAAGAAAATATTTTAAAGGTCAGATTCTGTCTTCCAGTTGAGTTTTTGTTAATGTATAGGCAGTGGGAAGGAGAAAGGCAATCTCTCTGTAATCTGATTTCCTCACCCTACTCTAACACTAATCAGTGTGTTGTCCAGCTTCTCTTTATAAATACAAACTGCTTCAGGGACACTCCAGGGTAACTTTGCTACCCACAATTTATTAGCCAAGCATAGCTAAGTTGAAATAAAGTTGTGGTCATGCCCTCTCCTCTGGCAAATCCTTTTCGCAGGGACTCTGGGACTTTCATGCAGGCTCTGTTGGGTATTTAGCATCCAGGGTAGGCCACACACTGGAAACCTCCCAGAAAGCTGATATACAACATTTACAGCCTTTRTAACATACTGGAGAACAACAGAAACAACTGATCAATCTCTTCTTTTTCAAGGGGAACTTGAAAAAGTGTCCATGTGTGAAAAGCTCTAAGTGCTATCAACTATCAGTTGTTTCCAATGGCAACATTTTAAGTAGAGTGAAAGTATTACACTAGAAGTCACATAACCCTTCTATTACGTTAACAGTGCCATATTTCCACTTTGGCTGACTGTTAAAGTTCTAGTCTTGGGGCTATTTAATAGTTTCATTTTCCTTTACTCTATTTTTCATAAAGAAAAAAAAGAATATAAACATGTATTGCTATAATCCAAACATAGAATAACAGACTCCYGCTCTGCTGAGAAGTAGCATTGTGTAGTGCTGTGAAATATTGCAACCAAGTATACTGCTAGCAACTTTTTTTTTTTAATAGATAAATTTTCTTGCCATTTGTCCAACTGTTGCTTGCCACAAAATAAACACTTAAAAAAATCTGTGAGAAGGTTGCTCTTACCTACAGATTCCTTTTGGGAAATGGAGTTCTTAAAAAGCCTCCCCACCTCCAAAGCTGCTTATGATAGTGAGCACTGGAGGACAGCACTTCAAGAACTAGATTCTGCCTGTTCATTCCACATACCTTTTTCATTTAGTGGAAAAATATTTAAATATTTTTGAAAGTTAACCTATGATCCTAAATGACATTATTGTACCTCAACTGGCAGCAACTTCTGTTCTCCCTAAGCAGCAGCATTGGCACATGAGGGAGTGACAAAGGCATTTGGAAAGCCATCTTCTCAATAGCAACAGGAGACCATTTTAAGAGCTGAGATTCTATATTCTGTAGCAAACTATGAAAAAAAAAATCAGGAAGGATCCAAATTCTTGGAATATGCATTCTCCCACAAAGTATTTTTCTAAAAGTACCTGATATAAAAGCTCACAGAAGAAATTATTTTCAACTCAGAATATATGGGATGTATTTACAGCTGTTTGCCCTTGAGTRAGCCACATCAAAAAGCAGCCTTTATGCCTCAGTTTCCTCACATCTACAAAAATAATAAATAGAAGGAGTGATCTCATTTATGCCTGGAAAGCATGGTGAGCTGATCTAGTGAAAGACACTGACGAAGTGTCATGCATTATTATTGCATTATGCTGACTGCACTTCTGAAACCCTTCTGACATTTCCCACTTGGCATTGATCGTGGGCRGTAGCATTTCTGTATTAGTTTCAAAGAGGATGCTTTATATCACTGCCTGATGTGTGTTACATGGTTTATAATTAAACATTTTCTAAAAAGGCAGTAACCTGTGAGATCCTCTCTCTTTCTCGCTTCATTAAGCGACCGCATTACGAAGTGTTTTGCTTCATTACAGATCCTGCCAAGCAGCTCTACTGTGCTCATTGTAGCTACATGTGAAGTATCGAGGTGAAGTCCATAACTATATTTGGGTATCAGGGTTTATTTCCTCTCCTCTGTTGCAGGGGAGCATGACGAGCCCTTGTGGAATGCTGGGGGAAACCGATGAGCAGCCTGTGCCCRGATTGCCCGGCTGAATCCCGGTTCGTGCTGCGAGCACTTAAATTATCAGGCTCTGGCACGGGGCTGGGACCACACAAACGCAGCACTGGGTCACTTCTGTCATCTGCTGCTGACACCGGTGCTCCGCACGGCAGATACCAGTGGCTGTCCCGCAGGGTGCCAGCTGTCAGGGAACAGTGGCTGTCCCACAGGGTGCCAGCTGTCAGGGAACAGTGGCTGTCCCATAGGATGCCAGCTGTCAGTACCTGTGGCTGTCCCGCAGGGTGCCAGCTGTCAGGGAACAGTGGCTGTCCCATAGGATGCCAGCTGTCAGGGAACAGTGGCTGTTCCACAGGGTGCTAGCTGTCAGGGAACAGTGGCTGTCCCACAGGGTGCCGGCTGTCAGTACCAGTGGCTGTCCCATAGAGTGCCAGCTGTCAGGGAACAGTGGCTGTCCCGCAGGGTGCTGGCTGTCTGTACCTGTGGTGTCCCATAGGGTGCCAGCTGTCAGTACCTGTGGTGTCCCACAGGGTGCCAGCTGTCAGGGAACAGTGGCTGTCCCACAGGGTGCCAGCTGTCAGTACCAGTGGCTGTCCAGTGTGCTGCCAGCTGTCAGGTAGCACTGGCTGTCCCACAAGGTGCCAGCTGTGAGACCCTGCTCTGGAGTGAATACTGGCCGGTCAGACGTGCCTGTGGAGCAGGGTGGTAGGAGAGGAAGCCTGGGGAGGAAATGAGTAAGTCAGCAGCCCGGCCCAGTGTGTGGCCGCAGCACAGGGTTACTGGAGCAGTGGAGACGGGAGGAAGTGTTGCAACAACTAACACTTGTGTCTGTGTGTCTCTCTGAAACAGCCTCATTACAGAAAGATCTAAGCTAAGAGGATTTTGGGAAAACATTGCTGCACAATTAATGAAAGATGTCATGATATATTGCTAGTTCTGAGAAGAGGGAGAGCATGCACAGCTCCTCCTTAGAGCTGCTCTGCACCAAGTGGAAGAGGGGGGCATTCATAAAAAAGCAGACTTTCATGAAGTTACTGATTTTTGATCTTCTGAGTTTTCTCCCATGATAACTGTGTAATGTGAATGATGAAGCACACAGGAGCTTTATCTTTTCCCAAGGATTTAAAGATGAAACTTAACGATACTTGAAAACTGTGAAGGGGAGAGTCTCTATTTCTCATTGCAYTTACATGAGAGAATTTAATGTAAAAAGATTATAGTGGCAAGTGTACATTCCTATAATTTCATGTGTTTATCTACATGCTTTTCATTTTTTACAAGGCTCCTGACCAGTTGGGTCCCCAGAAGAATGAGATGAATGAGAAAATCATCCTGTGGGGAAGAGGGGGGAACAGAAGCAAGTGGTATTTCCTACAGAAAGAGAGGAAATAAAATGTGATATTCCAATGCCAACTGGGTGTTGGTTTGCTATATTTTCTCCATCAATAAAATTTTGCCYTCTTGATTTTTTTAATAAGACATCTGAAGTGAAAAAATTCCTCTTTTAACACTGGCTCTTCCCAGTACCATTTTTGTACCATTGCATGACTATCAAATGCTGACTATCAGCAAAATTTTAGTATGCTGTGGATAATCAGCCTTTATTTGCAAAACACTGTTTGCATTCTTTATGCTTATCACTTTTAAATTAATGAAAAAAGAAAATTATGAAGGGTATCCRTGAAGTCCATTCTTTGAATACTAGACACTTGCAAAGCAGCTGCTGTATGGAAATTTCCTTGTCTGCTTAGTGGGAGGATAGTTCAAATTGTAGTCAGAATTAGGACTGATACACCCGATTATGTGAGGGTGTGACAAATGAAAAAGGAAATGCCTGGTATTTTTATTTGTAATATGAAACTAACCTAAAATAACACTAGTGGTATGAAATTTTGCATGTTCCAGTGGATCAGTTTCATTGGAATACAGAAAATAGTTCTGCTTATATTAATAGAGAGTATTTCTGAAACATTACTTTAAAAGTATAACTGAACTTGAAATACAAGTAGCAGGGAATATATGATGCTATGGGTGTGGTATGTGTCTTTTATCATCATGGTTTCATATTACTTTAAATATGTGTTCGTACAGTCTTTAGAGAGACCCCACATTCACTCCATATGATTACGCAGTTGAAGAAACTCTCTTAGCTACAGTTTGCTTTAAGAAAAAAAGATTTTAATGGAACCTTTTATATTACTCAGCTGTAATAGGGAAAAAAGAAGATCAATCAGTGAAAACACTGATTTCAGTCAGAGAAAATATAGGAGATTTGAGTGGAGTTCTGCATGTAGCAGACAGATTAAGGGCCCCATTTAACAGCAGCATCCTTTTCTAAAGCTGTCAAGAAAACTATGACGAATCAACTAGTGATCCACCTGCAAGAATATGGGAAGAAATAGAGTAGACCAAACAAGTTCTGTTTTTTCTGTCTTTTAATAAAGAGGAAGAAAATCTGTGGCAAAGGTAGTCAGGTAGCAAAGGAGTCCTCAGCAGGTGAGCATGGACTTAAGTRGTGATACTTTAGTGGGGTGGAAAACAGATAATGGTTCCCTGGGTTAGGCTCTGGACTGGGAATTGCGTCTGTTTTCCCACCCTGGCTCTGCCACAGATTTCCTTCATGAAATAAGCAAGTAGTTAATGGCTTTGGCCTCTTGTTTTTTCTCTTCACAAAATGGGATGCTGACCCCTTCCTCTCCCAAGTGTCTATGAGGTTAAATAAAAGGATGTTTATAAAGTAAGCTTTTATTTTTTTTATGAAAAAGCTGCAGCTTCAACATTGTCAAAAAATATTCTCAGCAGAAAAAGACTTAGTTATTATATTTACTCACATGGTGGTGCTATCATAYATATGAGCTTTCTCTTAGGGGTGTCATCCCACAGCAGTGGGAGGTCTGGGAGGTTYTGTACGAGTCCTGTTTTCTGAAGTAAGGAAAGAGGTCACAGACACCCTGCAAAAGGGAGYCAGGGCTGGCTGCCAGAGGCCACAGATACCCTCCTGTTGTGTAACACCTCCTGCCAATTTCCACTTCTATGAGCTCCCTCTGCCTGCTGGGACACCCCAGTAAGGTGTGAGAAGCTCTTGGGGTGCACTCCTCCTTTGGTGTAGAGGGGAAGGTGTCCCTCTTTTCCCACCCTAAGTAAACCTGATTCTGCTTGTGTGTGTGCTCTGTCCACATASACACCTTATGAAATGCCTTCAACCTCTCTCTTCATGCCCCCTCCTCCCTTATTTTGGAGGATGTGATTCAGCTGGTCCTTTTCAACTTTTTGTTGRTAACTGACATTTTTGTGCTACCCGTAGCTAAGTATTTGGTGCTGCTGAGTCTCACTGYTCCTCCCCCCTCTTTAGGCAAAGGAAGGACACAGCGTATTTCCAGAACACATGTACTGTAATTCCAGTAATAAGACTACTGTGCATCTGGTGCTCTCAGTCTCCTCTGTGCACATTAGAGCACTTTGAACTGTAGGCAGGGGGCAAAGGACCTGTCCCTGGGCAGTGGGACACAGTGATTACTGCATAAAGTGTGAYAGAGGCATCACCAGGTGCAGAAACACCAGCGACACCCTAATTAATCCTTGCTCCACGTGTCTCTTCTATCACTTTCTCTTTGGCAGCCCCAGAGTAGGAACGTTGTTGGCGGGGCATGCGTGGAGATAGAAATGTGGTGGGCGGTGGAATTTTGATAGATGTGATTGATTTACAACAGGAGTTTCCTTTACAGTCATAAGGGGAATTTTGCTTGGTCACAGCGAGTTTGAACCGTCATGAAACAGCCTGAATCATTCGAAGCTGAAATAAAACAGAGGATGGCAGGGGGAGGGGCATGACCGTTAGGGGAAAAAAAAAAAGTAAAAAAACACATTAAAATTGTTTCCCTTGGTGCTGACTTCTTAAATGGGAATGTGTTCCAGAATAGTTCTGCTATGTAAGCCAACATTTGTTTTAAGACTTTTTATTGTCTTTTTTCCTCTCTTCCCCTTGTTCCCCTTGTCCTCCCACTCKGCTCTGCAGATTTACACTGACTGGGCTAACCACTACCTAGCAAAATCTGGCCACAAGCGGTTGATCAAGGATTTGCAGCAGGACATTGCAGATGGAGTTCTGTTAGCAGAAATCATCCAGATCATCGGTAAGATGAGGGCTGAGGGAAGCACTGCGAGCTGACTCCTTGCATGGGGGAATATATAATTCAAGTTGAATGTATTTCACAATAAGATGAACCCTGAATAATACAATTTGACTGGGTCCATATGTCTCTGATATTTGTGTGGTTCATCCTTGTCTTAATTAAAAAATATGTTTATGTGAGCATGTTTGGAAGTTGCTGTTTAACCATACTTTAAATGGCCAGAACTGTATCTTACACACTTTGAATTGTCAGAAATGAATGCTCCATTAAACCATATGTCTCCCATGTGTGCATTTTGTTAGTTGGAGTGGCTCATACTTTCTGGGATGCCTTGAAACTGTATCCTGACCCTGCAAAGACAATTGTGGAAGATTTCATGTCAGCAGTTATTTTGCAGGGGCTGAAGAATTAGCAGCGACCTCCTTCGCACTTCCCCCTTTGCATGATTTGGCATATGGAAGCAACTGCTGCTAACAAGAGTGTTGTTACTGTAAGGCTGAGCTTTGCTTAGAAAGGAGCTCACTGTCAACAAAACCCTCTGCATTTTATTGCTGTGCCTTTTCTGCTTTTCTTCAGGTTTTTTTTCTTTCTGTTTTGATTTTAAGGCTTTTGGGCTTGAGTTTTCTTCTTTTCTTTTTTTATTTTTTTAACTAGGGGTTGGAAAGGAATGTTTTATCTCATTGTTTACTTTTGCTTTTCCCTTCACTGTTTTTTTTTTTAGCAAATGAAAAGGTTGAAGATATCAATGGCTGTCCACGGAGCCAGTCTCAAATGGTAAGAATATAATATATTTTTAGTTTGTGTTGGCACCACTCCMCCTTCCTAAAATGCTTTTTAATAAGTATTTATATAAAATATGAATATTCTGTCCCATTTTACCATAAAGTSCTAATTCTCATACAGGTTCCTRATACTTATTTTCCACACATGCTTTGTTTTTTAACTTTGTTTCTGTGCTAACTTTGGATCTTGAGATAACCTGGCAGCAAAACTTCATCACTTCTAATTAATCCAGAATTACCTTATCAGACCTGTTCTTCTGAGGATCAAAATAATTTCATTTAGCTTCATTTTAAGGGCAGTAAATCCAGGAATAAATTATTAAGTGGAGTCTTTGTGTCTGGAAAACTGGTTTGATGAACAACACTTGCCAAATTGTTTTTAAATATAAATAGCCTTTTGGATTGTCCACTGCAAAGTCCAGTTAGATGAACTGACTCCAAGGCTTTSAGAAATAGCCCTTTAGTCATATAGCTCTCTGAGCTATAGCTGGCAGCTGTCTAAAGGCTTTTTAATACTCTCAGACAAGAAGCATTTAGTAACTGTGATTCATATGGAGTCTTATTAATCTTWTACTGTGTTTATGGCTAGTCAACTACATTTAATAAGATGAAACATCCTCAGGAATACTGTGAAAGTGACAGACACAAAATATGGGCCTCAGTAAAATCACCGTGTATTGAATCATTTCAATCCAAGTCATGTTCTCCCATGCTGAGGTTTTTGCCTTGCTGTTCACATTCAAATAATACACAAATAAGGTGCATAATTGTGTAGCTGGCAAGGATTTTGGAGTATAGTGGTTTGGTTGAACTTGCATAATAGCAAACTGCTGAAACTGGGTTTTAAAATGGAAATTAAATAGAAAAAAAGTGCATTTGTTCAGTGCATTTTTTTAAAGGTGGAAGGTGTTTGTAGCTTTTTCTGCAAAGCATCATAAGGTAGGGGGAAAAATTTGAGTACTAGGAAAATGAATAATGGGGTCTTTTGGTTCTTATTGTTCAAAAAACGGACAGGTTTAGAGTAAGTTTTTTCTCTGACTTTCAGACTTTTTGAAACAGTCCATAGAAAGAATAGACACAATTTCCACAATAATAGTTATTATTTCAATTACTCATATTACAGCAGCACCTAGTGGCCCTAGCAGAGAACCTTGGGAACTCCAGCATGGAACTCTAATATTACACACACAGATCAAGAGATAATCACTCTCTACTTTAATCATGTTAAAACTTGCCATTCCAGACAGGCAAAACAAACAAGGAGACACAAAAGCACAGGGAAGTGGTGTGATTTTCCAAAGTTATGTTAGTGTTTAGTGGCCATCTAGGACTGCTTAGGGACCCACCACTCTGTTGTCTAAAGAGCTTCATCTCCAGGAGAGAATGACGAGTTGCAGAGAGAACTATTGTCTAGCAATGTTTGCATCTCCAGAACAACGTTGGTGTATGTTCACTGTTGCATGTTTATTTGACAAAAGGATTCTGGATTTCATCTCTAGTTCCATGCACTATGGAGGAAACGTGGTCCATGCATGCCCATGCTGCAGTGGTTCTCCTTGTGTGCATCTTTCTCCTCCCATAAGCCCATCTCTCAGCTCAGCCACAGGATATGTCCCAGGCGCTCTGGGTGTCAAACCAGGTGCTTTGAAAACTGCTGTGCATAGTCACACATCAGTGTTTGCATAGTGACTGAAGTGTCATATTCAGCCACTTTAACTTCATGGTAATGTATTTGTTTAYCTGTCCTTTGACATAATCTCTTTTCTGAATTGTTTTSTCTCTAAAGACTGATCAAATTATTTCCTGCCTTTTAACATACCAGTTCTATACTTSTGATTTCTAAACTGAATTAGGAAATTTAAAATGTACTGAAATTAAATTCATTCAAACTTGTCCGTTTTTCTCTCAGAGAGCCCAGGTTTTTAGCCTGCTTTCCATTTGTTTCCTTTGGGCTCTGCACTGGTCTAACCTAGCCAAAGGCACAATTTTATCATATTTTCAGGTAATTTTCATTGGCAGTGCTCAGTTKTGCTAGACCACTCAGATAATGGTAGGGCAATTCTCTTCTCCTTATAGCAGTGGACTCTTAAGGTGTTTATAATATGCAGGGRAAAACAAAATAAACAGTAGTCAAAGCTAGTTTGCATGTTGTATGTTTGACAWACACCAGTATGTAGCAATATGTCCTGTCAAAACTTGGTAGAACATCAGTCACCAAACCAGCAAAATACATCAATAACATTTGCTAGCCATTCATTCACTGCTCTAATTTTAAAATTTTTAGTTAATAAACCTCAAGAATACCACTACCCTCTTCTTGCACATATGTTTTCATAATCCTTGTTCTCATAACTTGCAATTTAAGGGAAATGTTTTCCTTATTCATCTGCCATTTGATACCCTTTCCAGGAGGCCTTTGATACCCATTTTCAGGAGGTYTAAGATATTTTATTAGCTTTAAAAAAGCTAGGGAACATTGACATGAATTTTCTGCCGTTGGAAATTCTTTATCCTCTCTGTGGATGATATTGATACTGGTTCATGATTAATCACTACCAATATTCCCAAGTTCTGTTCCACTCATAATTTGGTTTTCCTCTTGCCAATGGCATCATCTTTCAAGTGAGTTTTGAGGCTTCTCAATTCAGCTGTTACCTTAAATTGTAAACATATTTTAATGTTTATTTTAAATGTATATAAAATGCTTGGGGTTTAGTTTTYCTTTAGTTAGTTCTATTGCAATGTCTTGCACCCTGTGCTCATTTTGGCATTGCTACATAAAGTACKTGCACAGAAGTTGAATTGGCTCCATAGTTCATAAAAAACTAAAAACCTGTGAAGCCCAGCAGCACCCAGTTCCTGCATAGTTAGCGTTACCAGCATTCAGTATATTCACCCATTTGATGTTGCAACAGAACCTGAGAATCTGAGATGTACTGGTGGATAAATTATTTCATATTCAAATCTCAGAAGCATTAAATAAATGAAATTTGTAAGAGAACTGGGGAGGCTCACTTGGTAGATGGGTCAGTCTACTGTTTGTGAATCAATTGTAGTATTTCTTATGAATTTTTTCATAAATTTAATAAGGATTTAAACCTCTGTGTATTACAGCATATGTTGTCTGTCTGTAGTGTCATGTAGAGTCTTGCCTATTTTTTCGTTACAGATATGCTTTCAAGGAGCAATATAGAACTTCTATTTTTTCATCATCTCTTTGGATCCCTTTAATGGAAAATAATGCCACATGAATCTCTATCTTTCCCTTGTATTAAGTGTTCCATAAGTCTATCAATTAATTACACTTCATATCATCTTTATTTAGAAAATAATGGGATTTCAAGGGTTTACCTTTTGATAAAATCAAAAGCRAATTCATTTCTGCTTCTTTATAACCCATTTGTTTCTTTAATTTTTGTTCCAAGTTCCCCCATCAATAGAAAAAATGAGATAGCCTTCCAGGTAGAAAATATATTYATAACGTTTTTATATAATTGTTCAAAGAGAAAGCATTCAGGGTGGTTTTTTTTTCCTCCTGAACAAATAATAAATATACTGGATCACCTCCAGTGTTTCGGCTTTTAACAAATCACGTGAAACATACAATAAGCACACAAAACATACCAATGCAATCCATCCTGGGGTGGTTGGAGAAAATGCAAGAGATTCAAAAGGTGTTGGACTGAAAATCCTTTAATTGTGACATTTGCAGTTTTGTCTCTAGTGACTTTTACAGAACTCATGTTTCTGTTCTTTCCTCATGCAGTTTACAGTGCTKTCAGCAGTATAAAGTGTAAAATAAATTCAAAGTTGCCAAAAATTTTTAGTTTATTGCACTCCAAGCTGATTTTTTCTTCAGAGATTAATGCTGCCTTAATAGGTGTTTTTTCTTAGAATTAGCTCTTGCTATTTCCCACAAGAAGTGTCTCTGCCAATACCCATCTAGGTACAAAAGCATCCTTAATTTTTGTTGGTAGCAGGGGTTTTCTCATAGTTGTGACAGCACTGGAGAGACCTTTCTCMTTAAAGAGTCTCCTAGTGTTCTTCTGTGCACTTCCTGAAGACTATATTTTATTTTGTCCGTCTGAGCTTTGGCACACTTTTCTACCAGTTTATAAAACCAAGGTATGCATCAAAGGTAATTTTTATTATTTAGAATACAGATATGCTGCAGTCCCACAAAGAAAGTTGARGTTAAAAATACAGGTCTTGTTCATCCTGAAAATCAGGAAGTGGAGAAWAGGTGCTGGAGCTGTAGAGCATTGCCAGATTGATAAGAATCTTTAGTAAGMTTTTCATTATCAGAGCTAGCACCAATTTTGGGTGAGCAGCAGTGTGTCCGATAAAAGCGGGAATTGGTGTGACTGTGTTTACAACTAATTAGATAATTTCTACAACATAGTACTTTCATTAATAATGCCTTTAAAAAGATGCTAGTAAAYTAAAATTTTTTAATAAAAAGACAGAAGAATGCCAAAAATGTTGCTTTATTCTATGAGACTGAAGAAAAGTTGTGTACATTAGCAAGAGGAAGGTGGAGTAGGTGAATCAGTCTCTGCTTAAACAGGGAGCTTTTTCTGTGGGAGAGAAAGTCAAAGAAGTGTATGAAGCCTAAAGACAAAGTTACTGTGTATATACTGCTAGRGATTGTTTTGTAATTTATTGTGCTAGATGTGCTCTGTGGTGTTCCTGTAGTCCCTCAGAAGCCCATGGTGTGCTCTGCTTACATGCTTGGGTTTTCCCTGGAGGAGAACGAGGTTGCAAAAGGATGAAGTGCATGCAGGTCTCTTCTTAACAGGGACAGGATAAAAGGGTGGAAACTACAACTGCTAAATGTACTGTGAGTCCTTCATACTTCCTCTGACATGGATGTGCAGGGCAGACACTGTGGAGAAGCACCTGTCCATGTCCAGCAATGTCAGTATCCAAGGACAAGAACATCAGCATGATATTCTGTGTTTAAAAAGTGTTTTTGGGAAAACAGGATAATTGTGTATAAAGTAAGCATTGAGGGTTCTTCTAAGGTTGGTGAATTCCATGGTATGGTGGTGTGTAGCTCTTTGAGGAATGGGAAGTCTGAAAATGTCATCTCTATGTTCGTTCACTGTCAAGTAGGCCCACATGTGAACTCTTCCTGCCTGCACAGTTTTGAAATGAGTAAGAATCTCCTGGCTTTGGTGGTGCAGTTGTTGGTGAGATTGGCTGTATGGGGAGCAGCTCCAGGTGCTTTGGAGCCTTTCACACAAAGTGTGACACACTGAAATATGTACAGAAATTAGGCTGGGTGAAGAAATATGGTCCCTTGGGAAACTGGGAAGTCTGAGTTTTGAAAACTAACCACAGCTCCTTTAATGTGTGGGCCAGTTTCTTCCTGCAGTGACAACTATATGACCCCTTTTGACATCTGTATGACCCCCTCTTTTTTTTAAATTCAAGYCATATTGTCCTCACTTTTGTGCAGCCTCAAGCCAGGCTGTTGTCCAGCTGGGAATTTCATGATCACATTTTGCCCTCAGAGTAGATGAGCAAAAATTTAGCAAGCTCCCATCAATTGCATTTCTTCCCTGGATTTTTTAAGTGGTGACAGAAACATCATGATCCCCATTCCCTGGGAAAATTGGGAATGGGGATCATGACACACAGCTTATATGTTCTTTGGTGTCCCACCTCACAAGGATTTATTTACCCGTTAATTACACATTTCTGAATCCAGCTCTCATAGTTTGTCAGAATTAAGTCCAGTGCAATACTTTTTTGGGGGGAACTGTGGATTGAATACAAATTACGGTCACACTGGTAACAAATGCTTCTTTTCACAATCTCTTCTCTCCTGCCTTGCAACAGAAGCTCTAGGTGGAAGAGCAGACAAGGCTGATATAGTTCCATTATGAAAGGATATAAGCAGGTGTTTTTCTGTGAGGGAAATGACACTCCTCAACCTGATGCATATTCAGATTTCCCATTTTCTGATGGCACTTTCAATTAYATATTTTTACTTAACTAATTGAGTTTGCGAGTTTCTTCACTAGGTAGGTGATTTACATTAAACTTTTAACCTTTCTGGGATTCCCAGAACCCAAGGCCCCAATACTGTCATAGCCAGGAACATGTCCTAACTAGCCCTCTGAAGATGCTTTCTTGGACAAGTCCTCTCATTTCCTAGGTAGGTTCAGGGTGTGATCTCCCTTTTAAGAGCTAATCCCATTCCCACATCCTTCCCCAGTGACTGTCCTCAGCTGTTTGAGGGAGTCCTTTCGTGAACATATTTGACACATCCAGACAATTGCAATCCACTGTTCAGTGCACAATGTGCTAAGTGGCTTTAGAGCATTTGTAATTTGGCATTCAGTGAGTGCTGAAGCCAACTATCATTGAGATCTGCCATATTTCAAACTCTTGAATCATGAATGATGAGTGCAGGACAACATTTTAGAAGCTGAATTTCAGGATTGGAGTTTCCTTCTTTGTTTTAGAYATCACCAAAGCTATTTTATAAACTTGCGTATGCCTTGCAGGGGGCTCATGCCTTTTTTWAAGGCAATCCTCTGTGCCACAGAAATTTAAAAATTCTCTGGCAAAAAGCAATGCATGTAGATACATCTACAGTGAAAATATGCAAGTAGATAATGCAAATTGAAGAATAGTTACAGGAAGTAACACCTTYGTTTGTGTAGACATTGAAGTTCATTTTTTTGTTTGCAGATGAAATTAACTTGACATAATGACTGGAGTAAAAATTAAAATGACTGTATTGAGACTAGAGATATGTATAACCTCAAAAGAAAAAAAGATAAAGGGAATAATGAGGAATAAGAGTACATTTTGGGAATAATTGTGACTATATGAATGGAGAGGTTAAAGAAAGGAAATAGAACAATTCCTGTAAGGGCAAGGTTAAGGGTGTTAACGATGGTTGAATCTCAAGGACGTAGACTTTGAATTCTTCTTTCAAGTTTTGCTGATAAGAGAGTATTAATGTTATTAACGCAGCCAGTTTGAGTAAGATGAGAGGCAAACTGGTTTAGCATAGAACTAGAAGAGGAGGAATTCCAAGTGCTTTTGTAAACAAGCCCTAAAATTTCCAGGAACTCAAGAAATTTTAGAGGAAATATAGATGAGATGACAGCTGGACAGACAGAGTAACAGTTGCCTTTTTGTAGTAGACCAAACATATTTTTACTCTGAGAGAACAAGAAAGCTGAGGAAGGGATGGAAGAACTGCTACAAGTGTGAGATTAGTAGAGAGTAAAGAACAGAACACTTCATTCATCCTGCCTAAGAATGTTACTGTCTGAGAAAGGAAGCGGAGAAAAAGGCAATAAAATCATCTCTTTTTTTGGTTTGATTCTAGTTTGATATTGTTTGATTCTAGTTTGAAATTTTGAGACCTCTTTATTCTGCACTGAAACAAGCAGTTCTCTTTACATTTAGAACATCACATTTGAGAACATTAAAAGGACCACAAGATKTATAACAATCTCTTTTCACAGAATAGCTCAGAGTTACTCACTGTGGTATCAGGCACTGAGATACATACTCCCCTGAGTCATTCACATTTGACTGTCTGATGCCATAAAAGAAAATGCCACAGGAACACATCCTGAGTGTTATTTTACCAGGCTAAAATTACGTTATTCATGAAGTATAAATCGTACATTGTTATTAGCCTTTTTCTTTACACTTACAAATCCCTTGTGTTATTAATGGGTACAATCATATGAGAATAACTCATCTAGATGTTAATGAAACAATCATACAATGAAAAGTACAGATATTGTGATAAATACTTACGCAGTATCCATGAAATCTGTTGAGTCATTAGGTTATAGTTGGGTTTGCTTGGTTAGGACTGGAATTAGKTTTTTGCACACTTTGCTTCTGTAGACTACCAAACACTAAAARATCTTTTTGCTCCTTAAGGTGAACRGTTTTCCCTCAAACACTGCCTTTCTTTCTCCCTCTCCCCRCTGCAGTTCCTTGAAACCCACATCCCCTCAGTCTCTGTCTGGAATATGCCACTCATGCCCCTGAGATAYGACCATCTCACYCATCTATTTCTTCTCCCCATCCCTCAGATGTGCTGGTCAGGAAMWTAAATTGATCAGAAACTTGACTTAAACTGTATTGGGAGGACATGCATAAATTAAATGCTGCAGTATGGTTGAAAACTAATGAGTGATGTACACTTTGAAGTAGGTATTGTTTGAAGAGATGCAGTTTACRGTCTCCATTTCACCCATCTGTAATTAGCTTTCCATGCTCTTCAATTTTTTGTTGACTTTCTTGTGGTGGTGTTTTTTTTGTCCCTCAAAAATGTTACATGAACATTCCCTCGAGTTTTGGAATTAAACAAATATATATTAGCAATGTATATGCTTAGACAAAGAGGTGAGGAATAAATGGCCTTGAAACCTCCATTAATAGCAATACACTGAAAAGTCTTAACATAAAYATGCAGCTAAAATACATACAGACAAATGGACTATGACACATTCTAGAAAGCACCTGTGGTTATAAGACATTAACAGACTTTTCCCAGATAACAGCAGCAGATTACAGTAAATATGTCTGCTTCATGATGGTGTATTTTTATCATCTTCTATAGGGAGAGTATGTTATAAATACCAGGAATGTCTAGAATGTTTACTGGATTTAAAAATAGAGAAGAAAGTGTGTGATATTTAGCTGAACAGCAAAAATGCATATTTAAACTGAACAAGAAAATAAACAATGTATCTGAAGTGGTTTCATTTTACAGTATAACCAAACAAGGCTTTCTGGTAATGTTGAGATTTTGTCAGCTTTCTAGATTTTTTCAAATGTCTGATTATTTTGGAACTGTGGCAAAATGCCAGTTCTTTTATAGTTACAGTTGAGGACTTCTATTTAAAAATTTTCTAACCATTCCCACTTCTGCTTAGACTTTCATAATTTTGAGTGCTGTATGTTGTTTAGAGAAGGTGTTGTTCTATGTCCGTGGAGCTTTGAGTTTCCTCGGAGAGGYAGACTTTTCACAAAAGAACATTTCTTAACATTCAGGTGAAGTACCCAGGCCTTTCACTCATCCTTCTTCCTAAAATAATCTGCCACTGCCTCTCCTGGCAATGGAGAATTCTGAAGCTTCAGTAACATGCAARTCTCTTGAGAAACAATGTGAGCGTGTGTTTTAGTGTGTGGCTCACTCMCATGGCTGTGAATCTCTGTAAAGTACCTTGTGCAGTTCTGATTGAACTTTCAATTATTTTATTCACTTCCAAAGGTATTTAAGCCACTCTACCGCTCATTTGTGAATCGAGGTTTGGGGGAGCTTTCAAATTCTTGGAATTTTTGTATTATCTGGACATCTGTGAGAGCATGGGATGGCCACTMTTCTACAGATTTGCCAGAACTAATATCTCTGTTCCTTAGGATGAGTCCAGATTAAGYTTAGAAAAGAGCTACTAGACAGATTTTGAGAATTAAGAATTAACATCTGCAAACAATAGATGAGAGCACACATCAAGTATGAGTATAATCAGCTTTTAYGTTGTTGGGCTGGGAAATGCAACTACTGGGAAGATGTTATAATGGAGATACAGGAACTCTGCAACTGYCCATAAAATGCTGTTTGTGGTGTAATGTGTAAAGCAGCAGAGGGTGCCAGAAAGCAGCAAGTTGTGGCTTCTGTTGTAATTGAAGGAACTAGCAAGGTTAGGGTGGAACAGGGTTTGCATTGTGAATTTAGCTRCAGAAGAGAAGAAAGAGGACACCCTTCTTGTAATTTTGACCWCTTACATTTGTTTAAAATTAAAATAAACACTGTCCAACAAATGATCAAGCTTTGGAGGTATTATTATGTTGTACATTATGCCTAGKTGATAGTACTGGTCACTCAATCATCTTTTAGCCACTGCACATACCTGGTATTTAAAAGTTTGGTCTTACAGAAAAGTGACTGCAAGACATGAAATGAATTAAGTTACTTAGAATGTCCTAGCAGTTTTCTTGTTAATTACAGACTAATGTGGCCACAAAAACTATTCTGTCTTACTRCATTTAAAATTATGACATACATTAGAAAGTCCTTACAACCTCTCCCTGCTCTCCTGTTAGAAAATAAAATATCAAAAATTTTTTGCCTCCGAAAGTTTCAGGTTTTTTGGCAGTATTGCAATACTTCCATAATATAATGCAATTACAATGYTAGAAAAGGAAGAGAAAGAATGAAAGAAGGTGCATATTGAAACTACTGTGATCTGTCCAGATGTGTTTTCTCACTCTGCCCTTGATCTTTGCTGGAACAGAAGSTGCCTACATCTGCTGCAGCTTAGTGTGAGCCTATTTCTTGGAAAGAATGCCAAATCTGCTTGGTTTTACAGTGTCTTTTACATACTCACCATTTTGGAGTCCCTTGACTTTTATGCACACTAACCCACATAAACTTGTGCTTTTATTTGCCCTTAATTACGTCCCAGGAACAAACTCCTCTTTGAACCCTGCTGCAAATCCCTTCCACTTACAGGCTCTCCCCAAYGTGCTATTGCTGGCACACAGCAGTGTTCCATCAGGTCAATATTCCCTCTCTGAGAATGACAATGTGGGGGTGACTTCAAAAGAAAAAATTAACCCTGGTTGTTTTTTTTTTCCTTCATTCTCCTCTTACCCCAATAGTTGAAGTTACTCTGTTAGGGAGTTGGAATGTACTTCTTTGCCTGCTCTTTCAGTATATATTTATGCACTACTGCTGTAATCATACATTCCATGAAACGTCAAAATGGAATGTGCTGTATTTTTCAGAAAATGTCTTGTGTCCTTCACTGTCCTCCACAATCATGTCCACAGMCATGGGACCAGATGGAGAGTAGTCATGGCTTTTTCACTGATTGAAATAACTGCTCTGCCAGCCTTCTCCTGCTGACCACTCTGAAGTGGCACCAGATAGCATGAGGCGCCTGAAATTTGTGTTTAGTAAAGATTTTGATTTGAACTGGACTTAAATACCGATGTTAACTCTAAATATAAACTTTGTAACAGCTGATGACCCTATTATAGGCAATGCTATTAAGACACAGATGGATAAATTGGCTTAAATTAGCTGTAGAACAAGCAAGTTATCGCAAAACCGCTTATTTCAACATCATTAACTAATCCCTTTTCATGTAAAGGCTTTTGATCAAGCTAATTAAAATATTAAMACAATCTCCTTATTTTTTTATGTAACTTGTCTGTTTAAATCCACTATGAGCTGAAACTTAATACATRAATACTTAGAATACAGTACAACCATTTTTGTTTCAGCAGAAATAAATAGTATAAATATAAATATAGTAATCTATTTGGCAGCTTTCTGATGTGCAGGAATTATTTAAAACACTCCTAGTCTGAGGAGTCTGCTGACCATATGATCAACAGATGACCACATGACATAAATCARAGGCATGCTTATTTAGAGTTGAACTTATTTTAAGTTGGCCCMGTGTCTGGATATGTATTAGTCTGGGCAGGGTTCATTTTCAGTGTCTGTCCAAGATACTTTTTTTTTGTTCTTCAGACAAGGTTGTATTCAATCTCACAAATTGGCCACAAATATTTTTTGCTTTTTTGATACTTTATATCAACTTAAACATTTGTTTACCTATGCAGTTCCTAGCAGCTCTTTCAGGTGGCATCCAGRCCAACACCAAACCCACAAAGTTCTGAAAGGTGAATCTGCACAGTCTTCCTGAAAAAGAAATMTATTTGTATTTTAGCTTGTAGCTTTTGGCAATCTTTAATTCCATAATAATTAGATTATATTTTGTTTAGGCTTGTATTGGCAGCTAAATAGAACCTTGTTTGGAATATTCATACCTCTTGATTCTTCAGCATTTCTTTGGAATTACAATGGGAATGTACAAATGGCTTTTTCCTCTAGGGGAAAAAAACACCACAAGAATTTTCTTTGTCCTTTGGTTTCCACACTTAAGAACTGAGACCTATTTGCATGTAATAGTTCATATTAATATTTTTTTCTCATAAATAGTATTTCATTGAGTTAGTTATAGTCTTCTGTATTCTAAATGCACACATAACTAATTAACCAGCATCCCAGCSTTGTGAGCTGTTTTTCCTGTCACACAGATTTTCTCAGTAATTCCTCCCAATAACAACTTTAAATTAGGTGTTTGTTGTTTYTCTTTTGGTAAGAGCTCTTACTTACTTCATGGGCAGATCAGCAGTAACACTCCAGGGTAAACAGATGTGCAAGGGTGTTTTCACAGTTCTTGTATATATRAAGCTTCTATTTGGATTTCTTGGCATAAACAGTTTTGAAAGATTTAGATTGTTGCATCRTATGAATTAATGTATTTGAAGATATGTGCCCCCTCTAAAGCCCCTCTAAAATGCTTTTTTTTTCACATAATACTGGCAGTATTTTGGAACTTTAAAACACTTGGATAACTATTTAAAAAATTGTTTCCTCCTACACTTTACACTTCATTGGCTACARTTGGAAGTGATGCGACAACAAGCCCTAAGTGCTTGTTAAGGCTTCATTTTATAGGCTTGAGCACTTCTGATATTTCTCATGTAGCATTTGACTGGGAAGTCAAGGAAAAAAATCTGACCCTGTTGAGCTTACAAGCAGACATCCCACTGCCTTCTGKGGTTCCAGGTGCTTTTATTGTCCCTGACTGTGAATCTAGACATGAGATCTTGTGAAAATGTGGAAAATTCTTATCATAGTTGTGAGAAAACGGCAGAGACAGGCAAGCATGAAAGCCATTTAGAAGCATGACATGAAAACATATACAGCACAGCCTCATATTCCTATATATGTTATCCTAAACATGGTTTGAAATGCAATGCACAGGTACACTAGCAAAAGTGAAAGCCTGAATATCCATCTCCTGTATTATCCCTGTGGGTTTTAAAGATGCCTGGTTTAATCTGAATGGTTTTAATAACCTGTGATGTCAATTCACCATCAGGTTTTCTTGCCTTTTTCTTCAGGGCTTAGACAAATTTGAGTAAGTAATATGAAAACTWAACACAGAGGAAAACTAGTAACATGTAATCTCATGCGCATATTCCAAGGACTTTTAAGTTCCAGCTGGAGGACCAGCCACGTAACCTTAGTCCTACAGAAAACTCTGGGCTGTACTTCAGAGGTTGCAAGTATTTTTTATCACTTTTCTTTTGATGAGCTCAGTATTCTACAAATACTGTATCTTCTGTAAATTCTGTAACTATTCCCAGGGTAATATGAAATATATATCTAATTAAAAAACCTTAGAATTTTGATAAAAATAAAAAGGCCAGATGGAGAGGAGCTAACTGTTAGTGTCTCTGCTGCACAAGCTGTAGCATTATGATTTCTAGTGGAGTCAAGAGGGAGGGTTCAGAAAGCACGCAGTGCATCTGGATGGATTCCAGATGCAAAGTTCAAGAGATGAAGTGCAATGCCTTGTAGTTTACTTGTTTACTTATTTTTTAAAGGATTCATTCTATCACTGGTTGGACTGCCCTTATTTCTAAAAGCTGCTTTTTTGAGTGAGCTGAATGAAGTTGCTATGAACTAAGTAGTGGTGAAGGAGAGAACTGGAATTCTTTCAGAGGTTTAATTAAGTCTAATAAATGAAGACTCTGTTGTAGACTCTCTTTTGACCTAATGGAGAGAACCTCCTGTGTTTTAAAGAAGCGTGCTTTTTCACATTGCCCTCCAGTTTTCAGAAATTGCCAAATTCCATAAATATTTAGACACTCATACCTTGCTGACTCAGAAGAGTTGCATAATTAAAAAAAAAAAAAAAAATAAAGATTGCCAAAAGGCTCACTAGACTAGAGCATTGCTTTAAGAAATACTGTGTTTAAACAGAGTTCTTTTTATTGATACCTTAAAAAAAGATCCTCCCAAGGTAGTATTTATCTTCAATTTTGTGTTCTTAGTGCATGTATAAGGCTCTTTCATGGTGGTAGCAGCCTTGGGCCTGTAGAGATGAGAGTCCTGAAGTAGCAAGTTACTTGCAGACACTGGAAGAGAATTTTGCCCTGTCTTATCTTTTGATCCATTATGCTGTGCAGCCATATTTAGCTTTCTAAGAAATTTGTGAAACATACTGAAATACATCTATGATTTTCTGGTTCAAACCCTGTACTCTATTCCAATCAAAAATCCAAAACTTTCTTTTCACAATTTCTTTTATAGTAGCGCAAAATCATTTAAGAAATTACCATTACTGCATCTTGTGTTTTACAATGTCTGCTGAAGAGACTGCTGTATAAAAATGGGAAAAGCAAATGCAGGCAAGACAAGAAGCAGAAAGAAGAGTGAGTAAAAAAGTAGAGAAGCAAGTTCACACCATTATATAGATGATCAGAGTAAAATTTTGCAGTCTTCTCTTACATGGTGGAGGGTTTTTGGTGTTCATGGATAGAACAAATTTTGGTTTTATATGAACATGACCAGAAGATGTTTATAAATCTGTTTGGCCATCTAAAAATTATGATTAGGATTTTTTTTTATTCAGAATAACTGAATTATTCATTAGCTTGCTGATGKGTAAAGACAGAAAAAACAACAAACTGTATTAAGAAATAGAAATTAGCTCACATTCACTCCAAGGTTTCCGAGCTCCAAGTGAGAGGCTAGGTGAAAAATTTGCAACACCAATTGTTGCTTTTGTGTTCCTGACAGGGCTGACATTAATTAATGCCAGAAGGGATCCAATTCCCACTGTACCATTTTCTTAAAAACACTACACACCCCAGCTCATGCTTTGACCTCAGTAGTGACCTCATACATTCTTTTATCAGCAGGTCAGTACATATGTCTGTTGAATTCTCCAAGTACTTGAGAAGTTAATTTATTTTCACATTTCTAGGTTTACTGGTCATATTTCGTGTTTGGACTGCATGTTGGAAGAATTTGATGTGCGTGTTCCTTAATATCAGTTGGAAAAGGAAGTGGAAGCTATTTCACTTTTAAATAAGATTGTCTTTTTTTTTTTCATCAAAAAATAAGTAATAATTTAATAACTCTGGCATAATTTCCTAAAAATTTTTGCCTGGGAGGCCTTCTACATACCAGTAGTTATTGTTCTCTAAGGTAAAATTCTCCCCAAATGCCTCCGTAAATCAGTTTTTAATTTGCATGTATGGTCTCTTATTGCAGAGTCAGTGCTTAGTTTGTAAYAGTTTTCTGAAATGAAGCTACATGGTTCACTGATAGATATTTTTATATCTGTTATTTTAATAGATATAGCTATTATTTTATACTTATTATTTCATTATTTATATCTATTATTTTATATAATGCTCCTTAAATTATTGTATTGCAACTAACAAGGAGTTTGCTACTATGTCTGCATGTCAGTGCATTCTGCTTAACCCCCGAAAATGTGTCACAACTTTGATAGAAATATGGAATGTTCCTTAATCTAGGCCACGTGCAACAGCAAGTCAGGAGAATGCCCGAAACATCTCCCAGCAGGACTGTTAACACCTGCTTTATCTGGGTGGGTTTTCTAATTTACACCACCCATGGAAAGTTGACATTAYCTTCCACTGTAGTTACAAAAAGTTATTCCAGTAAGCTGCCATGGCAGGAGCTTACGGGAAATAAATTACCAGAAAATAAATAACATTATTTTAGAGAGCTTGTTTATTTCTCAATTTTCCCTTTCTTCAAATTCCCCCATTTCTACAAGGGGAACTGAGAATTCATGGCAAATTTCACTCAGTCTCAGCAGTCTGTGACCAAGGGAATTTTGTAACCTGCAGCCAGCCACAGGAGCATCTTCCACAGAAAGTGCAAATTTAAAACAGCTTCCTCAGAGGAGCCATAAGTTCTGCATTACTCTGGGCCACATTTCTTCACATTGCATTTACTTTCAGAGTTGGAAGAATTTGTGTGTATTCTCTTCTCTTCAAAGTGTCTTTATTATGTAGTATTAATAAAAAAAATAAATTTTTACTACACAGTAATACTTTGTACACTTTCTTCACAAGGAATCTTGATGGAAATATACAATTCTCAGACAGTCTTGCTCAAAATTAAAGATCTGTAATGAATTTAGTATGAACACATTTTTATAGTAACAAGGAGATAAAACTTTGAATATGCAAGAGACAAGAAAGCAGATCTTTCTGTGACTTGTGTTTAAACTACACTATATATATATATATAAATAATCAACTTGCTTGGGATAGTTCAATTATAATGCAAAATGAGCCCGTAGGAGTCTAGTTGACATTGTTCCCTTTGAAATCCTACTCTTAAATTTAGAAAAGGATCCTCRTTTTTAGAGCACCTATGAATCAGCTATTGTTGGTAGCATACAACAATAGAGTGTGGTGAAAATGTTACAACAGTTTTGCAAGTAAAATTTCATGACAACTTTTCACAGAAAGCAGGTAAATCAACAGCAGTGTCAAATGGAATGGACCACRTGGCATAAAAGGTGCTTTTTATAATGATTGAGGTTACTGATTGGTACTTTTAAAAATTATTGAAATAAATCTTACAGTGTGTTATAACAAAGAAATCATAATTTATTACTTTTTTGTGGATTAGATACACTTTATCCCATAGGACATACAATCATGAAGGCATTAGGGGTTTTTTTATATTTTGATTATATTGCCAGCTGCATATTTTTCTAAAGAGATGAGCAGAAKTTCAGGTGTGCTGAACACCTGTCTCATAGTAAAGAACTCTCACTACTGAATATTGTTGAAATGATTGTTTAAGAATCACCTTGACTCCCAAACAGTGTTGAATATGCAGCATTTGAAGAATGGATAGGCAGGAGGATAAGGACATTGGACTGGGTAATCCATTTTGGTATAMCAGTTTTAATCTGGATGGTGCTTTTGCCATCTTCAGTTGGACCTCTTTACAGTAAGTCAGCCATGAAAAAAATACTTCTGCACGCAATTCTCAGTCTTAGAAAATCATAGTGCATATAGATATGTATGAAGTAAGCATGCTCATAAGTAGTGAGCRGCTATCACTGAAATGGAGCAAGTTCTTGACTTTTATTTTTTGGTGGAGGAAGGATTTGACATATGCTCATTTGTACATACTGAAAAAAGCTAAATGTCCACCTGTCTAGTTTATGAAGCCTGGTTTTGTTAAGTAATCTGAATGATAAAGCTGAGGATAAAAACATGGCACTATAGAACAGCAAACACTTTCTGTTTCTCTGTCTTGTAACTTTTTAGCTTTTTTTTTTTTTTTTTAAGGATAGTCAGAACATAAATACAAACTAGTCAAACCAGCTGGGAAGAAAACCCATAAGGAACAAAATTACAAAGCAAATCAAAAATCTGGGTGTTTCCCACAACAAGTGAGTAGTCAACAGGTCACAATGTGTGCAATGGATGAGTCATTTAAGAACAGAAAGTGAAATAAACTTGTCCTTTTAAATCTCTGAGAACACCTACRGGCATTGCAGGTTGTGAAAGTTTATACCTCTAGCCAAAGAATAGTCTGTTTAGGTAGTGTATGAATGAGGATTACCCATGTGTTTGTGAGAGTGTACATRACCAATTCTCTTACTGCTAATAGACATGGGAAAATCAGAGTTTAGGCCATTTCACCCTGAAATACTTTTCAGTGTCTCCCACAGCATTCTGTATAGGTAAATCTATATGGAAAGTTGAGTTCTCTTACCAACTCAAAMATGTGCATCAAAAGTTATTTTATTTGCTCCTGAAGAAATCTTGGTTGTTTGCCTGAATCTCTGATCTTTCTAGAGCCTGCAACTGAGACCAGATCACTGGTACTTCACCTACTAAGTAAGCTGCCAGAACTCAAAAGTTTGTGCATCTCCTTAAATGGCTCATTCCTGTTAAAATCAAACAAATAGCATCTGCTTTTACATTCTTTAAATCTTAATAATTTTAAGCAACATGTGACTTACTAATATTTAGAGGCCAGGTAGCCACCTGTGAGGCCTGAATTTTATTTGATTTTGATTATACTAGTGCTACAGAATATGAAAGAGGAGAACATATAACAACAATAGTTTCTAACTCTGCATTCATTTAAATCCTCCACAAATTGCATTAGTGATGAATATCCATGCAAGAGAAAGATTCAAATGCATGTCCCTCAACTCATGTTAATGCTTGGGACATTTAGGAAGAAACAAGCTGGTAAAGTGTGTTTGAAATACAGCTATTGTGACACATACTACATATCTTATACCATAATACTAATCTCAAAGGAGTACTATTTATTATTTGCAATTAAAATTAAAAAAAAAAAAAAAAGGACCAAATACTGAAGAGTTGCGTGGAGTTTCTGTTCTGGAAAGTGAGTATGTATGTGATTATCTGGATTTCTGTGGAATACTATTTCCTTGGATGTCCTTAATCAACCATCAGCAACATTATGAAACTTCTGCCATTAAAATCCTTTGCCAAATTTTATCTGGGAATTGGGTCACGAATCAGAATGTCTAAACACACACAGAGAACTGTAGAAGATAGCGCTGAATGAAGTGCTAGCAGAAATTAATGTTTTTCTTTTGCTGCCAAAATAGTCAAGACTACTTAAGAGTATATATGTATAGAAACTCTATGTGGTTGTAATAATTTGTCATTTTTATAAAGGTGTCCCATTCTTCAGAAAGAATSCAGCTCAAAGTAGGCAAACAATAACCAACTTTGTGTCTATGTGTTCTTGTAAACTATACTGTCCTAAACTTCATAAAAGGGAGTTAGTCAAAGCAAGATATTCTTTGAGCTTCTTATGCACACATAAGRGAAACATAATGCTGTGTTAGTCATAATTACATGTCTTCTGAGCATCCCACAAATAAATTTATTTTTGGAAGTGAAGAAAGTGTTTTTCAGGCAAAGGAGATGAAAACTAATCTTGGCATCAGCAAAAATAATAGGAATAAATAGACGTATTCTATGTGTTGAGTCACTGGTGAGTACACCCCACAAATGAGCTCTTCCTGTAAGTCAGCTGGGTATTAAGTACTACTGTTTATCTACATGCAAGTCCCCCAGTCTGATTTAGTGMTTTTTTTCTGTCAATAAATTTCTAACAGCATTCACTCAACAGCAGGTTACCCACAACTGTGCAATATCTTATGTGTCAACATATTTCCAATATATCATCTTTGCATGCCACTTAATTTATTATCAGAGCTGTGACATTTCTGTTTATTTGTACATCATCATACGAACATTTATTTGTACATCATCATATCCCCTTAAATGTCAGTGTAAAAATATATTGGAGATATTTATGGTGTTAAGTATTCCAGGTGCTTTTTTCATGATGCTGTGTGTATTAAAAGGATCAGATTCATGAAGAAAGCTTAATATATTGTAAACATAACCCATTAAGYTTAAATTAAAAAGTATCAAGTGGTGTTATCTACCTGATGATACCCCACAAATTAATTCTTWAATTATCATCCTCTTAGCCAAATGTATCTCTGTGCACAATGCTGGAGCTACATTTCAGAATTTGACATCATATCCTYGAGTTTTGATAAAGAGATTATTAGATTTCACAATTAGGTTTTTGTTACCTCTGAAAAGCAATTTCATGTAGTGTTGATTGACTTTCAACATAGGCAATTGAATAGCTAAGTTACAAATATCTGTATGGCAATGAAGATTTATKATATTGTTAATTACTTATCCTATTCATAGTTGCTGTGGTTTTTAATATTGAAGTTCTGTTATTCAATATGCTGCATTTATTCCACTCTTTTGAATCTTTCATATAAAATAGGAGCCTCAGAACAAATAAAAATCAGGCATTGATAGCAGTGGAGAACCTTATTWACAGCAACAGTCTGATCTTGGCAACATGTGCCTGTACAAGCAAATTTGCAAATTTGAGACTCTTCTCTGTCGTGATATGTACGATTTAGAGTCAATCTGTACATTCTGAATTCTGGATAATAATGAGCAATATATTCTGCTACAAAACCTTGYAGCTCTCATGATACAACTCACTATAATGATAAACATGATATTTGCTATAAACTAGTTCTTTTTGCAAGCAAAATTCACTACAAAATTGTGGTTGTATATAAGGTACAAAATTTGTCTGGTGTCTATGTTGTGTCACACCACAAAATCTTCAGCCACTGATATATAAGCAGTAGAATTCTACACACACAGTTTTAGCTYTAGGAGGAGTTTACCCCAGTGAATAACTACTTACATAAACATGGACTTCAAGAATCTTGCTTGAAATCTCTTGGAACATTTGTAATTGCAAAATTACTCTCATCTGTGAGTGAGTTTGAAGAAAAAGTGTTTAGGGCTTCTTGGGTTTGAGTTCAAAGAATAACTGTGGTTTTCCAGGACAAGAAGTAGATAATTAAAGCAATATTTAGAGACACACTGAGACCTTCAAAATGGGACCATTTTAAGGCTAACATTTTCTAGACTGGAGTGGAAAGAAAGTGAAAATAACCCAAAAATGTATTAATGCATGTCTCGTTGAATCCCCTAAGAGTTTCTGAGAGTTGTATAGTAACTGCAGTTATTATCAGAAAACTGACTGCAAGAGTTGTTTTCTGACATTTTCAGAGTATTAYGGGCCTGTGAGTTGCCACACCAAACTTGCTCAATTCACAAGTCAAAACAAGACTTTATTATAAGGCTAACAGTGCAACTCCAGTCTATTGTCTGAAAGTTGGACACTGCTGTTTCTTCATACATCCCTACCGAAAGGGGGACTTTGGACTCAGGGCTTCTGTTACACTTTTCTTTGTGAACTCTGAAGCTAAACAGAATTTGTTTTATAGTTCTGCAGCATACTGAGTCATTAGTGTTAGTGGTAATGATTAGTTTTTTTCTGAGAGCTTAAGAGACATGACTTCAAAGACACATGCTGTAAAAGTAGACAAGTAAAGTAACCAGGTGCTATTTCTATATGATATTTTTTACTAAATGTATATGAAGGTTTAGGTATTAGGCTTGTTATTTCCTAGATATTCAGTATTGCAGATAGATACTGAGAAGTTTTCACATTAGGGCTTAAATATTCTCCTGTGAACAAGGTTTTTGTTATATCTGTGGTCTTCTGAACTACTGCAGAGGGGACATGCCCATTACCAAAATTACTTAAACTAGATTAAACTRGAATGTGTTAGGAAATATTGTTCCAGTTATTTGTAGATGGGTGATACTGATGTACTGTACAATTTTTCTTTCTTTCTTTTCCCCCTCCCTTTGGTTTCCAGTAAACTATACAGCAGAATTTCACATCTTTGAAGCAATTGATACTGCATTGTGGTTGATTTGAAAGTGCAAARGCAAAAATACAGCTAATAGCTGAACAAATTTTTGTTTGTTTTCAATTCTTCAGGGCAGAAAAATTCAGTTCCAAGCTTTTTCTTATGTTGTTGACATTGTTTAAAGGTTGAGTAAAATATTCCCTTCATGTGCACTATTTTCTCAACTGATGCAGGGGTTTAGTTGGAGGTCAGGGCTGAGCCAGCMCAGTGCCTTGCCTCTGACACCTGGAGTGGCACCATCCTCCTTGTCCCTCCTTCCCACCTCCCCTTTCCTCTCCCAAACCACGCTTTACTCAGGCTGGGACACGCCCTCCCCTCTGCTGGCTCCTGTGCTTCTCTGGCTGCACGGGAGACTGGAATGACTGAAATCCCTTTGCCTGTTTGCTGGGTGAGTTCTRCGGAGCCAGCTCTTGGTGTGCTCAGAGAAGCGCTGAAGCCCAGCAGCAGCAGGGCCCTCACACCTGGGAGGAAGAGGAGGCGAGGAAGAATCAGCTCTTCCTATTTTAACTGCAGCCAACTTCCAACTGATTTAGCCGTGTCACATCTCTATGTCTAGCAAAATTACCTAGTTAATCTGGGGATTTTTTTGTGGTGTAAAACTACATRAACATTTAAGAAAATGCCAGTTAATGCCTGGGTTGCTGCAGTGACTGTGCTTGGCCAGAGCTGGAGTAATCCCATTGATTTTAGGATGRTTATTCCATGTTCTAAGCTGTGAAAATTGGTGGCACCCACCAAACTGATTTATGAAAACTTCATAGTAGACCCCAGTTTTTAGTAGATTTCATTAGTTTAACTACAGACTTCGAGTTTTGGTTTTCTTCTGTAATTGATTCAGTAAAGAGATTGTTTATCATTCACTCTAAATGTTAGMATGCCCTTGAAATCAAGGTTTGAAAAGACTTCTAAAAATGCATTTAGTAGTGTATTGGCCTTAATTGTCCATGAAGAGCATACCCAAGTAKTTTTCAGGTATTTATAAATTTATACATTTGTACCCATGGATCAAGACAGTCTGTAGACTTGTAATACATATTTCTAGAGTCAGTAGTAAAAAGAATATTTATATCCTTTTAGCTACTACCATTTCTGGAGAACAATGGCAGAACTCCAATATAGAAAGATGACAGTAGTCAAAGACTTGCCTAGGTGAGAAAAGATAATGCCAAGGATCAAGTAGCTTTCATTCAAGGAGTGAACTTACCCCTTATGTTTTGATGGTTGAAAAACACTGATGATGTGARACATAGTAAAATGTGTGAACATTCAAATAAAATAACTGCATGGACTTGAGCTACTGTAGCTTTATGTTCTCAGTGCTCTATATTCTTTGCTTTATTTTTGATRTTTCCAATGATAATAGGTATTTAAAATACATTGTTAAAATTTTGCTTTTGTGATCTCAATTGCCTTGAAATAAATTCATCAACCTAAAAAAGTATTTTAAAATCAAACTTGTTGAGGCCATTTGAAATAGAGCACCTCTCTATACGTATTTTTTTTTGTTTTGTTTTCATATGAAAATGTTTATAGACAAAGATAGTAATTTTTACATTTATAGCAGATTATCCCTTCAGAGGTCCTGGAAGGACTGGGGTAATCAGCTGAGGATAGTGGCTCAAAAACATTTTGGAACACCCTGTCTCCCTCATCTGTTAGAAACAGGCATATGAAAGAAGTCTATTTCTGTGAGTATTCATTTTAGAGGCAGAAGTTCTATCCTTTTATTGATCTATATTTAGGCTATATTTTTGTATCTAAAGCTCTCTGTGGTAACTGTAGAATTTATCTAAATCACTAAGAGAAGCCAGCATCATGTTTTTACTAAGSTAGAGCTCTTCTGAGGAGCAATAAGCAATAAATATATTAAATTTATTTCCTGGAAGATTTGAAGGAAAGAAATTAGAGGAAGAACCACTTRCAAGAGTACTGTCATTTTCACAGAATCCTACATCATCCCAAGCAAGTACCTTTGCTTACACCGTTGGAGGTTTTTGCGTACATTTTTTAGTAAACTCAGCCACTCACATCTCCAGACATATACTCAGTGTCTAATTCTCTATGTGTGCTTTCAATGCTGCTTGTTCATAGCATACAAAATGCAGTTTTATGTTAGCTAGGTGGGTTGCTGAGTTGCCAGCATGCCATTCTGGATTGGGCATTTGTGAATTGTTTTTAAGCACCAAAGCGGACAATGAAAGCTTTATCTYGATTCCCCAATTAGCAGTAATCATTCCTGCTAAACTTCAGTAAAGAGCTGTAGTATGCAATGAATGTAAAGTATTCATTCCTGGGCAGTTTTTGGGTTGGTTTTTTTTTTCCCTCTCCCAACATTTCTAAGTTTTGTCAAATGGTCTTAACCTGCTTGKTATTTCATATTGCAGATTGAGAATGTGGATGTCTGCCTTAGCTTTCTGGCAGCCAGAGGTGTAAATGTCCAAGGTCTTTCTGCAGAAGGTAAGAGAAACAAATCATCAGAACAAATAACAAGGTTTTCTTCTGAAAGCTAAATTTCTTAACACAAATCACTTGCACCTAAATACCAAGYTCCAGCTGTCTTGAACAGCATGCAAATACAGATTAATGATAACAAGTRAGAGAGTTCCCTTTTAATTTTCCCTTGAAATTGAACCAAGAAAWGTAATATTTATGAAGCTTGAGACAATGTTTTAAAACAATATTTTTTCAATGGTATTAATCTTTTCATATTACCTCCACAATATTAGATAGGCACAGAACTTCCCGAGCATACTTTTTTTTTAACTTGTTCATATATTTGATTCAAAGCAGCAAACAAGACCATAATAATCTTGCTCAGTTAAATAAACCCAGGGAAGACTTATTTGTTTCAGCAAATTTATTAGTAGYAGTAATGCTGTCCAGATGAGTCTGAAAATTATAGTATTCCTTTGATGTCTCCTATTTAGTGAAAGAGTGAATGGTTTTGCTGCTTCAGTTATTCTGCTGTATTAGTCAACTGAAGTATTGCCTAACGTGGTTGCAACTAAATTGATTAATATAATGAACARAACCATTAAAAATACCAGTTGTCTTAATTATTATGTAATATYGCCTTGTTCGTGTAAGAGGCAAGTGAATTAATGAAATGTCTTTGTCCTGTAGCAAGTYAGGCAGTTCTGCAAAGTGCAGTACACATTCCAAATCCTTTGATCTTCATGGTACCTGAGGGTAACAGGTCCAGAGATGCAACCCTGTATTTTTATTTTGCTTGTAGCACAACTAAAACCTGGAAAGAATTTTTTTTTCCAGATATGATAATTTCAGTTGAATTCCAGCAGRTTCRTGGAGAAAAAATTTGGAATACTTAYTGKTTGAYTTTTAAATTAACTCAGAATTACTGTCTTTTACCATCTGTACCTATCTAGGATGTGAAATACGCAACACAGATATAGTATCCATTCACCTTGATTGTCGTATTGTGAAAAGCTCCATAAGCAATTTAGGAGAACCTTTGTGTGTACTTGTAGATATCTTGTTGCAAGAGAATACTGAAAGTTTGTGTGCTGAAGTMATTCACCTGAAAGCTATTTMGAACCAGAATTTCTACAGCAGCCTRTTTTTGTTTTCATACTRAGTATGATTTAGATATATGAATAGCATGAATTTATTTTATGGGGTTACTCATCATTCTTTAATACCTTGACATGGTACATGACATATTTTATGAACTTTTTAAAATCAGAATCTGGGTGCATTCTGTAATGCCTTTATTCCTACCTTTGTTTTGCTTTGGAAAAYAATTTTAATAGGATATAAGCTTCARTTAYGTAGCTTTAAGTACMTATACTACTAAAAGCAATACTACTACATAGGACTAAATGCAAGCACTATGATTTAAAATGCTCATTATTCTTCAAAACTGAATTTTAACATTGAGTACTGAAGTAAGATTGAAATTAATTCTGCTGTTATGCAGTTGGTTATGAATCTGGAGTAAATCCACTTCAGTCTTCATAATGATATTCTTCAAARTACTGCAGAGGTGTGATTTCCTTAAATATACCATTTTTACTGTGTATAATTATAAATATTACAATTTTTTAGGGGGAGAAGAAATTGAGTTTCTTGTAATAAGCTTTGGTAAATGTGTCTTGTTCCTACCGGTTCATTTATTAATGACCAGAAAGGCTGTGGAGCCATAAACCATAAGCTTAACAAGTTTTGAGGATTTCCCAACCAGTTTATGACCTCATTTTGACAACTGAGCAAAGAAGTCTAGAAAAAAAGTAATTTTCAAATCTTGACTGCCAAATCTCTGCTTGAGTGTCCAGTTGATAAATAATTATCCACCTGCTACAAAGCAAAACAATCCCCTTATTTTCTGAGTATATGTTTAGTACACATTAGAAGTTTCTGGCTTTTTTGCTTGTGAGAAATCTTCTAACTTTAACTCTGTTCAAGATAGGAAAGAAAAATTTACTGATAGCATCCTCCTCTAAAAATAGTAAAAATATTAACACAAATATATATTACACAAAAATATATTAACACAAAAAGAGCAAAATTTTAAGATTAAAAAATGTTGCATGGGATTTAAAAAAAGATTCTTCTTCTGAGCATTAAATAGCACAAAATGATAAGATAAATAAACTGRTGTCATGTATCAACAATCTTCTAAAATCAGAAYCMCTTAAAAGGGATAGTTATGTGGATTTTTKGGTGTTTTTAGAATAATTTTAAATACAAATTTTATATATTCCTTGACAATTRTCTTCTTGAAACCAACATGACTGCAAAAGTCATAGTTCCCTAAAAAGTTTACTTGTTCTGGGAAAGTTCTGCATATCTCTTGTGGTCTAATTGCTAATCAAAGATCCTGCAGCATCTTCACAGGGAAGATGAGCAAGTATGACAGCTTAGAACAAATTTACATTTTGAAAAGTATATTCCAGTGTCCAGGATAACAACATCCTTGTAAAATGTTCATCTCAGGCTGCGCAAAAGCTAAAAAAGTAATGGGAGACATAGGGGTGCTACTGGTGCTCACCAGAATTGTGTTCAGGTACCTGTTAAGCCTCATCAAAGCTGTAGTTTTCGTCATCATTATCAGTAATAGCAGTATAAAATAGAAAGCTATTAAATCTCAAATGTCATTTGWTTGTTCAAAGTTGCAATCACGAGCATTACAGTCATCTTTTTTAAAAATAACCTTTAATTTATTTTCTTCTCTCATGTTTCCTGCACATCTGTATGAATGAATATGTGCTCACTAACAAGAACCATTACCGTACAGTCTTTTCAATTTTTTCAGAACTCACTGTTTATTATCAATGTGCACAGAATTTGCCCAAAAGGCAAAAAGAGTAGTTTAAAGTCATGAGGTTTGACAGGATGTATATTTAAGACCAGAAAGAATTCAGATTTTTCTGAATGAGCTTTTCCTTAATTAGAATATTTGTACTTTGTTGGRACATGAGTATTCATTTTGGATTATGTGTCTTATTTAAGATAGGATATGGTCTTGTTTATGACCATGCAAATGACTCATCATGAAGACGCTGTAGGTGTTTATTCCAACACTGATACATAAAACCCCCAAAACTATAGTAAAAAATAAACTATTAGTGACACCTAAAATGTCTCTGATATTAGAGGTAAATGAAGAGATATAAGTCATCAACTTGTATAGCTATATAGTATGACATATTTAAGTAYGACTTTTACAAAACTGATGTCTAAAACCAGTGTTTTCACTTCCTTTTCTCTTTCTCTTTTTTTTTTTTAATATTTTTTAATAGAAATAAGGAATGGAAATTTGAAAGCCATTTTAGGGCTGTTTTTCAGTTTGTCTCGGTACAAACAGCAGCAACATCATCAGCAACAGTATTACCAGTCTTTGGTGGAGCTACAACAGCAAGTCCCTTCAACTCCAGCTGAAATCAGCCAGTCCAAAACACACCAAGATATGCAGTCAAGGTAGGTTAAAAAGGTTTTTTTCCTCTCAGGAGTAAAAGCTTTTTATTTTTCTGTTAAAAAATACAAAATTTTAAATAAAGATTAGGCCATTAATTTTTTTCTATTTACCCAGTGATTTAAATGTGTTTTTTGGTAGTAAGCTTGCATTTCTTGGGAGTAGAGTTAGAGCAAGAGCAGAGAACATTCCCAATTAGATTTAATTCCAATTTTAATTAATTGTAAGCATTTCTTTTACGTTGTTATTGGTTTTTCTGCTCTTTGCACAATAAGAGACTTCTACCTCAACATGCAGTTAGTATACTGGTTATTTTCATGTTTTCTTCCTGTACCCCGCTCCATGTATAAATGAACAATTTCCAATCATTTACAAAACAGATGGGGAAAAGGCACAATTAATACTTTCATTTGTTAGAAACTCTTTTTRTCCCCACACATTCTGGTTTTTGAGGCCCTAATTCTATTTGAATGTTTTTTAAATTGTAGAAGAAATATCTTTAATCTTTTCTTTTAAGGGGCCACTTTTTTGTTTTAGTTTCAAGAAAGCAAAGCACTCATCAGAATCCAATAATTGCTGAATTACAATGCTTTCAGACCACATCTGAAAACATATTTTCAGAAGGTAGTTGCTTAAAGGCCACTATAGAAGAATGAGTTTGAAACACAAGTATCTGTTTAAATAGAAAGAGTATTAACAATGTATATTTTATTGGGGAAGTTGAATAAAAATAAGTCACCTGTAGATCTTCATGCAGAGTTTTCTCTATTGCTTTGTTGGGTTTAATAATTGTTCCATTTTTTATATCCTTATTTAAAATGTTTTTGTGGATTTACTCAACAATTGTATTTCTAAAATGTGGTAAGTCAATGATCTAGATGGGATTAAAAGTATCAGACTAACATTGAGAATCTGGTTCTTAAGTCCACTGATATATAAATTACACTTTCATGTCTCTAATAAACATATTTCTTCTTCAATTCACAAAGCTTTTCCAATATAGAAACCTATATTTTGGAACTAGAAATATTTTTGATGTATGTTTTGGAGGAAAGTGCTGCTAATAGCATTTTAATTACCTCATTTGATGCAAAAATTAAGATACACGTGCTTGGCTGGCRTATTATGAAGTGAAATACTTTTATTTTCTCTGCTGCTGAAAATTAATGTCTTTGAAGGTTTTCCCTGTGAAGCATACTATTAACATGTAATCTGGGAAATTATAGAGGGGTCTGAGAAGAGTCTGACCATTCTCAACATTTTTCAAAGCTGAATTTCTGCTTTATGAAGGATATTTAATACTGCATGAGAGGCAATAATATCTTGTTATTTAGTAATTAAGTGTTTACAGCTTTAATCAGGGGAAGTAACAGCTTATCTAGCTTCCTGCAAATATCTTTGGTTGCTGTTTTTTGGTTTTAGTTTAGTGAAAGAACTGTAACATTTCCTGATTTTATTATTTACCCATGGTGAATTTTTAATAACAAAAACAAAATTACAGTGTTTCTTTATACATCATGACTATTGCAAGGGTTAGTCCAAAAAGCCTGATAAAGCAGTTTTTTTACTATTTGGATGACAGTGATTGCACATAGTAGGAAAAGAGGTGATGAATCTTTTGTTAAGCTTTCCATTATAATTCCCTGAGATCTCATGGTCCTTCTGCACTTCTYTCTCCTCTTCTGTTTTGCTATTCTAAAACATGCTTCATTAAGAAGAAAGGCAGTTATTCCATGTTGCAGATCCTCCACATTTATGATTTTGTAGAGTGACATCTAAAGCTGGTGTAAAAAAATTTCAACTCCCATCAGTGTGCTTTAGACCTTCCACTTTAATCTGGGAGTTTAAAATCATTTAATTCTTTGATTAAATTTCTGTTCATAGCTAGGTTTCAGATATAAAATATTTCTGTGTAAAAAATTACTAGACCAAGATTGAGGAWGTATGATTTCTTCTATCCATATATTTTTCATTGAAGTCTTTAAGGATAAAGAAAGGTGCCCACTAAGAACTTTTTCCTATATGAAAAGTTTCTATCTTCTACTATAAATACATCTAGTATTATGAGTTGTTAGCAAAACAAGGAGCCCTGGAACTTAGAAACAAAGAAAGATACAATTTTTTATCAATACTAGTTTTCTTTTTTTTTTTCATTTGTTACTGTTTTGAAGTAATATAAAGAAATTAGCATAAAATATTTCTCCTCCTAAGAAAAATGACTTCATGTGAAAATAAGTTTTCCACAAATATATGGGCATGCATAAACGTACACTGATGTGAATTCTCTGTAGTGGACTTACCAACACTTCTTTTCATAGCAGTCATTTAATACAATTATTTTTTTCCAAATAAAATAAATAATTYGAAAAATTATTTTAAAATATGTACCAAACACCTTTCTAGTTTAAAGGTGCTAATGAGTAAATAAAAGCTTCTTTTTAGAAAGAAGACAAAACATGATTAAAAAAGAAAAGATGGCTTTGGTGAGATTTRTCTTGCCTCTTGCCCACTTTTTGCTGTTTGAAATGTGAGCAGGTAGCTTATTTCTATGATTTCTATGGTTGCTTTCATGTCAGGTGTGTCTCAGCAACAATTACAAAAGCAGCCAACATAACTGAGCTGGGGGAAGCACATGACTTAGAAGGTCCTGAGGAGCTCACATGACTGCTCCATGGGACACCTGAGACCACTTGGATTTTTTGGCAAAAAGTAGCTTACTTCAGATACTTAAACCTACTTATTTCACTGTATGGAGAATTTTGGAAAATGATAAAATCTGAAGTGTATATTAATGTGCATTCTTCACACTATCCATATGAAATTAACTCAATAGATAATCTAAATGCTATCAATCAAAAATGGAGTAATTTTACTTTTTTCATGAAGTGCTATTGATAAAACAAGCTCTTTTATCCTTTCATAGTGAATGCTAATCTTTATGGCTATTTATTACTACATATTTATTGTGTAGGTATGCCTTTTTTTATTACTGTGTTGCAGYTCTGAATATGTTTTTAAAGTTCTTGATTCTTTCTGTTTTCTAACATTTGTAACGTAACTGTGGAAAGGTTTGGTATGCAGAAGCCTTAAGGCAGAAAATCTTTTATGGTGTATATTTTGGAAAAARTATTTGGAAAATGCTCATACAGAGAGTAGTTTCCATTAAATTGACCTGTGGCCTTTTATTAGCTGGAAATAGTTCTTTCAGGTTTTTGAAACGAACAAGAGAAATTACCTTATTATTTTGGCAGAAGCCAGATATAATATATCTACTATATAATATAGCTACTAACATGTGAATGGGACGTTCATCTTTTTTCAATTATGGCAAAATGCTTCAAACCTAATTTGAATAAATTTTCAAGGGTGTTGTGAAAATCATTTTACACCATGGGTATTTAATTTTACTCAGAGACTCACACATATTTACTTTGCTGGACACCTGAGAAATAAAGATGTGTTTTTGATGCACTTTGTAGATYTAAGTGCATTTGATATCCATGTACTTGGATGTGTGCATACATGTAAGCAAAAGCAAAGTATAAACACCTAAAAAAGTGAGTGCTTTTATAGATTATACATTTTTTTTAAATCTTTAGTAATTAATCACATTTCGTGTTATACTTTAAATATTTGAAACTACGTCTTAATTTCAATTAATAACTGAGCTCATTTTAGGTTAGAAAATTCTACGAGAAAAGTTATTTTCTTCATTGCTTCCAACTAACTTATACTAAGCATATGATGTAATTTCAACTCTCTTTCCTAGGAGGTAAAAAGCWGTTGTATTTTCTTTATTAAACAAATATGAGAAGGTCATGCCCTTCACTTTTTCCAAGASAAATACATATTGTACATGGGAGAGGGAAATACCTCTGAGAAGTCACTGAAGATGGTCAAATTACAGAGCATTCCAGCCCTGCTGAAGACCAAGAAAGTTTTGTCTTTGTATGTGCAGGGCTAGCATCTCACTCCCCTTATTTAAATGACTGGTCCTGCTGGTGATGATGATGATGATGATGATTGATGATTGATGATGATGGTACTCGTTGCCATTTCCAGTTTATGATGTCCTCAGTAATGATCCATGTCTGTGATCATTAGTGTGTCTGAACACTTCCACGTGCCTCTGAAGACAAGCTACTCTGTACAGTGTTTGAGCCTTTTGTCAACAAAAACTGAAACAAGGCACCAAATTACTTTAGGACTCCATAGGTTTCATACACAGGTTGTTTTGCTAAGGTAAATAAACAGAAGGCCCAGGGGAAGATTATAATCAGAATATGACAAGACTGGAAGGATTAGGTTTGTGCAGAAATGGAGACTAATTCAAGAGGCTGGTTGTCCTCGTGTGACTAGGAGACAACACAAACCAGGAATGTAATTAAACCAGTATYTGGAGGAACCTCTCTTTCCTAAGTGCAAAGTTTGCCTGGGAGGTTAATGAATCTTCCACCACAGGCTCCTTACAGAGTTGTCCAAAATTGGTCCGTGTGGCAATACTCTTAACATTCCTATTCCCATGTAAGCTCTCTGGGACCAACGTCAGAATTGTGAAAACTGTGCATACAGAAGGCAAGCAAGATTCGTTTTGTGAAAGAGTATCATTAGCCTAACTAGTCCTATAGCCAACAGCAACATTTAAAACCATATGGAAAAGTAAGGAAGGAAGTTGATTCATGGTAAGTGAAATTGCTTAGCAAAAGCTTTCTTTCTTTATGGAATATCATGGTTTTGTACCAGTAATTATTAAAACTGAAATTATTAGACTATTTAGTAAAAAAACCTGCAGTAAATAAGCCGTAACCAAAGGCAAAGAATAATTTTAGATGTGCTTTCTCATTTCTTTTTACCCTAAAATTTCCTATATTCTTCCATGACTAACTGTGGGAATTGAATATTTTGATATCTAAAGTTGGCACTTCACTCTTTCCTTATTTATTGCAGCTCTGAGGTTTATTTTAAAAAATACAATGCTGGTGGCCTTATTTATATCTGTCAGTACAGAKAGATGACAACAATGGCTACATTATATTTTTACGCTTTGCTTTGGTAGTGGATTCCATTATCAGAGCAATACATCTGTGGTGATGATCTTTCAACCACCCAGATACTAAGAGAAAACATATGTGGATGAAAGAAGTTCTGTCTCATTTACAGATTAGACAGTAACTGGTTTCAGTAAGCTGTCAGAAGAATTCCCCTAGATGGACAAACTATTTTATCTCRTACAGGAATGATGAGCACAGCTTGAGGTCCAGATGGATTTTGTTAAATTTGTTATATTAAAAGTGCACCCTGGTTTTCCTGGGCACATAAACAAAGTTAGGTAGCTGATTTCTACAGGCAGTTGCATATATAACTACTGCAAGGAGCAAGGTTTTGTGTTGCCTGCCGCTCAGAAGTACTAGGGAAGAAATTAAGCATATTGGACACAGAGCTTGAGCTGTGTGAAATACAGTAATGAAAATGTAGTGGTTGTAATTATGAACTGAAATAGATCCATGTCAGAATAATGGCAATCTGCATAGCAATCTTGATTACATCTGTTTAGAAAAAGGTCTTCRTTTAAGTATTCTGAATGTTTAAAATGCAGTTACAGTGCTCTGCACCAGTGCATTACACTGACATAGGCTGAAATATTTATTTCAGATATTTCTTCTATATACATAGARGAAATATTTATTTCTTCTTTCTGTTCTCTGTTTGCTAGTAAGGGTCTAAGCAAAYAAAGTGCTTATCTAATCTAATCTGATATATTTTTGTATGTCTGGGATATAATGCAGAATAAGTTGTTYAATGTGATTGTTCCAGGATCTGCAGGAAGCTAACCTTCAAATGGCACTTAGGTATTTWATTTTATTTTAACCTTTTATTTTACCTTGCAAATCAACTGCGGGCCTATTTTGTTCTACTCCCCAAAGATGCAATCATTACAATCCTCAAGGTTTCAAATCACAGAAACCTCAGAAAGGAAGTTATTTCTTCATATTTGTCCTGAAGTCCAAGTAAATAAAGCATTTAGWGTGTCTCAGTGGCAAGTGACTAACCTGTCTAATAACCTTCACACAGAAAAGATAGAACAAACCAGTAGTAAGAAYGTATTTTTCATATTCTTCCATGTAACCCATCCTCTGTAAGAAGATACCCAATAATATTTCTTAAGYTTAAAATAATGGGGGAAAGGGTGTTTCAAAGTGACATTCAGGTTCTAAAACAAATGGTCATTTCAATARTTATAATACACCACTCTGGCAGACTATAGCATGCCTGGAGAGAAAATAAAAAATGTAAATTAAAAAGCARTTTTAGTCCCTTGATAGCATTTCAGATTTTTTTAACTGTTCATCCCCTATTTGACCATTTCAGTACCAGTCCTTCATAAACTGCTTATATCTTTTACCTTCTGACATATTTCTGTGGGCTGCATCCTTCAAACTTGTCCTTTACTGATTGGCATCACCCTTTGTCTGTTAGTCACAGTTTTTTCTCCTTGCAAAGTACCTGACATATGTCTGAACACTTTCTTTAGGAACCTGTGACAGGTAGTTACCCTGATTTCTTCTGTTTATAAATTACCTCTGTTCAAGAACAGTATTTTTTTCCTGCCTCTTCTGCYGTTTGCAGTTCAAAATGCAACTGAAATCTTTTCTCATTATCTGTTGCTGCAGTGTTCAAAAGAGTGTTTTAAATCAGTTTAGTGGCAATTTTCATTTTGTATATTTCAGATATTCTTATTGTCTGGCCTGTGTCACCCTTGCCACCCACTCATTACTTTTTATGTGTCAGTTTTGATGCACTTTGGCTGTAATTTTCAGTGTTGCTAATCCAGATCATATAGAATTTAATGGGAAGTGTTCCATTCATCCTTGTAGCACYTCCATGAATCTTTTATATATTTCCTTTTGAAGGAATAGAAGCTTTATAATGAAGTTATTTTCCCTTCAGGCATTGTTTGGTGCTCTACYGTCACTCTCTACTGAGATTCATTAGATCTTCTCATTCTCTGAAAATGAAATCTGATGCAACTGCCCTTACATTTTTTACTTTCCCAGACCTGCCACCAATTTAATTCTGACGTCTTGTGAACATTGGAGGTTGCCTATAATTATTTGTACTTGGCAAATGAAATTTCAACACRTGTAAAATGCAAGGGTAGCCATATTAACTTAGCACAGTCTTTGTTCTTTTTGTTATTTTTTGTCAGATAATTCCCTTTTTTACCTATTATGAAGCAAAATGTTCTTTCTTTGTTCCTATTTATTCCTTAATAAATTCCTTGATACCAACRTGTGGCCCAGTATTTTCCTTGCATTTTTACATTTATTTAAGTCATAGTTTTGTATTTCTACTGTTATTTTTTTTGCTTCTGTCAGTCCTTTATATCATCTGTTATATCCTACTAGTTTCACAGACTGTACAWCAAATTTGATATTCTACATATTATGGTTTTGCAGGTGTCAGTTAATGAAATAACATTACAGTTGGAAGCTGCTGTGAAGGAGATGACTTTCTCTCTTCATTTACCAAAAAGAACTCCAAAATAAAAATCCATGTAAATTCCAAAGAAGCCAATGCAGTACTATTGGCAATCATCGCCTGTGGGAAACAGATTAAATAGAAGTAAAAAAAAGAGGGTTTTATATTTATAACTCACCAGACTTACAAGAATTTATTTTTGTTTTGACAATACTTAAGGGAATATAGCTGAAGTGCTGGTAGAATCTTTTGTATTTTCTTTATATTACAAAGTGCTTTACCATTTTAAAGTCAATGAGGAGACCAAACAAAATGCTTGCAAATGTATTTTATTACTATCAATAGAAACAGTTAACCATGTGATAATTTTTTGACTGATGAAGGTTTATAGCAGTCACAGTGATACATTAGGATGTATTAGGAATGTGGACTTTCTGGAAATACATGCAGAGATCCAAGAGATAATTAGCATAGATTTGAAGACGTAAAAGCATCAGCATTTCTGTCACCTCCGTTTCCATTCCCTCTAGGAAAAATCCTTATTACAGTTTTATTGTATCAAACGGTGAAGTAAAATGGTGACATATGATTCTGTGCAGATACTCTGATATAATTTTGTTCTAGTATAGGTTCATAAATGGTATGGAGATAAGGTCATAAAATGGTATAATTGGTCCCTAAGGGCCTAATCCTAGTTCTGGCAGCACACTGTTATCCACTTGTCCAGTTTGTTCAGAGAAAAATAGTAAGGTTTAAAAGCTGGCATTTTAGGTGTGCTGCCTGCAGGTTAGGTTAAGCACATTAGCAAAGTAACACAGTGTCCTAAACCACAACCCCCACTTACTGCTAGATATCCATTTTATTTGTTTAATGTTGTGATTCRTGTACTCCTTCATTAAATTCCACAAAATACCTATACTACAATGCTTGGACTAAAGCAGGAAAGCTATGGTCACTGTGGTAGATGATTCATTCTTATTAAAAGTCTCTGTATTCTGCAGGATTATAAATACTGATGCAAAACTGGGTTATCTACATTCTGGTTTACGAGTTGTGAACAATAGGAAAGCATAATTTTACTTGTACCTTYGAGCATGAATCATTTGGAGACAGACTGCTTGAATAAGATGCCAGAAGTTCAAAGAGCGGAAAGGAGAAATGTCCAAATAATTTAGAACAGATGACAGGGTATGAGCTAGAACTGCTGAGCCATAGTCATTTCCTCTTGTGAATGGAAAAAAAAAAGAAAAAGTGTATTTGTATGTTAGATATATACAGATAATATACCTCTATCTATAAAATACACATTTATAAATAATGTTTATAAAAAATATTAAATGTTTATTTATTTGTAAATAAATATATATAGGTATAGATATAGGTAAATGTATAGATACATACATGTAGACATGGCCATATGTTAATTCACCAAGACTGGGCTAAAAAGGGAAAAGAAATGTCAGAAAAATACTGTTTGTACAGAAAATCTAGTTCCTTTGGTTCTTCCTCAGTATTCCTTGAAAGTACATCTGGGGAATCAGGGATCTTCTACCTGCCCAAATTGTTTGGTATGGTGAGGGCTTGGAAACTTCTGTTTCCCGTGACATCTTTCCAGACACGCTTGGAATTTTGAGTCAGGTATTCCTTAGAATRKWATCTCTTGTGCTTTTCAACCAKTAGGATGATGAGCAGCCAAATAGMTTATTTAAGAAAAAAAAATTWAAAAAWTAAAAAGAATAAAAGGTTCACMGGGCAAGTGAGACCTTCTGACATATTTTTTTTTTTAAATAGTTGTTTTTCAGAGAATTGTTCTAATACAAAAGTCTTGAACAGCTGTGGAGTGCATTCACATTAGAGACTAAATGCACTTTATATGATCAACAGCATATTAAAATTCAAGTATGCCAGTGAGRAAGAAAGAGTTTGATTATATACTACAAAGCCCTTTGCCTTTTTTTAATTTTAGCATAGTGCATAGCTGGCATTTTAGAACCACCATGTGACTCTTAATATTATAGGAAAATGACAGGGTGATGTAACATGAGCCTTTTGATCCTTTGGAAGACTTAATRAAAAGTATATGATATTCAGGGTCTCACTGCATGGGTTATTTTTTGAAGACAGACGTTAAAATATTTTTAGCTTGATTCATGCTCTTTCAGGTTTATAGAAGCATCATCCTTTAGCTTTAWGTGTTAACCCACTTTCAAGGACCTGCTTCTTTTCTGACATATTGTAGGGCACCAGTATAGAGTTTCTGGTAGTTTAGTCCAGTGTCAAAAACTCTGTTGCCTTCCTTCCTCATAGAATCATAGAATGAACTAGGTTGGAAAAGACCTCTAAGTTCATCAAGTCCAACTGCTAACTCAGCACTGCCAAGTCCACCACTAAAACCTGTCCCTAGATGCCATGATGTCATTTAATATTGGAGCCTATATTGATTTCCTAGTCTCCTCTATACCTTTTAGGACCATTTTGTAACTGTGTCATGCCTGCAAATGAATGACGTCTACCAGTTCCCCACCCTGATGGAACATAGTGCATGGTCCCCAGTGCAGCTGACAGGGCACARTGCAGAGCCCTAATTCCTGCAGCCAGTCAGCACAATACAGACATGGTTCTCTCCATCAGCACCCCAGAGTCAGCAACATCACTGTCCTTTCTTACCAATATTACCTCAGCTGCCTCTGTGCTGAACTGCCTTTCTGGGCAGTCTCAGGAAGTTTATTCCATTTTCTCACAGCAAAAGAAATTTCCCAATTGTCACCACTTCATATCTGCTGTGTTGACTAGTGTTTCCCTGGTTTGTAAGATAAAATATTGATGACTTCCACCTGAAAGACAGAGTCCATATCATTTTTGCAGAGTCCAGATTATATCTGAGGATTTGGTATCAGTTGCTGATATGCCATTTTACCTGTTTTGGACAGCATTTACTTCACTTCCTTTATGTGTTATTTGGAAGAGGAGAGCTAAGCATGATGTCTGGTCCTGTAGATATATGGTGTAGATGATTACTGATATGAATATTATGACAGTGGAAAGGGTCTTGGTAGTAGACAGCTGAGAACCAGAGGCCTTCAAAATCCCCCTTTCCAGCCCACTGACAAGTAAATCCTTCCTTGTCTTGAGTGCTGTAGCATTAAACTGGTACTGTCCAATATRTTAAGATCCATTTACTGCTTTATTGCAGACACATACCTACTATATCATGGTGTGGATTTGGAAGCACTAAAAATAACTGGTTTAAGCAAAACAGGTTTATTTTCCTGACTAACAGACACTACCCACAGACAGTTATCTGGTAGCACAGATGGTAAATATTTGTTTATACATTTAGAAGAGTGGCTAGGCTAAAGTGTAGTCTGAAACTGTGTTGCAGTTCACATCCATAAAAGTGARGAAATGCATCTATGCAAAGCTTTCATGGGCTCAGCACGTCCAGACCTAATTGACAAGGACAACCTAAAGTCATTAGGAATTTGATGCATCTGCATTAGGAGTGGTTAAATTCTCTTTTTGCCTTTCGTCACATTACTTTGGAAAATAAATTTACTCAGTCACAATGGAAACCATGCTTTACAAATCATGTTTTACTGGCATTCACACTTTCATCAACGCCTTTCAAGCCTGTCTGGAAAGTTTGAAAGTAGTCTGTAGGCTAATGTTTCATGAAATTAGCAGTGGATGGAGTCCCAAGTAACAGGCACAGAAGGGAAGCATTCTAGCAAGCATTATCAGATATTTTATGTATTTTTTGCTGTTAAAATTCTGTAGGCTASCTTATGAAGACTGAGATTAAGGGTTTTGATCTTTCAGTTTACTCTGGAATGTGTTGCTTGAGGTAGAAATGTTATGATACACAAAGGCACTGCAACCTACTCACTTTTTTCCCATCTTACTTTGTGTTGATTTGACTGTGTATCATTCCACCTTTCACAGCATAAATGCGCAAATGTTTTATTTGACTTACAATTTTTCTCACAAATCTCTTATTTTAGTCAACACAGATAAGCAGCTATTCATTTCTAGATTCCTTCATTTTAAATATGTTGGGAAAAAAAACCATGAGAGAAAGATCTCATCAAAAGCTATTGTGCCAGTCACAAAGGTAGCAAATTCAGTAAAACAACCTGTGTCACATTTGCATCATAAGTCCAGACATTATTAAGAAATATAGCTKTAAGTGAAATATAATTCAATGTACTAAAATCTTCATAGATAAAATTACATCGTGTAATTATTATTTAATTATTATTGTMTTATTATAAGTAATATATTATTATAAGTGGTATTATATATTATAATGTCCACAGAAGCTATGGTCATATAAAAAGGCAATTTGTCAGCATTACTCTAAAGATACACATCAGAGAATTGAATGCTGCTTTTACATATTGAATGATTCCTTTTTGCCCACTTAAAACTGAACTAATCTTCTTTCTTTTATATTCATGGTAWGCAAATCTGCTACTTTTAATTAGCAGGAACAGAGGTGGCTCTGAACCCGTTGCTGGGGTTTAATTTAGTAAAGTAGCAATAATCTCACATCCCATTCCAGTCTCATGTTGTCCCTTGGTTTGTACCTTCTTCTTGTCCCCTTTCAGCACTGCAGTGCTAAGGAAGGGAAGACCTTTTTTACCTGACAGCTTCTCCTGGTTTACATTCATGTCTGGCTGCTTCAGTGGACTTGCAGAAATTGCTTAACACTGTTCTGGTAGACTCAACATCACCAGCTGCTTCTCAAAAGTCTTGCCAGTCTATAAAGCTGGGACTAGAGCACTGTGGTTTCTGCTGCTATTCAAAAGAATTGCTGRAAGGTGCAGAACTCTGAGAAACAAAAGAAATCTGTGGCTATCAGAGTTCCGGCTTTCTCAGTTGTCCATGGCTTCCTTGATAATTCAAGGAATTTGATGTTGTGATTGCACCTGGCTTAGGCACCTGTCTATAGCCTTAGACTGTGTGGATCCCAAAGGATGCACCTGTCTATGGAAACTGAAATTACCTGACAGAAAGGTGTAACTTGGCCATACATTTGACAAATCCCCTCTGCAGATGTGCAAAAGATTATAGGAAATCATCTGCTGTCTAGTAGTGCCAGGTTGATGGGCATCAAAAGGAACATACAGTTTTTAGCCCTGCAGCATAACATGTTTTCTGTTGCAGAAATGCTAATTGTATGCCTTAATAGACAAAGGTGCATTTTCCYATGGAATTTCACAGTGAGTCTAAGCAYGTGCCAGGGCTTTCTTAATGCAACCKCTGATTCATTGCCTGGGTCATCACCTAYGTGACCTTGTGCTGTAACAGTAATRRAATTTGTGACAGGGTGCTTCTTCCATATAGCTCTACTGTCAGGAGAGTCACCTTGCTKTAGCAGGAATTTTTCTGAGTCCATGTTGAATTTGGTACAGCAAATCTGTTCCTAGCAGCCCTACTGTGAATCCAGGCAGGTTGCTGGAGAGACCAGTAGCAGTGTATTTGTGCTTAGTGCTTTTCATAGAAAGAAACCCAAAACAGCACAATGTTTTAAAGTTCACATTCTGTGTGAATTAAGCTGTACTTCAGGAATTTCAGTCACTGTGGAAATTTGCTCACTTTTCCTATTCATAAGATAAYTTCTAGCAAATGAGACATTTTATAACAATAGCCATGATTTCATAACCTGTTCATTGCATTTCATAAAAATCTGCATGTTTACATTGTTTCATAATGTTGCCAGTTAATTTGCATTTTCTATCCATGTTCAATTTGCATTCTTTAACTCATCGTCTGCTGGTAAGTGTGTTCTTTCTATACATATTCAAAGAAATTCTTTAATTCAATTTCTCTGTTTCTTCTCATACAGTCTCACAGCCAGATATGCAACTCAGTCTAATCACAGTGGAATTGCAACCAGTCAGAAAAAGGCTTCTAGGTCAGTTAAATATATCTAATTTATTGCTTGTTAGTGATACTCAAGCAAGTATATGCCCATTGATACTTTATCCTTTGGACTTAAGCAGACGCTAAACAATGTGTAATTTTTGTTATGTGTGCAAGCTTTGGAATGATGAGGTTTGCCACAGAAAAGCCTTCTATTAATTGGCTTCTGGCCAATTGGCTGATTTGTACTATATATTAGCAATATTTCTGGTTGTTACGTATCCTGCATCTTTGTATTCTGCATGTAAAATATTGGGTGTGAAGGATTAGTTGGTGATTTTAGTGCTCTATACTTTCTGGCTCAATTCCAGACTTAAGTCATGAGTGAAAAGAAGTTTGGGAGTCCACCCCAGTTCCCACTAGAYGCTTTGCATGTGTAGCAAACCCACCTGAGTTTGAGTTCATAGAGTCAAGTTTACACGGAAGCAAAATAGAGCAGAACAAAAGAATGACTTCAAGACTTCTGCTCCATCAAGTGTAGCCTGCACACAGTGCCCGTGAATGAGAGGCTTTGTTTTGGCAGTGAATTTGACAGAGCTGTGTGTAGGAGCTGACTTGTTTCACATTTTGTCAGTACTTTTAGTCTGTCATTTTCATGAGCACTAAAATCTACAAGCCAGATTGTAGAAGAAAGAAGCTGTGGTCTAAAGCTTACTCTTTTTTCTAGCTTGCTTTTTTTTTTGTTTTTTTGGGTTGGGAAATAATTAATGTGTTCATTAATTATACCTTTGCTGTACAGTTCATTGCTGAGACCAATGAACTCTAAATTGCATAATCTACAATAAAGATTGCCTTTTGCAGTATAGAACACTAACACAATGTGAGTTGCTGGTGATAGCTGGAAATGAGCTATACCACGGTCCAGTTGCTTTGCACCTGCATTTATAGGTCTTCGTTTTCCTTATTGCTGATGCTCCTGTCTTGTCCACATTCAACATGTCAAAGTTAACAGTCTTATTGTGTAATACTTTAAATCTGTGGCAGTGTTTCCGAAGCCTGTTCTGAGGTATGTGACTTGTCCCTTATTTGTTATACTCTTCTTTGCATTTCCTTAGCTGCTTAACATGATTCTGCAAGAGCAATTTAAAACCTGAATTCAATTAAGAAAGTCAGCAAATGAAGTAAACTGGAAAGTGTGTAGAGAAAATGACCTCATGCATAATATGCTTATTGTGGCAAGTTCTTGAATTCTGGCATACAGAATATATGTGGAACTATTTTGTATTTTAACAGAACAGATAAGTTTCTAGTTCCACATGCCTTTTCGTTGCTTTTGTCACTACCTTTGACAAATGGTCTCAGGGCTCTTACTGCCTGTCAAATTAGGGTAATGAGAACTAGCAAATGGATTTTTAAGTTTGTTTTAGTGCATTCTTGAGGGAACAGAAGATCACTCGAATTCACGGGTCACAGTAGAGGTTAGCACGCGTGCAGCTGCAGAGCAGAGACAGTCTGCTCGGAGCTCGGCACTGAGACTGGCAGGGCAGGCTGGCAGCCAGAATGGGCYGTGAAAACAACCACTGGGCTGGTTCTCTGAGCTTTAAACTGGTAAAGAAAGAGAATATAGAGTTGTTTACGTATGCTTGCAAATGAAAATAAAATTTTGTGAACAATTTCTGTTATGCCAGTGTATTAAACAGACAAAAAAAGTTTGGAAAGAAATCAAATGTTTTGTTCTACTTTGTAATGTGATTTTTTTTCCCTTCTGTCTAATGCTGGTCTGTCATAATAAAGTGAAACTAACAGAATTTGATAACTCTGTTGTAATTTGCACTGCCATTATTAAAATCATTCCAATAAGCAAGAAGCAGAAGAGATATGCTCTTCTATGGCAAAAGCCTATGACTGATTTGAGCAATTGATTTTGTCTAAGAAATAACAAAACTGGAAAGGAGTAGGGGTGCCCACAAAGGTGCTTCAGAATGTTTGGAATAGGAAGGAATTAAGGAATCTTAAAGCACAAAACAAATTTTAAAATATGAAGGCTTGCACATGTCAGAAACAAGAATCTACATTTATTTTCCTTAGCATAGCCACGTACTAAGGTTCAGATGGTGGCAGCAAATACTAAGAAATGAACTGTAGAGTCTACCTTATGTACTTCTAGCTAAAACGTATAAATGCATCATCTAGATAAAATAAATATTTTCTGTATTTTTCATTTAAAATAGTAAGGTGGAAGTATTTTAGCCAATAGCCTTCTGAAAAATGACTGAAGAAGATTACTAAAAAGCCAGCTGTTATGGCTAAACACAATTGTGAAAAAATTTAATAGTGAGATACAAAATATTTCTCAACTATGTATTGCTATGCTTTCTAATCTATTTCTTCAATATTTCCTCTCCAAAAGTGACATATTAATAAAGGTTAATATTTGTTAGGGTGAATCTGTTTTAGCAATGTTAATGGCAAATGCAAAGCATCTTCTTACATGTCCTGTGACTGTAGAAAGCATCTTTTTTCCTTTTGTGTGCATAAGGATGAGCTTTAATTTTCGTTTGTGGAGTCTAACTAATTTGAATCCTCCTGTTTGTTGTTGCTTCCTGAATTTATGGAGTTTTTTTGTTTAAAATTGTGATCTGATATTTGAACACTATCTCCACTGTATATTGTATTACGTAAAATTAACAGATTGCTCACTGGTTTCTCACTGATTTTCTCACCATCCCAGGCTTCCAGGACCCTCAAGGGTGCCAGCTGCAGGCAGCAGTACCAAAGTCCAGGGAGCTTCCAATTTAAATCGAAGAAGTCAGAGCTTTAACAGCATTGACAAAAACAAGCCTCCACAATATGCAAACGGAAATGAAAAAGGTAAGGGATTAAAGTTACTGAGTTTACTTTTCATAACACACAAGAAGGAAAAAAAAGAACCATCTTCAAGGGTCAAAGAAGCAAATGTAGTATTTAGACTTGGTAAGGACTACATATGGAAATTGGGGCCTGAATCAGGACTTGTGGTTCAGTTGGGATTTAAGTTCAGATGTGAAAACTTTCAAGATGTTATAATCATATWTTATCCATCTTTGATGGAAATATCACAGGGTGGCTTTTACAAAGTAAATCCATATTGGATGCCTATAATCTTATTCAATATAAAAGTCTACCCTTCCCCAAAGGAATACTGCCATCATTTTCCGGGACTTTGCATCTTAGCCTCTAATGGAGAGGAATCAGAATATTATATGTGCATCAAAATGTGACATGTASCCATTCTTTCAGAACCTGACTTAGTGTGTGCATCCTACTGAATAAAGGATTGCAAGTGAAATGAAATTTTGCAGGGATTTGGAGCAGCCATTGCWACAATGAACTGAGTACCCTGGGTCCTTCCGTTTCTCTCACCCTGACTCTATTTTCCTGGAAAATGTGCCTCTTCAGGCTTTATCTCAAAAAGAATAATGCAAAAAGGCAGCTTTCTGAGTTGTGTAACTAATCCATCCCCTTCCTCCCCTTCTTTTTTCCCTTTGTGTAATGAACAGCATTTTATTCATATCTCTGGGTTAGAACCCAGTTGAAAATGATACAATATACATAGTACCCATTTGCATCCTTGGGGTCTGTGGGAGGAACAAGTATGCAGTGAATGTTCTTCATCCAAGCAACAGGCAGCTATCCAAATTTTTTTTACAAAATTCTGATGAACATGCTTTGCCCCTAGCTGTATCTGAGGATATAAAACCATCCTTTCAATAGTTATTTCTTTATTTTTACTATCAGGATTGAATGTTTCACATAGTTCTGTAGTGGGTTTTATTTTATCAAGGACTTGTTTGTGTCAAGACATCCAAGCTAAAACTAGAAAAAGATCAGAGTGAAAACTGAGCACACACTGTATAGTTCACARATACAATAGTGAAGTTATGAAGCAGATGTGGCTACTTGAGTGAAGGTATGTACAGCAGTTTAGGTTTTRGAATTGCTTCATAATGTTGACATGTTGGCTACTGAAATATGTGAGAATGAAATTATTCAAGGTGAGACATGAATGTAGATAATATTCTTAGCTCATTACTTGGAAACTTTCTTTTGACTGCTAAGGCTTGCATTGCATTGTACATTTATGTGACTTTTTGCATGATGTATTTCTTACCCATTTCTTTACAGSAGAGAATGAGAACCTTAATGGGGTTTTTAGTGAAGTCACCACTTGCAAGAGGATAAGGGCTGGCTTTTTTGTAAAGACAATCAATTCATTTTACAGAAAATAGAAGATGCAGTGCTGCATATCTATAGACTACTGTATCTGAGATGTTTCCATGTGTTCTTTTTTTTTCCTATCAAAACAGCATCATGGATGAAAAAACATTAACTTTACATGATAATYAAAGATAAATGCAAGTTTGTTTTCAGATATAAAGCAGAGGTTCATTAGAGAAAATGACTGCTGTGAATGCAAGGGTAGCAAAGTGATATTCTTTCATAATATCCTAAAAGAACAGAAGAACCTGTATTTGAGTATGCTGTGCTCTACTTTCCCTAAAGAGAAAACAACCATTCCATGCTCTATTTTAAACTTAGTTATTATAGTGACTAATTTTTGAATAATACTATGAGATTTCCAGGTACTCTTTTGATATATTGAAAAGTATTTTAGGCTGTTCTGTAACCTGRGATTTTTGAAGGATTTGTTAAGAAACAAACTTTAACCTTTACGATAGTGATAATATAAAATTATGTAAAAAATGTCTTTTTAAATAATAGTGTCACCATACAGTARCAAACTGATATTTCCCTACAGTGCAGCACAAATAATTGTTTTTATTTCAATTTTTGCTTCTGGTGCAGATGCTTGGAGCAAGATCCCTTTACCAGCTTTTTTTTAATAGATGCGTAGTCCATATGCCCTAATGTCTAAAACAAAGAGATGACTTGTGCTAAATAAATAGCTGTTAGATATTGGGAGCATCAAACCTCTTCAAGGACAGACCACTGTTGATATATTTTGTACACCTTCCTGCATGTGCAATAAGGAGACCTCAGAAAATGTATACGGCATAAGATTTTTTTTTTAATCCAGTTATAGGTAGTAATTGTAATCCATTCCTGYGTAACACAGTCACTCAGTCACAGTGGGTAATGGATATGTAGTCACAGAGCTAAAGGAGACCTGAAGGYGATCCAAAAGAAGATGTGATATCAGCCTCTTATTTAGTATTCCATTATTTAGTCTCTCACTGATATGATCTCCTTTGAATGTTGCTTAGGGAGTAGTTCAACTCAGTAAAAAAACCTGGCTCCTCTGAGCAAATGCAGGTTTTCTCTTTACTAAGCAGAGCAATTTTCACCCACAGACCTGATCCATTGTGTGACACAGGTAACTGTGTATAGAGCTCTGGTTAGGTCTGAAAMAGAATGCACCAAAACATTAAATAAGCCATTAGCTGAAACTGATGAAGGTCTCTATGTCTTGGAGTTGTATTTCCAGTTTTTTGATATCATTTAGTGACATAAGATAGTGTTTTTGTTTTCTCCAAACTCAGTTTAAAGAGTATTTCATTATTTTGCCCATGCAAGCTTTGAGAAACTCTGCCCTGGAACTCTACTGTGTGATGATGCTGATGCAAATTGTTCATCTCTGGCCAGTATGTACAACTATAGCTAGYTTGTGTATGTTTCTTCTGGTGCCACTATGTTTCCAGTTGTCCCTGGTGGTGCTCTCCTCTTGTGCTAATAAGGGGTAGCTACTTGCTCATGGATGGCTAGAAAGGGAGAGTTGAATAAGCTGAATTCTTTTAATCTCACCAGATATGCCTCCCATTCCTTCAAACATTCTTATAGCAACCCCTTGCAACTGTTACATTTTCCACCAACCTTCTTTATTGTGACTGACTAAAAAYGGATCATCTGGACACCTGTCTGCTACAGAATACTTAGATTGTTGTGAGTAATTTTGCTGCAGCCGAGGAGCTGTTGTTAAGAGGTTCTGTTCTATAGCAGCACAGAACACGGTAAAGGTTACAGATGAGAAGACAAAGGATTATGTACTGGGCCCAAGTTCARCACTTCACATTCCTTTATTCCTATATTTTGACGGCCTATGAAAAGTGGATTTGGAAATGTCCATTCAATATCATGGTCTTGCTGGGTTATGATAGAAATTTCTCTTTTTGCATCTCTGAGGGCGTTGTGTTTCTGCTGTGCTTTTGCACAGCAGCAGGAGGTTGAGCTCTGAAGCATTGAATTCTCAAGCAGAATGCAAAGCTGTTTCCAGCAGAAGTTGACTATGCATCTCAGAAATAAGGGGTTAAACCCAAAACAGAAGACTGAGTTCTTGTAAAATTTAGTTTACAGAAATAAGAAATCCTTTTCCTAGGTTGGGTTCACTCTGTCTCAAAATCACCACAAGGTGGGGACAGGTTTCATGYAATGAGCAGCTAAAGCCAAGCCCAGTTGAACACACAGAAAGCAGTTAATTGTGTGCAGCTTCAAGTAATGCGTTTTTGCTGGAGGTTGGGGAGAATAGATATTTTAATTSCACATTTTTAAAGATACAGACAGGTTGTCAATATTTCTTGAGGGCATACAGTTCACATTCCTTGCAGAAATATTAAGGATGCCCTTTAAACTGAGGATTAATGACAAGCTAAAGTTCTCTGTAATTTTWTTGTTGGTGTTTATGATTTGTGACAAAGGGACCAGTGGGTCCAGGAACCTGTGGGTTTTCTTGTATGTATGTAGCAGAACAAGCTGCTGATGAAACAGTAAATCCTCTTCTTTTTACATTTTTCCCCTCAATGAGTTCAATATTATACARCTGCAAATATGGCAGGGCAAGCCATATTCTTTTTAATCAGAGCACKTTTTTTTTTTCTCTGATAGTAGAACTAATAGCCTGAAGCCATAAATATGTAACATAACTAATACAACAGAATGTCGTGGCATCCCACTGTGCACAGATTATTACAWGTATTCTGCATTAGCTTTGCATACTYTAATGGTGAATTGTCTTCTGCAAAACTACTGGTATAGCTTAAGACCTCAATCCTCCAGTGTATTTAGGGCTAGCTTAGTGCAATGCAAGATGTGTGCAAGTGCACACCCACTTTTGAGCTATCAGCCCTGTGGCTGATTCCTGGTACAAATTAAGAAAGCCTGAGGGCTGCCGTAATTTCCAACAGCTGTGGCTGGCCCCAGGCTCTCTTACAGCGTTTKAGGCTCACTAGACAAGAACAGGGGCCCAGCCATAATTCCTGCCTTTGTCCCAAGGGATCAGTTACACAGCTGCCTACCAAAGGTACTCCATGGTGCAACCTGGAGCCTGGAAAATATGCTGTAACTTTGCCTGTCACAAAAWATACTCTGAAGTAAGCTTTACCAGTTAATGTTTTCTTGCTTAGAACAGGACTCGGCAGAGCTGCTTGAAACCTTTTGTGAAGGTGGGATGAGCTCATTTACAGAATCACAGAATGTGTCAGGTTGGAAGGGACCACAGTGGGTCATCTGCTCAAGCAGTGTCATCTCACAATGCATTGAACATGGGTTCATCCAGATGGTTTTTCAGTATCTCCAGTGAGGGAGACTTCAGGACCTCTCTGGGTAATCTGTTCCAGTTCTCAGTCACCCACACAGTAAAGAAGTTCTTCCACATATTCAGGTGGAACTTCCTGTGCATCAGGGCATTTGTGTTGTCTCTTACCCAATTGCTGGCTGAGAAAAGCCTGACTTGACACCCTCCCTCTAGATACTTACATACATTGATGAAGTCCCATCTCAGTCATCTCTTCTGGAGGCTGAATAGGCCCAACTATCCCAGCCTATTCTTGCTCCAGTCCCTTCATCATYTTCATCACCCATGTAGCGCTCTGGCATTTGCATACCAGGCTGAGGAGCACACAGAAAAAACACAGGGCAGGTGGAATTATAAAGCATCTATTGAGGTGGAGCTGATTGGCTTAATGGAACTAGTTGCTAATAGAGTTAAGCAAGTAAGAGCAAGTGTTACGTGTTGTCATGTTGCTTCTGTTCATATTTTTAAAAAAYATTTTTAAACTAGAACTTCTTAATTCTATTCAGAGCAGTAAATTTTGCTATGTTGGCATTCTCTTTGTTAAAGGAAAAACAGCTTCACTTTCAGTATTCTCAAAATTCTGCCTTTCCTGAATGTATTAGCAGCCTTCAGAYTTCCAGATGGGTAGTGAATCTTTACTTAGGTTCTAGGGCTGAGACTGCAAAAATGAAAATTATGCATAACTTCATACTCTGTGCTGAGACAACTGTCCTCAGCATTCTCATCTATGATATTATTCAGACAGGGGGACCCCAAGGTATGACATACTATGTGTATATGTTAAGCATCAAGAACTCTTTTTGTCACTACACAAATTATATTTGCACTGCATGTTTCATGGGCTTTTTGTAGTACAGAATTCAATATAYTGTAGACCAGCTTACATCTAATTTCCTGACAGTCCCAATACTGAATGGCACGGCAAGGTACAGCCACTAAAAGAATACATGTCAGCTGCTGAAATAGCTATGTACCACATGATTTGATTGCCATTACCACTTCATTTCTCTGGTGTTTCAGAGTGATGGTAGTTACATAACCAGATATGTCTGGGAATCTGAACTTCATACCAAAGAGCTTAACCCTTTCATGCATTGGTCTGTTTATAAGGCTAGATAACAAAAGTCACACCTATTGATTGGCATAGTTTGATTATTGCAGAAGAAGAATCTCATTGATTCTGAAGATCCACTGAAGTTCCTGGATGATGCAAATGTAGTGAATGTGCCAGAGCCTTTTGTACCTACCTGAGTTCAGAGCCAAACCAACTATCATTGCTGTACCCATGCAGATGATGTATCACTGTAACTTTCAAGTACTGACACTGGTGAAATTGTTGATAGAATTTTTTCCTATGTATGAGAGTGTACTAGGATAAGTTCCTGAAGTGAGCTTCTAAATATAGCTAACTACTTAAAACTAAAAAATTGTATTGTATTGTCTCCAGCCTTTTTTGCTTTTATGRCTATTGATTTTATCCATTTAATATCACTATTACTGAGTGTTTCTCCTCTTGCCCAAAACCTTAGCTTTCTAGCACATATTTTTCTTTYACTAAACATCAAACCCCTCTTTTTCCAGTTTTGTTTTACTGCCATAATTGCAGCATTCTTTTTTTTTTCCTTCTTCAGTGTCTTGTTATGAACAAGTGATTGGAAGAACTTCTTTATTACAGATTTTAAAAAAAATCTTAACTTAGAAGGCTTGATTTGCATAATTAAATTGGTGCAACCAAGGTGTTTCTGAGGCTTTYTTAGACTTGTGGAAGTATCGAACACCATGATAATGGTGGAAAGAAAGGCRTATTCTATTAGCATCCTTCATGTTCCATGCGCATATAAATTATGGTTGTTTTAGATCACATGCAAGTTTGTTTTAAATGCTAGGGGAGTATGACACCTTCAAGCAGGAGATGGGAGAGTAACTATACCACTATGRGTTTTTTCTGTTTTTTAAGCAGATTCACCAAAAGGCCCTCACCCCTCTGCAGGCATGAATGGAAATGTGCAGCATCCCACCAGCACCGGGCAGCAGCAGGTCTCTGCCATACCCTCTCCAAGTGCCAGCAAGCCTTGGCGCAGCAAATCCATGAATGTCAAACACAGTGCGACCTCTACCATGCTGTCTGTGAAGCAGCCCAGTCCTGCAACCTCCCCTACTCCAACTTCAGACAAAATCAAGCCACCCCCTTCTGAAGGTGTGAAGCCCCCTTCATCTGGACAAAAATCTATGCTGGAAAAATTCAAGCTGGTTAATGCTAGGACTGCTCTGAGACCTCCTTTGTCACTGAGTTCAGGACCCAGTGACARTGGGAGAGAGGATGACAACTTTTCAGAGTGTGGTGAAATGGATGTCTTAAGTGGTGGGGTGAACAGCGGCGGCTCYACAAGTAGCAGTCCCAAAGTATCACCGAAGTTAACCCCTCCGAAAGCTGGCAGCAAAAATCTCAGCAATAAAAAGTCTTTGCTACAGCCAAAGGACAAAGAGGAAAAGAACAGGGACAAAAACAAAGTTTGCACTGAGAAAGCAGTCAAGGAAGAGAAGGATCAGGTAATTGAATCATCTACAAAGAAAAGCTCAAAAATTGCAAGCTTAATCCCAAAGGGAAGCAAGACAACAGCAGCCAAGAAAGAAGGTTTAATATCATCTTCAAGTGGGATCCCAAAACCTGGATCAAAGGTGCCAACAGCAAAGCAGAGCACTTCCTCCACATGCACAGGGAGTAAAGAGGTTGAAAAACTGAGGACTACAAAAGGAAACCAGTCCCAGTCAACACCAAAATCTCAGCTTAGTGAGAAGGCTTCTTCCTCTGGTCTTGCTTCTTCTGAAGGGAAAGAACCAAGTGCTGCTCTCACCCCAGGATCCTCTGTCGGTCTGTCAGCCGCAATGGCTGCAGGCAGTGGCCAAGGCACAGGAAATGGTGTAGTCCAGCTTCCTCAGCAACAGCAATACAGCCACCCCAACACTGCCACGGTAGCTCCTTTCATTTATAGGTAAGGAGACGGAGGAAAATTGGGGTTTGTGCTACCATTTAGGAAAGAGAGCTTTAAAACTAAAAAGTAATGGAGGACCACAACTGCTATTCCCCAGTGTTTGTCACAGCATCATGCCAATGTTTTCCTAATACTATTTTTTAATTAATGTTMTTGTATGATCAGTCTCTTATAAGAACTCTGAGTCTTTGCCTTATACAATAGTAATCCACTGCAAATATTTACCATTTAACATTCAGGGTGTTTTGATTAGAAATACAGATGATGTGGTACATTCTCTGTGCTGCTTTTGAAAGGTCAYGGCTGAGTCGGGTTTCTGGTGTGAATATTCGTGTTTGCATTCTAAGAACCTCAGCATCTATTTGCTGATACTCGATAATATTTGCTCAGAATTCACCATTCTTTAAAAGATCATAAARTAAACTCCTGATGTTTTCAGAATATGTAACAGTACTGGTGGATATTTGAAGGAAAAAAAGTATACAAACTTCTAAAAGTATTCAGAAATATTTCAACAGTTTGTGTAGACAGAGAAGGTTCCTGTTTGCAGTTCTTTTCCTTTAGTTCTCTACATGAAATAAGTGTAGATTCACTCCCTGCAGGCAGTTAATTTTTACAGCCAATCATAACAGTTCAGAGGGCCAAGGCTCTGGAAAATAAGAATGAACAGTTAAATGTATCAACATTTCTGTAAATTTATTTTGCTATATGATAGAGCAGTTGAAGAGAAGCTAGAAGATTCACTGTTGTACAACTCAGAAGACAGAAAAAAGTGTAGAAAGATTGACAGGCTGATTTTAATAATATTTTCAGATGTCAKCTATTGGAGGGCTTTAGCTATGGTTGTGGGTAAATTTAACATCTGATAAATATATTATTAAGCAAAATATACTGCCAGTTTCTGTTAGTGACTAGTACTCTGGATAATCTTGGCTAAAGATTAAAGAGGTGATGAAGTAGACTCTGAGGAAGTATATATATCATTATACACAACTAAACATATCTTCAAAACCAATCTGGATGACTGATAAATTCAGAAAATCATATGGGAGGAAGAAAAGGCTCAGTATGGGTTATATTTATTCTAATATGTGGTGGAGCCTCTTGAGTTTGGATTAGATGTATCACTGGATGCACTTCATATGCATGTGACTATCTGGAGTAACCTCAGTGATACAGAGGATTTGCAGTGTGGTACATGGGACAGCCTACATATGTGTTAGGGTGCATATATAAGAGCAGATAAAAAGGAGCTATGCTTTGCCTTCAGATGTATGTGCAGCTTAATGGCTATTTTACTACAAATTGATGCCATTACATTGCATGATRGAGATGTCTTAGTTTTGTTTGATGCTTCATCTTAAAGCAGTATGTATTTTGAATATTAAAGGATGATAGAAGCATGCATCTTCCAGTAATATTTCTTACTAATAAYTGTCTCTTTGCTTCAAACAAACAGCAAAGGAGACTGTATTTGAAGTTAAATCTCACATGAAAATGAAATTCTCAGGGCCAGTGTCTGATCTCAAAATGCCATRAACTCAGAGTAAAAGACTGACTTTGATGAGGTTGCTTCATTATGTGTCTCTCTAACTGAGTACTGAATGTGACTAAAAAATACACAGTAACTAAATTTCTTAAAAATCTCGAGGGCTTTGTAATACCACACAATGATTTAATAGAAAAATATAAGTATAATCAAGAATAAAATGTCCAAATWTTCAAATTTGGCATATTTATTTCCATGGATATATGGTAAGTGGAAATGAGCAAGACMTGGGGTAGTATGTTTACATTTTTTGTTCTTCAACATAATTGTTTTCAAAGCACTCACCACAATTAATACACAGAATTATCAGATGTGCTTTTTAACAGTTCTGTATGAGTTAATATAAAAAACAGTGATTACCATTTAGACTAACAGGGTTTGTTTTTTTTTTCCCAGCTACAAGGAATATCTAGGCTCTGTGAGTTTGTACTTCAGTTCTTACAAAAAATGTCAATAAAATTTAGTACAAATRCAGTGCTTTTTATCCAGAGTTCTGCAGAATCTCATAATATACTTGTGYCATCTATTTAGACCATTAGCACAATCATAAGTAAGCTAGTGATTTCTTGATTTGCTGCTGGCACCTGCAGATACCACATATTTTGAAATATTTTTTTTGTTAACCAAGAGGATATTACTGTAGATTTGTGAGGAAAACCAGGTATTCCAAGGAGGTTTTTTGAGACTGCCACGCATTTTMCTTAAGTAAATAATGCAAACCTACAATTGTTATTAATGCTTTCATAGTTATAATGCATAATCTAKATTTAATATTAATAGCATAATCTATATTTTTATTAATGGAAAGTAAATAGAAAATACTGTTTTACTGGGAGGTTCTCAAGTGGATATTGCACTATTCAGCTTTGCAGTCTTGGTGCTTTACYGTATCTGATATCACATTGTATTTTTATTCTTCTTAACTACCTGTCATCAAAATTCWTATGGGATTATAATTTCTCTTCAAAGATTAGCAGCAACAGTCAGAGTTGCATTTGAGATTGTCTAAATGGGTACAATTTAAATTATTCCATTCTGCCAGAAAGTAATTACTTATTTTCAAATGTGGCTGGAATATGTTATTTACAGTCTCCTATGTGTCCCCTCTGAAGTTGACTGCAGGGTCCAGCTGATGTAAAACTGAAGGAGATGTAATATATTTGCCAGAAAGCTTGATAAGAGAGATCCAGTAGGAAGGTATAAGAAACTGTATAATTGTTTAAAGTACACYAGCCACTACTTAAAATTACATGTTCTTCTACTTAGACAAAATTATTGGAGGCTGGAAATTGTGCCATTTTCCCAAGTCCCTTAAACTTGTATTGAAATTGGCCTTAAAATTTAGCTGTCCTCCTAGTAGTGCTTATATTTCAAACGGAGAAGAATAACACAGAAGTTTAATACTTACTGGGCTACAGTGCAAACCAGAGGAAAAAGGTTCATTAATGACAAAAAAATAAATCCTGCTGAATTTCAGTTGGAGGACATTGGGTTGTAACTGGATGCATGTACTGCACTTCAGCTTTATTTTATCAACTCCTCCAGYAACCACTATAGGGGCTTAGTAGATCTCTTTCCCATTGCTGGGATATGRAATCTTAAGCTTTCAAATCCTAGGGACTGTTGCTCAAGAATTGCTTACTGCCTGAAATGCTGAAAGTGTAGAAATTGCTGCAGAGAATTAGCTGACCACTCATGATCCCAAGCTGCACTTCTATGTTGTGATTTGCTTAAATTTCCATTAAATTTCCAGTTTGATGATAGCAACATCTGGAAGAAGTTTCAGCAGTGTCTGAATTGCAGTCTTGCAGAGATACTCTTTCAGTGTTAATGCTGGACTACAGATACCAGTTTGGCACTTCTTTCCTCCCTGCAGAGTAAGAAACTGGTAACTTCAGCTACCTAATATGTTGGTGTAGAGAAGATGTTGCCAGACTCTTCTCTGAAATGCAGGGTGGAAGGTTAAGAGGTAACAGATGCAAGTTACAGTGCAGGAGGTGATGATTCAAAGTTAAAAAAAATACGGGTTTAGTTTGAGGGTGGTGGAACACTTGGTGAGGGCTGTGAAGTTGTGGAAACTCTGTCTTTGGGCATGTCCAGGATTGAACAAATCAAGGCTCTGAGCAACTTAATGTGACCAGACCCTCTTTAAGAAAGTCATTGGACCAGATGGCACCTAGGTCATCTTTATGATCTCAAGAAACCATGATCCTGTAAGGACTGAAGTATTGAATAGATAGGGCAGGAAAGGGCATATCAGTGTAATAAATAAACATGTTAACTGCTAACTAAAACTTTCTTCCCAACTCCTTTACTACATAATGATTAACACAATTCTTTTACTTCAGAGGTGAGCAGGAGGTTCAGAGCAGTGGCAAAAGGGAAGGAGGGTATAATCTGATTGCATCTCTGGAAGCACAGTGAAATTCAGTTCCAGATGCCTATTCAGGATGTTTTTGTACAGGCTYAGGGAAAAAATTATACTACTTTTCAAGGATCCTGCAACCATAACRTGTGCAGGGTTTCTTGAAGCCCTATTGTCTTCAATGTCCAGTTTTAATGACTAGAAGCTACTTCTGTGTCACTGATTGTGGAGTTGAAAYTAAGTTTACAGAAAAAAAACCATACAGTTAATTCTGTTTTTTAATAATAGATTATGCTGCTAAACAKACTTTCTTCAATGAAGTGAGGGCCTGAAGTCATACTGTAGTGCTTTATTGATTCYTGTTAAGTACATTGCTGCTGTGAAAATAAAGCAACAGTTACTACCAAAGTTTTCAGTCATAGRTAGTGCTAAAGATTTCCACTCACCAGTTTTACATGTAAAAAAATACATGTTCTTTAGACAAATCCTCACATGTTTCCATGACTGCTTTTCAATTTATTGTGCAAGAAGAGTTTTTATTGTAGACGTGTTACTTTAAGAGATGGGAAGAAGCATAATAAGTGAAGAAATCATTATAAACACATATTTGATTAATTGTCCTTTGACTAAAAAAGGTGTTCTCCTTCTCTTTGATTTCTCTTTTTGAATATTGGAGGGATCATCCTTGTCCTTCTTTTCTATGAGACTAAACCTAATCAGCTCTTTCTGGTTTGTGGTTTTGTTTTGGTTTTTTCCCAGAAGGGTTTCTTCTTCCTCATGAGGATGCTAGTAGCCCTTTCTTGCATCTGTTGCCAATTTAACTCACAATTCTTGAACATGGGTGATTGAACTGCTCATATTGCAGACGTGGTCCTGCCAGGCTGTTACACTAACAGTGATACACGTTCAAGACAGCTGCATCTCAGAGAGCTGTTGGAAAAATGCCATCATATTAATCTGATATCTTCTGGAATGTCAGCTAAAAAGAAAACAAATTTTTGATGTTATCTGTGTTTATCTAAGGTTGGCTATTTTGTTAGAGACAGGAAATGACTGACTGTGTTACAGACCACTTACTCAGTAGTGTTCCAAATTCTGTTCTTAATTACCCCATCCAGGCTCATTTTATTCTGAATGAATAAGCTTGTGCAGGTCTGACTGAAAGAAGGATTTGTCCCATTAAGTGATTTTGWTACTCTTACAAATAGGTAGTGTGTAACTCAGTGGGTTGGGGATAAATATATTCTCTGATTGCTGTGATTAAAATAGAAACATATTGTCCTGTTTTCATGAAGGTTGCCTAAATTAACCTGCACTGTAGATGCACAGCACTGGAAGAAATATCACCTGGCTGGCTTTGACTAAACTGAAATTATTTTCCTTTTTCTTCATATCAAGAGAGATGCAAGAATTTAATTATTTTTAAGGCAKTTGGCTGTGAATAGGTATAGAGGGTCATTCATTAAGGCCGGTGTGCAAGGTTAATGAGAAGATATTTTAATTTGCTGTTTGCTTGCTTCGAGGTAAATCTATGCTACAGTCCTGCAGCAGTCACTCGAGTCATTCATAGGATTAATACAYCCCACAGAAAGACCTTAAAGATAGAAGACAAATCTCACAGTTTCATTTCCCAGTTTTTGAAAATTAGAAGAGGCATTTATATTCTTAGTCAAATGTATCACAACCCATGATGGACCCACAGCAGCACAACTTGAAGTTTTAGGTACCCAGTGGGCACCTGGGCCTGCTTGTTCCCCAAGAGCCCCAAAATCCTACATCACTTTACCTGGAAATCTTTCACCCCTAGTCTAGTCTTTCACCATTGTATGGGAAAGCAAGTGGGGCTGTGGAATTTCAGAGTGTGTTCACTGCTGAGGGATAGAGTGAGCTCTTTTTTTACTTAAGAGATTCTCCTCACAAGCATCAAACATAAAGCTGCATTCGAGGTTGGCAGGACATAGCTAACCTTGCAACATGTGCTGAGCTTGTGTTTCCAGTWGTGTGTGACAGACAAGAACCAAAAATACTTTTTTATATACTAGTTGTCTGTTTCCATCATCTTCAAATACAGAAATTGGTAAGACAACAATCCATATGATCAGGCATTATTTACATTTCTATTTCTGAGTTGAATTATTCTAATCAATGGATTCCACCATGTCAGTACTTGTGCTGCTTTTTGTGCAGGTATGTCTTTCCTCATCTATTGTTATGAATTACTGAACAAATCCATTCTGTAAATTTAAAGAAAATATTAAGTGGAAACTTATTTCATAAAATAAGGTGTTACGAAATTATTTTGGGAGTTACGTCACTGTTTTTGTGAGTTCTGTTTAAAAAGTCAGATACATCACACAGTTAAATGTTTCTCTTTCAAGTTTAGTTGGTCATTGGAAACACTTTATGKTGAATTTTGAAAATTGAACTTTAAATGTCACATTTTAAAATTAGGATATAAATATTTCACTAGWCTTTCAATAAATCAGAAGAATGACTGCTATTCATGTCAGGAAAGCTGGAAGAACTTAAACTCTAAGTGAAGATCTTTTAAAATTTTATTCCAAAAAGTGGCTATTATATCTTTAGAAGTGTTCTTTTACTTATACACATACAGTACATATTGCTATTTAGTGACATAGTTCAGCAGTTCCAGTGTAAACTAGATTCTACAACTGTTCCTTAAGAAGAGGCAATAGATGTGTGAGATACTTTTTATTATAATTGGTGTGCTAATTTATTTCTTGCTATTTACCTCCATRTAACAGAAAGTAACTGTATTCAACAATGGGTTCCCATTATAATTTATCATTGATATTCACAGAAATATACCCTCAAAGAAAATATGAGCTATGTGTTAGAAATTTAATGGGAAAACTTCTATTATCCCATTTCCCAGGGTTATATAAGGGGCATTATCAAAAGAAGCTGCACATAGATTTAAATATCTGGGCCAAATTTCCATCCAGCCTTGCATAAGCTTTTTCCCACATGGCCTTTCTCACTTAATATTTCATCAGTTACAAGTTTTTATTTCTTTTATGTATGTGCAGGGATATGACTTAACCAATGTAAATGGATTCTSACTAGATCTGGTTGACAAGTCCTGCAAAAAAAGGGAGGGAAAAAATGGCTTAAAATTTCAGAGAATTTAACTACAAGTTAACTAAATTCTTCCTGCAGAGAGAGAGAGAGAGGGAGCAAGCCTACTTGCTTGTACATTAGTGTAGTTGGAYTTAAACTAGCATAAGGAGAATGTGACAAAAATTATATTTTCACCCTATAGTGATATGATTCTAGATGGAGCTGCAAGTAGCACATTTTTCCTTGAATACATGAATGATAGGTAATAATAATCAATCTTCTTGCTTGATTTCAGAACYCTCTCAGAAAATGACAGTACCTCTTTACCACCTGCTGACTCCTGTACCAGTCCTACTAAAATGGATTTGTCGTTTAGTAAGACAGCCAAACAGTGCCTAGAGGAGATATCTGGTGAGTAACAGTAAGTCAGGAGAAGACTGTGAACTTTTTTATTTACCATGAGCTTTGTGATGGGTTGGAATAATACTTTTGACCTCTAATTATGAGTGGTATCAAATCAGAGAAAATTTAGGTGATGCATATTTAGTGCTTCAAATCCACTGTTATCTATTTGAACTTGTTCCCTCTGTTCAGAAGCCCTCTTCATCATTTTGCACAAACTGGGCTTTCRCAATCTAGGGTTTCATGTAATTGTTATTTTATTTAATCATACTGCTGTGATTATGTTCCAAGAGGAGCAGTGGWAAGTCGACTTCAGAAAGTTTAACACTCTCATTTAATAACATCAAATTAAATCATAACATCAGAACTGAGACATAAATTACATAATATACATGTTGCTTCTATAAATGAATCTGTATTCAGCAAACAAGYAAGTCCTTACTATTGTACCTAACCTGCAAGTTGCTGCTAGAGCTGAGCTGCTAAAGGTTGTATTAAAAGGAATTCCTTGTAAACATGGATTAAAGTCCTTACTACATGAAAAAGCTGAAKGGATGGGGTATTTTAGTTGTACTGGAATAATTCCTTTGAAGTCACCAGAACATTGCTGMGTTACATCAGCATTGGATCTTGCCATAACTCTGCCTTTGGATGCAAAAAGCAATGTGTGTCACAGCTCACTTTCTCATCAGGAMTGAATTGCTCTGCAGGATTGTGCACAGGTTGTTCCAAAGGGACCYTTTGCAAGAGCTGTTACTTGGGGGTTTCAGGGTTTATTTTTGCTTTGTTTTATTTTTYGTTAGCATCCTTACTCTTAAAATTTTACAAAAATAAAAWGTGATATCCTATCTCACTGGTTTTACCTATAGTTATGTGCTTTTACCACAAATATTTAAGTGGATTTGTAATGAGTCATGGGKTTCTTCTCACACAGGATATAACTCACTTAAAGCACTAATTTGTCACATCAGTCTAAAATTATCTCTCCACCAGAAGGGAAATCAGATGCCCAAGATTTATGGGGACTGTCTTGACATTTAGCTGACTCATACTGAAAAAGGTTTTGTCCTGGTTTGTCTCAGTCCCTTTGGAAGTTTTCTAACATCCCTTATTTGCACAGCCAGCTTCTGTGATAAATATGTCACTCTGAAACATGATGTAATGTTCTTTGGAGGTGATGCATAACTCTTAATATATAAAATTATTTTCAATTACTCCGGGAATTGGAATCCTTGGTCTAATATACATAATGGGTTTAATTGAAACACTTACCACAAATCAAGAGACTCTTCATCCAGGAATCATCCAGAGCAATGCTAGAAAAACCCCAAACAATTCAATACCTGCTCAAATGATCAAACAGAGTATAATGTCTGATGACCTTTTACTGTTCTGAACAGAAATGAAACAGTATCAAAAAGAAGAAAATGACAGAAAGAAAACTAGACACCAGAGATGTTCCTAATCTGATTATTTAGACTCTGGCACTAGCTGTTGATTGGCATAACAGACTGTAAAGCACAACCACTGGTGAAATGTGGTCAGTGATTTGCTGTGGGCATAGGGAGACAGAGGTGTGTCACTCGTATTTAACTGTTAGTAGCAAAAGGAATAAATGGATCAAGTACTGTATCTGCTGAATAATTAATTGTCTGTGTGGATAAACTATCACCAAGTCATTGGTGATTCTGTTATTAGATCTGCATGGATAAAAGCTCATGTGATAGTTGATTAGGGGAGTATTCCATGATGGGTTAGCTATGAGAAAGAASAGCTGAATTCTTTTAYTTAGGAGAATCTTTATTCTGGTATGATCAAGGAATTACACTAGTACTAAAGAGATAGGCAAGGTTAATTTCCATGGTTTGGTCACTTGTTTTCAGGGTGTTAAGCAATGAATCCAGTTTCTTTCACTTTGATATTATCTTTTTCCTGAAACAGTTGACTCTTGCGATGGGTGGGCATCATCTCTGTATTATCTTGATCTTCTTTTGAAATTTGGTAGCCACCACCCTAGCACARTATGTTTGTAAACAGTAAGGATCAGTGAGGATAATGCAAAAGAGTGCACATKTTACTACTAAACATGAAATTACTAAACAGCTTGGAGGAGTGTCTTCATAAAGTGCTGTCCTACCTGTATTGTGTTTCTGCTTCATTGATCATTACTATTTTTRAAGTGCAAAATGTTTAGAACTACGTCTGACATCCTCAGGACTAGAGTATTTTAGCCAGTCGTTGTATAAACTGTTTCTCTTCTTTCTGAATACTGACACATTCTTTTTGTTATTGCTTCTTGGCTGAAGATTACTGCTCCCATAACCAGCCGAGCTGTTCATATCAGAGCTCCAAATCCACTTTGGAGCAGTATCAGCCAATTGAACCAAAACTAATGCTTTAAGCATGTCTGGTTCAAGACTTATCCATAATAAAGACAAAAGTTCGATGGAGAAAAAATAAAATTATTTAGGAGTGGTTGGCCAAGCCCCATTCTCCTAGTGTGATTCAGGAACCAAATCCAAGTTAATTTCTTGCTGTAGTGGTGAAAAGTCATGGCTCTTCTTTCTGTGTCCAGCTAGGCAGTTCACATCCTTTTGCTATGTTCAATTAGTGGTGATGGGAAAGTAAAGCAAAGATCTGTAGAGGGGGTTTTCAGCTCTCCTCTGCTCTGCCTTCCTCCTCCAAGGGAGCTGGTTACCTTTATAGCCTCTCCTGTCTTCCCACTCAGAGCTGGTGAAAGCTAAAGTCAGAGCTCAAGCTGTTTGTTTCCTGCCCACTGCTTTGCAAGGGATGTCTTAGTTTTACCTGCACAGCCATGAGAAGAGAATAGCACTGGAAGGCAAAGGAAGTAGAGAGGTTGGTATAGTCATGGACTCATGCTACACACTGTGGCTTGTGGTTGTCCTGATAAACTGGACAATGACTTTTTTTTACCTTGTCACCAATAATCTGCTGCTCTTGGTGAATATATACATGGCTTATGCCTAAAGCCAGTTCTGCATCTTGGCAGAGCTACTTTAAATCTGTTTCTGTGTCTCTGGTGGGAATTTGTTCTAGACATGATCTGAAGTGCTTCAGACATTTTCCTAYGTYCCCCTTTGAATACTCCACAGCTCAGCCAGAGCAGCCCCAGATGTTCCCACAGTGCACATGCAGATCAACACTAGAGAACACCTGGAGCAGTCTTTAGTCTTCCTGMACACCTTGAATCCCCTCTGTGTGCACAACTCCAGTGATACATRTACTGCCACTGAATGGGCCCTGTTTGTAGGCATGAGGCACCTGAGGAGTAGTTCTGGTGTGTTCTGTGAATGGTAGGCTTGTTGCTCATGTGGCACACAGGTGTGCAGACCTCTGTCCAGGAAATGCCAGACAGAAGTATGAGACACCTAAATAAAGAACAATTCTGCATTCAAGCATGAACACAATTTTTTCATGAAAGAAGAAATGGTACTTTATGTACCATTTGCCTCAACAACACTACTYGGTATCTATGCACTCAATTTCTRCAAAACTGGAATATAACTTTATAAATAGGACCATAAAATGACAGTGAAAAGAAAGGCTAATAAAGTAATGCAGTTTGGTTGTTGTCATTCATGKTATGGCTAGGAACAAGTTATTCAGACTTTCTTACCAGCTATTTTTAAAGTAGGTGTGACATTTGTCACCTTCTGCAGCAAGTTTATTGGAGAAGGATGTCAGTAAGTTAATTAGTTAATAATCCATTGTAAACCCTACATGTCAKTAAACCACAAAGTATTAGTTYATTAAATCGGTGATAACATTGGCTTTCATGTGCTGGCATGTTCTAAGAGCTTAATGCATAGTGTTTGATTAAGTAATTAACCATGAATTTATAAATATTGACTAATTATTTAAAATCTGAGGGATGAAGCAGAAATGAAACAGTACTTTTAAAAGATATAGGCCTATCTCAATGTCAGGATTAGCATAAAAACATTCAAATTTTAATATTTCATGTTTATTGTGCTTAATTTTTTGCTCTCTGAAAGAAATAATTAATACATGCAGGAATAGCTTACATTTTTTTCAAGTAAGCTTAGCTGAAGAGATTAATAATCTTATGCATTTCCAGATCTRTTACATAATTCATATGTAGGGTTCTAAACCATCCACTGAGACTTCAAAGAAAGTCTTATCTGACAGCAAAATTTGCCCAAAGATTATTAGTTCTTAAAATAATTTTTATAATTCCTTTTCTGAAAGAACAGTAAAAATAAATAGTATGTTACACTTACTTGATGGATTGAAGGAAGTTCCCTTTAGTCATGTTCTTSATGTAAACATATTCCTGCTTGGTGGGTGGAGAACACACTGAATTGCAAGGTAGTTGGGGAACAATGCTGTCATGACATTTGCTCTCTTCTATTCTCCTATACTTTCTTCTCAGCTTAGAAAGATACATTTATTGGTTGCTATATCTAAACATTTTAAAATGGACAACTGAGCTTTAGGAAGTTATTTTTCGATAAATAAACCTGAGAATTTTCCACATTGCAATTTTATGTTTTAGCAAATGATGCTCTGCAGAGAGATGTGATAAAGTACAAGGATGAATTCAGTGCTGTTTCTACTGAGCACTTGGTCTAATATAAGTAAATGTCCACTGTATCTGGGGATGATCACAATGGCCAGTCTACCAAGTGAGGCAATGAGATTAATGGGAGAAAAGTTCATATAACTTTATTAAGAGATGTAGTAAAATGTTTATACACTGGAAGGCTGAATGAAGGTTGTGTGATTAGCCTCAGTACCTCTGTATCAAAAGCATTTGACTCATTGTGTTGTCAATGYATTTCAAAATGAGGCAGATGAATGCTGCAGCTGCCAGCTACCCTCACATGGTTCTTACRCAGTCCAGGTGGCATTTCCTTTTCAGTGGGATGGTCTGTGACCTGTGTGCTACTGAAGCTGGGCTTCAGTGAACAGCCCAGCTGGGAGAAGTAACAGGTCAGCAGAGACACTGAGGCCCACTGGGTTGCCCAGAACGCAGCTGTGCCGCTACCAGACCCGTCCATCCCAGAGCGGTGTGACACCTACTGCCAGCACCATGTGTGAGGCTTGGTGTAGCTCATTGGGTGAATACTTTTCAGCCCCTGCCGTAATTTTTTCTGCTCCCAGCTGGAAAGAGGACTGACTATACCTATGCAATTTTGGCAGTGTTGTAGCTGCTCTCTCGTGTTGGAGCTGAGCAGCCACGCTTCCCTAGCAGAGCAGTGCTGAGCACAAGGAGTGTGCCCTGCCCATAAGGGCTCCTGAGGCCAGCTGCAGCTCTGCAGTGCTGGCTGCTRTATGTGACCACACACACTGGGAGCCTGCATGGAGCCAGAGCAGGTCCACATCTGCCTACAGCTTACCATGGAGACTGCCTGCAGGTGCTGGGCATGAAAGGCCAGGTGGGGAAGTTATTCAAGGATTTGAAATATCAGCAAGAGATTCAGAACTTGCTCTTTATAGTAGGAAAAGAACCTGTTCTCTTGATTACAAAACAATCACCAAGAGACCTTTGGCATCACAGGGTCAAATCACAGAATCACAGAGGAATCTGGGTTGGAAGAGACCCAGGAAGATCATCAAGTTCAGTTCTTAAGTGAATGGCCTATACAGGGATTGGATCCATGACCTTGGCATTATTAGCACTGCGCTCTGACCAACTGCACTAAAAACCATTATACTTCCTGGTAATTCAAAATGTAGCAATGGAAAATACTGTACCAATTTGAGTATAAATTTAGGCTATAAAACCAATCAATGCAAAAAGTGAGATTGCTCTTCTTTTTTGAAATTCTCTATTGTTACTACTCCCCTGTGAGGTCTTTCTAACAACCACAGCTTAATTAGGCATGTTGGACAGGCTGGGACAGCACATGGCACTGTCAGTGCACACCAGCACAGGAGTGTGCAGTCTGTGCTGGAACTCTGGGACAGCACCACACCAGCTCTGGACACCATCAGCATCCACACCACACCAGGCTCTGCTGCAGGCAGGCACCAGTACATTCATAAAACCCTTCCAAGCACCCATATGTCACTACAGCTGGCAAACCCTGGGAGTCAACACAGCAGTCTTATCTTTTGTTCCCATGATGAAAAGTGACAGGTGCTTAATATTTGGGACAGTTTTGTGCTTGGGCAGATATACCATTCCTCTTGTCTCCTCTTTGACTGTGTTTTGTAGGTGGGGATGGGAGTGGTGCCTCCTCTTGATGTGAAATATGTCTTTCTAGGAATTAGTGCTTTAATATGAAAAACCACCATTGCTTTAGGCTACTGATTTTTTTCTGAGTTATTCTGTTTCTGAGAGTTATCTCGGAAGAAATGTACCTTTCCTTTGAAATTTCTGAGAATTTTCCCCTGTGTATTTTCAAAAACTGTAAACTGAACCAGTGAAAGGCAAGAAATACACACTGAGGCTTCTGTTAACATCTGTTAATTCATACAGGAAACCTGTGAACAGCCTGTAATTCTTAGGGTGGTATTTTTAAAGGTTATTTTCCTGTCAAGGTTTCTCAGGTAGAGACTTGAGCATATTTTTACACTGACAAAACCAGTTTATTTTTATACAGCAATTTTATTATTTGTAGATTTCTACATAATGTTTTGTGAAATTAATTTCCCCTAGATAAAAAGTTTGTACCTAAGAAATTATCATTAAATTCAGCTTTTCTTTGTTCATCTGTCCACTATTTCTGGGACAAATATCTTTTTCTTTGTGAGAAAAGACATACATTTAAGCATGTCTTCTTTCTCTCTGGATAATGAATTTTAAAATAGCCTTCAAAAATGCTGAACTTAGTTCAGACACAATACTGATTTGCTTTATGAAAAATTACTCCTCCACAATAGGCTTTCTTCAGAATATCGTGAAAAAATTATTTTTTTACAGCTTTTTTAAATTCTGTACTAGCCTCTGAATCTCACAGAGGTACAAACAGGGTAGCTTTCTAAGGAGAAAGGATTTAAATATTTCTTTCTGTGAATCATCTTATCAGACAACAATACTGTTTTGTTCCATGTCTTATCTTATTATCTTAAATTTGGGGATTTTTTTATTTAGAAATTGCAAGACTGAAGGTCTYTTTGTAAGTCTGCTTTTAGCTTCCTGCATAGGGAATAACAGTGATTTGGAAGAAATAGTTGTTCATCCTTACCTTTTGGGGAGAAWAATAGGATTTGACCATGAGCTAGATCTGTTACTGAAGCATCCCATTCAGGTGAAGCTGTGTCTTGAAACCTGTGGCACTGTAAACTGGGCAGAGGCTTCTGTGTCTCCGGTTTAATTCACCAGGATGTTTGCTGCCATGGCAGCCAGCAGCATTCACTGCAGTGGCAGAGAAGAGTCATATATCTGGGAATGCAGGTTGAATACTAAAATGTAAGGAGGCTTGTGCTTCAGTGGTTAATTTYGGCTCTTTATTGAGCTCTGACGTGGGGGCTGTACTTGCAGTTCTGTGTCAGCCCATCTAAAGTGAAGAGCTGTGCACTAGGATCAGTCATGAGCTGGTGAGAGGGAGGGAAAAGCCCGAGACAGCACTTGTGCCTACTTTGGATTTCAGAAGGCAGCAGCTGTAGAAAGAGATGCAGGCCCACCGCTCCGATGAGACTGGTGATTGGATGGAGAGGGGAAAACACAGTTGGCTTTTGGGATTACTTCTGTGCTGGAGCAGAGTGTTTGATCAACTCTCTTCTGCTTGAGAGAAATCTAAGTGAAAATGACTGTAAGTACTGCAGATTAATGTGACGGACGAGAAGTGGCTTAGCAGAGGCAGCAGTGCAATTTGAAAGAAGATGACTGTGCCTGCCTAGTCCCCTACAGTGCATAGGGTGCATGGTGAGCTGTGCTTTTACTGCCAGTGCAGATCTGTGCTGCCTGGGGGGTGTGCAGCGTGTGGCGATGCAGGGAGTGCCGCCCGGACCTTCCAGGGAAATTGAGCTGCTGTCCAGCTTAAAAATATGAAATCTAACTGAGGGGAAGCCCCAGCCGGAACTATGCAGCGATCTGCTGAATTGTCAGTGTTCAAAGGCACGGAGGTTAGAAGAGGGTGTGTTCGCCTCCAGAAGCAGAAGTCTCTAACCAATCTCACGCTCATCAGTGAAGGGGACAAGAGGCGATACTCGTACAGGGAGAACTGGTTTGGAAACGCCTCCAAGTCCAGCCAGAGTTACCAACAGCGGGATGCAGAAGCTGGGTGCAGAGGCTCCCTGTCCAAGGCATTCTCWCAGTCAGTGCACTCTCTCTGCCACTCCAGCCTCACCACACCCCAAGCTTTTCAGGGGATATCACCTGCTGGAAGCAGGACATCCAGGAGGTCRGGAGACCGGTGTACAGATGAAGGCTTTCAGACTGACAATGAGAGCAAAAAATCCAATGATGAAAATGCATCCTGCACATCCCATTTCCCCAGCAGGACCTGGGCAGAGGAGGAGGAGGAAGGGTGCTTGCGTGAAGGGACTGCACATCTGGAYGAAGATGTCATAATAACAATGCTGGGTGACCTAGAACAGGTCCTTTATAGTGATATTTTAGGTAAGTTAACTTCAGCTTGACATCTGGAAGGGCAGGAGGAGACCCAAGTGTTAGCWCATATCTGCACAGAGCAGTTTTTTGCTCTTGACAGTGATTTCCCAAGACAGAACTGGGTTTATTTGCAGTAGTATGCAAAAAYAGGGTCTAGCCATTTCTTCTTTGTTTGCTTACTGTGACCTCTTAAGACTGTGTGAGGTGAAGACAAATGTCTAAATTGCTTTTGATGGGTGCAGGGGCAGCAACAGCCTGTGAATAACTGAACATAGCTTGCTTAGCTTTTTGAAAAACAGGGCAAAATGTTTAAGTGCTATTAATTTATGATTAAATAATTTTATTTTAATGACTTTTTTYTCATTAATTTGAAATTGGTATCTTGAATCCAGGTTTTGGGTGGGACTGAATATAGCTCRGCCTTACTACAAACYGTCCCTCCAGTATTTCTTCCTCCTTCTCTAGCCCCCTGCAGATAACTGCACCCCTACACGTGGAATTGTGAGTACCAGGGTCTCAGTTTAGCTTAAATAGCCAGTTTTGCTATATCTGTGCATGCCAGTGAGTATTTGAAATCCACAGCTATAGGTGCTTCAAAGGCTTCTGTGTTATTGGCTTTACTTTTCATATTTCAGCCCTTTATAAGAGTCCTCAAAGTGTTCATTTCCAAAGCTTTGTTCTTAAGCCAGTTAAATGGTTGAAGTAGCTGCTTGCTTTTTGAAGGTTATATGCCATGTATCCAGCCTGGATCTTCTTGCTGGTAGATATGTTTGCTCTGATTGTGTTTCAACATTAAGGACAGAATTTTTGCTGTGTATGTAGTGTAAAAAGCTATCATCTCTAAACAAGAAAGAAACAAGAATTCTCTTTGTATGCATACCTTTTATTATTAGGCTGTACCAGCAGGTTAAAAGGGCTTCTGCTAGAGATCAAAAGCTTGCTAGCACAGGAGGCTGAGCTCTAACTGCCTCTGCTCCTCTTCAGCTGTTTGTCACTGACAAATCCCTGCTCTCTTGTAAGCCTCAATTTCCCCACTTGCAGAGTAAAACTGGTACTTTCCTTTCTGAATTAATATCTAATAGTGGACAATTCTCTGGGGAAACGTTTATTATTTGTAAATCCTTTTATGTAAATCAGACAATTGGTGGAATTGTTACCCTCCCATTTGCTTTGGGCAATGATCACGTGTGCAGAAGAACAGAAATTATTATGAACAGTATTACTGAATGTGAAATTATGGGTGAGTTTCAGAAATGTGAATGTAAAAGCCTGACCTGGTTTCTAGTGGTTTCTGTAAAATGTCTATTTTGATTTCCTGTGAATGTMTCTCACACAGTGGAAGAAATCAATGTGCTTTCCAGAAATTTACTGAGGGAATAACGATTCACTGTTTATAGGCAAAAATTTGGGGACAATCTTTTGTAATATTCATGTTTAATTTAAATGATGAAGCTACAAATGGTTGGAGCAAATGGACTTTTTGTAAGAGGATCAGAATTTTGGCAGAAAGTTTCAGGTTACCCTAGTTTTAGTCTTATCCCAGTCTCCCCATGTATGAAACAGTGCAGTTTTTTCTTAATACACAAACCAGAATCACTTGAGATAACAAGACAGGGGCTTTTCTGATATGTAAGGTCCAGCAAATATGGCCAGACTCTATGATGGCACTGTGCCATATTATGAGAAACAAGGTACTCAGAGAAGTCTGGGATCCCTTTGAACCCAGTCCTGATGCAATAAAGCACCATAGTGTCTCCACTAGCAGGTGTAGGTAGTTTCCAGAAAAATAAACATATCCATCATCCCTATGGTCCTCTTTACAGAAGAAGGCTTGATGTGGATGGGGAGTCAGTGCTGTCATGAAAATGTAGTATCTTGAACTCAGTTCAGAAAATTTCTTCACTGTCATGTTCAACTGTTTATACTTTCTGACTTCTGACTTGTTCATCCATGGTACAGAAGGATTYCAGTGATATGGCCTTTAGAGAATGGTGGAAAGAAAAAAGAAAAATTCCTTTTAAACCACTCTAACAGTTAATGCAAGAATTGTTTAAATAGTATGATTARTATTTCAATATAATAAAACTTCAGTTTTAACTTTTTTTTTCTTTGTTAAAACTGGTGGAAATGTTTTTAAATTATCCTCTATGTCACTGAGAGATCAGATCAGAGAGATTAGATCTCAAGCTTTTCACCTCTGCAGGATAGAATAACACCAATTTTATGGTATAATTTGTCTGAAAGCAAAGCATTCTTCACTGTGAAAATACATTTTGGCAGCTTGCCATATATGTACCTTTTTATTTGATGTATTGCAATTATACCTTAAGGCTTTGCTATGCCATTTRCTGTGCAATACATATTTAAAAAGACAGTTGCTGTCATTTTTGCTGCAAGAAATGTTAACATCTAGCAAAGGACAACTGACAAGGATAAAAAGGAAGGAAAAGGGCAAGGTYACTGTAAAATATGAATTGTATTCAGTTTCTCAAATAAATATAAAGGTGAAATATTGCCTTGCCTTCAATTCTGTCTGCACAGACCCCTGAATTTGTCTTTATGTGTAAATAGAAGATTTTCTTATACCAACAAGCTACTCATTCACCTCTGGTTCAAGGCAGGGTAGGTAACATTTCCTGGATCTTCCCTATATTATGGTATTGTGGCAGGGATATAACRTGCTCCTGGAAGTCAATTTGAATGCATTCAGCASAGCAGGAAAGGCAAAGGGCAGTGAGGAACTGAGTGCATCACAGACAMCTGGCTGGAGGCAGGCATGGACAGCATGCCTGAAAATTGCCTRGGCTTTAAAAAGCAGCCTTAGCCTTAACAGGATAAAAATGTCTTCAGCTTAGCCTGGCCATGAGCCCTTCTGCCTCGCAGGAATCTCCAGGGTGGTACAGAAACTTCTGCAAAAAGTAGGTGGGATCCATGTGTCCATTGATTGCCAATGCTTAATCAAACACATCTAGCTTGAAACACAGGAATAGCTGTAATTTCAGTGACTGCAAGGCACTACATGTAAAATGGYACACAGGTAGTTTATTTTATGGAACTAAATACTGTGAACAGACATGGCCTTGGGGTGTGGCTTGAGAAGAGTTTGGCAGCAGTGCAGGGCCTGTATCCCCACAGCTTGTTTCCATCCRGCCCAGGTGTTGATCCCACTGTCAGTTCCGTGGTGCCAAACCAGATGTTTATAGACATTAGCATCATTAAAGCACTGAAGAATTTTTTGARTGATAAAATAGGCAAACACAATTTCCTGAAGGACTGTTTGGCTGCAGTGAAGAGGACAGAAGGCACAACCAGGGCAGAATAGATGGAAAACCTCAAAATTATATTGCTGTGAAAGCTGGTTTGACATTAAGCTACGACTGCAAGTTATGTTGGCTRGTTCAATGCATCATTTGCCTATTGAGGAAGGATTAAAGCTTATATGGAATATATATGAAATAATTTATTTCCATTTAGGAAATGAGGAGTTGGGACTTTTCTTAACAATCTGCAGAGTGTTTGGGCAATAGGACCTGACTGCTGAAGGTCTGTGAAATTTGTAATTGAGAGAATCAAAAAGGAATTATTTGCACTTCAAGTTCAGCATTTTACATGTAACTCTAATACTGATGCTTCTTGCCAGCCTTCTTACAAGAAACATACCCACTGTCATACAGGAACATGATCAGAAGTAGAACACTAGCCTTGAATAGATCAAAGATTTTTGTCACAGAATGTCTTCTTAATTCTCATATTGTTCAAAAGTAAAAAGAATTAAACTTCCTTGATCTATGAATTTGCTAGAAAACCTGCATTTCTGTTTCTTTGTGTATGATCACTGGAGACTTCTTTGAGGTTTATTATGTTTCTCTTTTTTAACATATCATATATAACTTCTCTCCTTTTTAAAGTTTATTTTTAACTGTATGAAGTAAACATTGTTCAGGATGTTCCAGGTGAAGTTCTGAAAGCTTTGTTATCTGAGATATGAGACTAGCTTTTCACAATGGATCCTGAAGGCTGTTGAAACCTGTGATTGTATAAATGATGCATGTGCTTGAAGTGTTCAGATTTGTATCCCAAGAAGCGTATTTTATTTTATCCCAAATGAAGAATAATGTCCCTTTTCAAGAAAGCGTTACAGTCCAGAAAAGCAGCTTTAGTAAGTGCCTTACTTAAGAAGTACTTTGAAACAGCCTGGATGTTAAGTGAATATTGAAGAGTTGTTCCAAGATTYATCCCAGTTTTTTCCAGACACAGACATACTGTTGCTTTTTTTTCCTAGTGAGTTCTGTAAAATGTCAAGGACTAAAAAGGGACTTTATAATGTGTCAAGTGGTCTGKGGCTGCATCATTCCTTGATTGCAGAGGACAAAAATCACAACACTGTAAATTAAAATTTCATCTATAGATTTGGACCTTAAAAGGGACACTTTGGTGGGTTTTTTTATATACCACGTTATTTACAAGCATATTTATTTCATTAATGAAAGGATGAAGTTTTATTTTTTAGAAGATTAGAGGACAGTCCTTTTTACAATCAAATGTATGCATTCTCAGCTGTGGATACACGTGTRCACTTTATTCAGCCTTATAAACTCACATGCTAAAGTGTATGCTGGTTTTACTGTTTTCTTCCAGGGGAAGACCCTGAAACAAGGAGAATGAGAACCGTCAAGAATATTGCAGACCTAAGGCAGAATTTGGAAGAAACCATGTCCAGCCTTAGAGGGACCCAGATAAGCCACAGGTATACTGGTCTTGTGTAGACCACTAAAAAATATGGTCCATGGGAGGGTATTAATAGTTGATGAATGAATGACAGACTTGCAAGGAGAAATTAACTATGACACTAAACTGCCTTACAAACTTACATGAGACTTTAATATACTRTACTGTCAAAGTGTCTTATAAAATCATTCACAAAGACAGTTATTGTTTCATATAAATTTACTTAGAAGCTGATCAAATTTATTTTAGGTTATTTTATAAGTAGATGTTGGGAATGAGATCAAATGCAAGGAAAAATCTAAATGTAAAGAATAAATATGTCAGTGATGAGAAAAAGACACACTGGTGTAGCATTATAGTTTTGAGCTCTCCAGGTGTTGTTTTTTTCCTCTCCTTCCATTTTCTTCCACATGAGCTCCCTTTTAATTTTGTTACAGATAAGCCACTGTCTCCTGATTGGGCCCCAGGGTCTCYGCTAATTTTGTAATACACAAAATGTGTCTCAGGCATTCCATGCAAGTGATTATTTTCAATCACACTAAGTCACACAATCATATGGTGCATTTTCCAATKAAATAGTTTTCATACAGCACCTTCAGCCACAGGCACAGTTTAGCRAAGCCTTTGGGGTCAATAGTCTCTTGTTCTAATTTTGGTTAAGATACCAGGTGTTTGGCACCATTCCCACAGGTAGAGGTTATAGAATCATGGAATCATAGAATTGTTTAGGTTGGAAAAGACCTGTAAGATCACCAAGTCTAGCCATTATCCCAGCACTGCCAAGTCCACCAATAAACCCTGTCCCAAAGTGCCACATCTACGAGTAGATACTTCCAGTAATGGTGACKCCACCTCTTCYCTGGACAGCCTGTTCCAGTGTTTGACAACCCTATCCATGAAGAAGCTTTTCYTCATCTCTAATCTAAACYGCCCCTGTCACAACTTGAGTCTGTTTGCTCTTGTCCTATCACTTGTTATCTAGGGGAAAAGGCCAACCCACWTCTGACTGCAATCTCCTTTCAGGTAGTTGTAGAGAGCGATAAGGTCTCCCCCTGCGCTTCCTTTTCTCCCAGCCACTCCTCATAGGAATTGTTCTCCAGACTCTTCACCAGCTCCATTACCTTTCTCTGGACATGCTCCAGCACCTCAGTGTCTTTTTTGTACTGAGGAGCCCAGAACTGCACAAGATTTGAGGTGTGGCCTCACCAGTGCCAAGTAGAGGGGTATAACAATTTCCCTGCTCCTGCTGGCCACACTAYTTCTGATTCAAGCCAGGATGCCATTGGCCTTCTTAGCCACCTGGGCACAGCTGGCTCATGTTCAGCCACCATCACCAGAACCTGCAGATCCTTTTTCACTGAGCAGCTTTCTAGCCACTCTGTCCCCAGCCTGTAGCGCTGCATGGGGTTGTTGTAACCCAAGTGTAGGATACAGCACTTGGCCTTGTTGAACCTCACACAGTTGTCCTTGGCCTTGTTGAACCTTGCAAAATTGCCCTTGGCCTACTGATCCAGCCTGTCCAGATTCATCTGCAGAGCCTTCCTACCCTCAAGCAGATCAACACTCTTGCCCAAACTTTCTGTCATTGGCAAAGTGGCTGAGGGGGCACTCAATCCCCTCGTCCMGGTMATTCATAAAGATATTAAATAGGACTRGCCTCAGTACTGARGKCATATACAATCATGTGTGCATATRACRAAAGCACATACACACAGAGAATTTTTAAAAACTTTACTCCAGCCTTCAYTTTTCTGGATTTCTCAGGAAAGCACAGTTCACTGATTTCTCCATTCTGTTTGGCAGCACATTGGAGACAACTTTTGACAGCACTGTGACAACTGAGGTGAATGGGAGAAGCATACCGAGCCTATCCAGTCGATCAACCCCTGTGACTTGGAGGCTGGGGCAGGCCAGTCCCCGGCTGCAGGCAGGAGATGCTCCCTCCTTGGGTGCTGGTTACCCCCGCAGCAGCGCGAGTCGCTTCATGCACACAGACCCTTCTCGATTCATGTACACCACCCCGCTGCGCCGGGCAGCCGTTTCCCGCCTTGGGAACATCTCACAGATTGACATGAGTGAGAAGGGAAGTGCTGATTTGGACATAGCCTCTGAAGCTGACGTTGGTGGCTACATGAGTGAYGGAGACATTCTTGGGAAAAGCCTGAGGACTGATGACATCAACAGTGGGTAAGCAGCACTTTTTCCCCATTTGAACTAATGCACGATTGGCATGCGCAGAAGGATTTTTCTAAAAAGTTTTGGCACACAAGTAGAAGTTGCATTATAGCTGCAATATTTATATATATATATATATATATATATATATATATAAACAAACCTCTAATCTACCAGTGCTACTCTCAGCTGCCTTCAAATTCTGTCCCTCTCCTTTAACATCAAAATGACTTTGCTGTGAAGTTTGACTTCCAATATTACTTACTGGAAATTTTTAGTTGTCCTCTGAACCATCATTTTGCATTGCTTTCCCTGGGATGAGTCTTCTTTTCCTATTTTTATGTTTTGTTTGAAATGGTAGGTAAGGCATTGGATGCTGATGATGAAAATCAGTTGTTGACAGCACTGACTTTCTCTGTTTCCACTTCAGATATTGTCTAGCRTAGTTGGGCCTTTATTGCAGGTTTTAAACTATGCATATCATTTGAGCAGCAGCAATATCTTTTCATAAAAGACTAGACCAGTTACTCTCTTAGCATATCCAGGAGAGAGAATCACAATTTTTATTTTTGTTTGCTCAGTTAATAGGGGTACTGCAATTTGAGGTACTTTGAGGTACTGCATTCCCCATGTTTCAAATTAAACAATTTTTATATTAATCTAGGAACACAAGTCACTTCAGTCCTCTGTATGTTAGAGCTCCTAGAACATCATTAAAAAAGAACAACCATGTTACAGTTTTACTCAAATTACTATTCAGTGCTGGTGTAATGCTATGTTGAATAGAAGTTCCATAGAGTACCTGGTCATGTCACACCACTCTGCTTCACTCTATAATTTTAGAATTCTTGCTGTCAATCTAATCTCTTAGTTTGAAGTATAGCTGTGATTAGAGAATAGTGGGTGATGAAATTGAGTATGATACATTCCTAAAGGCAAACCTAAGTCTGTGATCAAAGCTCTCTCTAGGGTAGTGGCTCATCTCAAGCACCATCCAAAGATAGATCTCTAGAAAAAGCATCATTTTAAAGAAAGTGTATTTCTGTATCTCCCTTGTCTACTTTTGCAGTGATCTGTGTATGGAGMASTGCTGACAACATTGTCCCCAACACAGCATTAATGACTGTCAAGTAGGATGCCATATTTATGTGTGCTAGAAAAGAGAAAATACATATGGAAAATATGATACTTTAATGTCTGARCACCTCTTATCATAGAGGAAATATTAACACTGCCTTTGATAGATGCATAGTTTTATTTAAAGGGGAAAAAAGGGAATCCTTTGCAGTGCCTCATGAATTGTATTAATTAGCTTATCACATTAAAGGGTGAATATAGTCATCTTCTATGACTTTTCTTTGCATCTGTAGTAAGGATAAYTCAATAGATAGTAAGTTGCTGYGTGCTTGGTTAACATTTTTAGGTGYGGTAAATGTTAAAAACAAGTTGATAAACTCTGAAATTTCRGGATTCACTGAGGCATGTAAAGTCTTATCTCCTCTATGCCTCTTCCATTATCAGTTTAATTACTTTAAACWCTAAGGGAAAAGAATGCAGCAGTAATTAGAAGTTAGTGCAAGGAAGGCTGTTGCACTTGTTAAGTCTCTCCTTACTTATACAGGAAAGAAAATGCATATAGTCTAGATTGCATTCAAGCCACAGCTAAATTTAATATGCCATTCTAGATCTGTGGAATCTACTGGATAATTCAAGGCTAGCTAAATAATCTGTCAAAAAAAGTCTGAATTTTGTCTTTAATAAAAAGATGAATACAGTATGTAAATATGGCTATTAATYTATCTTTGAAAACAAACGTGAGGTTACCTCCTCCAAACTCCAGATACCAGAGGAATATTTTGCCAAACTGCCAGCCCATGCATTAAATGCCTCAGAGCTGTGTTGAAAATAATCACAGAAATTCATTGTGTTTTAATGCACTTGAGGTTGCCTTCTCCCATATTGCCACCCAGGACACTGTGCCTTCTCAGACTTGAATTGCCACACAGGGCTCCACTACTGCAGCTTTGCTCTCAAGACCTGCACCTGTTCAGCCATCCCAAACCACACGGATAGAGGCACAGGCAGGCGCTCCCAGAGTGCTGAATTGGCCCTCCACTCTGTCACAGATGATTTCAATTAAAGCTGCTCCCAGGAGGAGCCACGGGGAGAAGGCCAACAGAACTGATGAAGTAGCAGCCATGTGTGTGCTTTGGTTTGTGCCTGGGATTCTCTGTAGTTACTGAAGTAAAATGTTTGTGTGCTTGCACACATGCTTAGACTGAAAGATGGGTTTGTGTGGCACAATTTCATGGCTCAAGGAGACTTGTGTGAAAGATTAAATTGTGAGTAAACTCTGGGAGATCACTTGAGCCATCAGCCTAACATTGGAATTACACCTATTTCAGTAAGTCTGTATTTTATTTTGAGTAGGTTCAATGAAGTACAGTATTTTTTTTTCCTGAATACGTATGCTTCTGTGTTCAGTGCCATACACATGCATGGTCGTTCACAAATAACTTTATTCTAACTTTGTTGGTAAATTAAAATTTTCAGAAAATACTAAAGGGAGTCAGAAAGAACAAGAGCCTAAGAGGAGGAAGACAGTTTAACAAAATGGAAAGATCTTGGGGGTARGACAGGCTGGTGATGCTGCTCCATTATAAGTGCCAAGACCTCTCAGAGAGACAAGCAAACTGTAGGTAGACATTCCAGAAATCATTGGTGGTACTTGCAATTCATAAACTTTTAATGGTTCTCTAGTGAGTAAACAGCGCTATACTTACTGTTTCATTCATTAGACATTCATTATAATGTGAAGTGGTGACAATCAAGTAAAAGGAACACACATAAAAARCATTCTTAAATATTATTGTAAGGTCTTCAGTGGATATCTTTTTCATATCTGAATAATTGCATCCCAACAGGGACTACGAATTTGGGTTCCTGATCTCTGTTCCCATTTGGATAACTGCWGCTAATTTTTTTTCTTTTTAGCTGGTGTGATGTTTATAGCACCTGGCACTATTTTTTGAAAAACCAYAGTATTTAAAATGTGCTTTTGAAATTACTTGAGGGCTTCAGTCTAAAAATATTTTAGTAAAAGAGGTTGGCCTGTAAGCCATCACAGAAAAAGGAAAATGATCCCAGAAAACAGGCAGATACCAATTCTCCTGGGCACATAAAGTGGGAATATTTAGTATAAGTCTACCATCTAATAAGACAACCTGTACCTTAAACATTTAAATTTCACAGACCATTAACTTTAAAGTGAAACATGTTGCCAGATGGCTGCATTTCCCACTGATTGACCACAAATTTATTTTCAGGTACATGACAGATGGAGGACTCAACCTATATACAAGAAGTCTGAACCGAATACCAGACCTTGCTGCCTCTCGAGATGTCATCCAGAGAGGGGTTCATGATGTGACTGTGGATGCTGACAGGTAACAGTGCTTTGCTAAGTAAAAACCTGTCTGAGCTCTATAAATATTTTGCATTCTTCATACTTGCTGAAATATCACATAAGGAATAAGAAGCAAAGCTTCTGAGGCTGTGAAGTTTCTGAGCGCCCAAAATAGCAAATACCACAATGAGTGGGGAAAAAAGCAAAATTCTCACATGGAAAGGAGACTCAGGAAGAACTTTTTGCTGTAGACAAGAGAGAAAATATTAAGAAGCCCAGACCTTATTTGCAATCTTGAGCTTCTGAAATGGGACATGATTTTTACAGGTTGCCTTATCAGTTGATRAACAAAGGGACAATTCACATGGTCTCTAGGCAGCAGACAGCTTATGTGKGCCTGGTGACGTGGTTCAAARCATGCAATTGGATTTGGCTGGAACTAGAACTGTGGTCTTGTCCACCTGTTTTTCCCTKTGCAAGTATCAGAAGGAGACAGTAYCAGYAMGTGGTGAGAAGTGAAAATTGGGGGTTCTGTCCTATTGTTTGTATAGTGTGAAAAAACAAACCACTCCATCCTGCCCTTATRTATGGGTGTGAGCATAAAACCATGYTCCCGCTGCTAYGTCTGTTTCTTTTCAATAAGCRTAAAGTCARTTCATAYTGGTGGCTTGTATCCACATCTGAGAAATAAAAATTAATAACCCAGCTTTTGTAGAACTTGGAGCTGTCAGTGCTGAGGTTTTGGTCAGACCATCACAGAGATAAGGAACAGCTGTGAAATTTGGCAGCCTAAAATGTTGGGGGGTTGATTTGAGTGCCGTCATTTTAAAATCAAGTTTCTTTTAGGGGAAAAAAGAAGTATTGAATCACAAAAGGGGAAAAGGTTCATAGAGTGGTTCTAATTTTATAAACCTGGCAAATTAGTTGAAGAAGTTCTAGGATATTTACCTAGGCATGATATAATTTCTACTTTTCACATATTCTGATGAAAATATGCCTGTGACATAAGTCAGGAATAGCCTGCATTGGTCAAACAGTGCAAGCAATGCATCAGGATAAAGGACATAATTTTCATCTAGGAAACCAGTTATTTGAAAAAGAAGGTTGCTTTAGCTGACAGCAGAGCATTTTTTGACCTTGCAGGAAAACCCTGTTTTAGATAGAAATTCAAATGAACACAGATAAGTTCTTTGGAATGCAAGCACTGACGTCGTGCAAAGACCAGAGAAAGTGTACAGTAGGCGTTCAAGAAAATAATTTGGTTAGAATTCAGGCAGTAACAGAAGGAGAAAATGAGAAATGAGATGTGGGTAGGGGGRGACTTTTGTGGAGCTCTGTATGTGAGAACAGAATCCTTATGCTCAAACTGAGAGAGAGGGTGGAAAATTTAGAGGCTGGCAGTCATGTAAGTAGAGAATGTCACTAGTGCCCACGTTTTTGTGTGTCTCTCTTTTTTCCCTTGGGAGTGAAGTTATTAGAGCTCTTCCCACCATGCAATATTCACACCCAGGTTTCAAACCACGCAGATTTCCCCTAGGGAAGACAAAAAAAAAGAGGTCCAAAATTAGGGATTTCTTTTACTTTTTCTTTGTATTCCTCAAGCTCTGGATGCCACTCAAACACTGGATGCCTGTTTGTCTTAATAGAGATATTTTCTGTACATTGTGCAGGTACRTACATATTTTGCAGGGAGTCTATCATCTACAAATGTGAGGTAGAACTTTCTCCAAGTAATGACTGCTTTCCCTTACACAAAAAAAGAAAGCTGGATTCCTATGTTCTTCTAGATCCTTTGAATGAGGTTTCACGAAATATACTGTGTTGATACTTAATCAAAAGGTTTGTCATAATGCACAGGCAGGAGGTATTTAAATTATGGCTATTCAGRCAATTCTGGCACTCTCTGACCTTTCAATACTTTATTTTTACAAACTTAATCATTATTCGTGGACATAGGGTGGAGGTTATTTACATATAAGTGTGTGTTTTTCCTTGAGAAACTGGAAGTTGTTTTGTTTGTGCTGATGATCATGAAATACTTACCAAAAATTGGTTACAAAAAAACCCTATGGTAGGGTATTTATGATGATCCTCAAGAATGTGTGCCACATTTATGATGGGAAAGTTTCAGTCCTTCACAACAGTGTGGTTCCTTAAGATTCAATCTCATCTCACATGGCCTTTTGCAACAAAAAATAATAGGGTTTGTGTCACAGCTTCAAGGCATGCCTTGCCAGTGGGATGATGAACTTCTGTGGAGGATTATTGTCCTTACTGTCATCCCTGTAGATATTTGAAGGACRTATGCATTTCCTCTGTGGTATCATTACTTTTTAATAATCAGCATGATCTGCCCTTGCCTTTCTGTYGTACAGGACTCTGCTGGCATCTCTTTTTGGACAGAAAATAGATGATGTGCTGCAAATATCTGATTTGCATTACCAAGCAGGAGAGAAGTTTTGGTATTTTGTCCATTACTAGAGGCAGCAACTTTTGCTGACAGCAATCCCATATTCATGAAAACTCAATCTGGGTTTTCTTTGACAATTTAAGTTGTAGCTTTTGCTTATATTTTAAAATTTTTTCTCCTTGTGAGCTGGCAGTACAATATTCTTTAGAGATGTGGGCTGATATCTCTAAGGGTCATGCCATTTCTGATAGATTTATACTTTCAGATTCTCATTTCCTGGATCATGTAAAAAGACAAGCAGGTCCCCAGTGTGATGACACTAAATTGGTYCAGATAGCACCTGTATCTCCACATCTTGCCAAAAGAGCAAAGGATGAAGGATTTCCATGTTGGAAACCTAGCCCAAGAGAGCTCATCCCCATAATAGCATAAAATTGCTCTTTGAACATCTTCATAAAAGTTAAATTCACGAAGTCAACATAAGCAAAGGCTTAAGTGTTGCTTCCATACTTCTCTATAAAGCCCATTCGTGCAGAAAGTAATACAGCAAACTTGCTTATTCTGTGAAAGGAATTGCAAAGGCTTAAAGGACACTGGCAAAATCATATATCAACAGTTATTTAATTGGGTGGGGTTTTTTGTTCGGTGATGGGGTTTCTTTGTGGGTTTTTTTTCAATTTGGACACTTTTTTTTTTTAATAAATGCCAATTTCTTTCAATTTATCTTCCTTCAATTACCATAAGAAATTAATCAGAGAGGGAGATGGATTTTCTGTATCGGATGTAATACCGGATATGGCTAAGAATATTCTCAGTGGCGTTACRTTCATTTATTGTCTTTTCTACTTCCTCTGTGGTTTAGCATTTGCCTCCTGAGACTTGTAGAGGGAGTATTTGAGGAAAATTCTTGGAGTTCAAAGCCTTTTTCAAAGTAAGATGAGCCAAAAGAGATTAGATATAAGCACACAAAATGAATTATGTTCTTCAGAAGAATAAAGTTTGTTGCAATGTAAGTTGTAATGTTTCCAAACCACCCTGTGATGTTCATGAAAACTGTTAAGGAAGTTTAAAGTAAGCCCTGTTAAGAAGGGAATATAGCTCCACTAAGTTCAAACATTGTCCTTCTGCTCTCTATACCTGCAGAATTTAGTGCAGTATGTCATAAGCCACAGTTTTCTTCACCTTCCATCAGTCAACATRTATTGTACAACCACTTTCCCTTCACATCTATTGAATGCAGTATTCTTTCTTTTTCAYCTTTTCTTTGGATGAAACTGAAAGTGTTAAAGTTTATGCTGCTTAGTGTGCTTCTATCATGACCCACTTCAGCTAATTTGCTGTTGCATTGAATCTGAGCCCCCATAATACAGAGTTTTTATGCATAAGTATTCTCCTAAATGCTTCCACCATCTGCCACATGTGCAGAAGATTTGGCAGTTATCTTCGACTAGCTCAGGCTGGCCTATTTGTTCTCAGCCAAACCATAATCACTATAATACATTATTAATTATAATAAAATAATTCCAGATTTTGTCTGTAGTTTATCAGCTAACTTCCTGCATGAATGACTATAGGTCTTCTTCTGGTGTTTGTCTGAGTAGATGAGCTTTGAGTTGGAATACTGTGCTTTTGAAAAAGAAACTTTTCCAGAGTTCAATAGGTGTTGAACTGGGAGCTTTTCATAGGGTTGGTTGTATCAGAAAGGCTGAGACACCATGAACAGTAACTTGAAATTCAAATAGAATACAATGCCTGTTCTCATACTATCCAGTTTTAGAAGCACATTGAAATTCCTGCTGTCATTTGGAATTTACCCCATTGGGATGTTGCTAAATGGAGGGGCATACTTTACATTTTGCCTGTCTATCCAGGTGATTCTGTGTGATGTGTGTTTCATCACTGTACTAATTGTGTGTTTTCTGCTATGTGTCTCTCCAGTTTGGTATTGATGTGATCATTTTTCTGCCAAGTTGCAGCTATTACTTGTTCAGTTTGCTGCTTCTGGTTGTAGAGTGGGATTTACTATGGATAAAGGAAATRTATATGCCATAGTATTGAACTATTAACTGGGTGCACATATTCAGCCCCCTACCCTTTCCTTTGCCTGCCAACATTTCAGGTCTCTCCAATGCTGTGGGTACCTGYTTATTGTCTATGGCAATAAATACAATATCCATCCCACAGATATGAAATAATAAATAATAAAACACAGAAACAGATACACCTTCTTCTTGCTGTCTAAGGTCTTCTTGGGCAAGACTGAGTCTTGCTGTGAAACTACACTCTGTAGGGAGGCTTCCAATGTCTTTGCATCTGCCTTCACCACTCAGTATGCCTATGACTGTTACTCTGTTCACTGTCTAAAAGGTCGTTGTAGGGCTAAAGTCAGCATGGTTCATATAATTGTGTGATCTATGATCATTTTCTTGGTTGTGATTTTACAGTATTTGTAAGTTCTTAGGRTATTGGAAAAAATTTAAATATCTATACCTTGCTCTTTTTGCAGTTACTATTCAAACACCTACWGAAGCCGTAATTATAGAATCTCTCTTGTGAAGCAATTTAAATTTTAAAGTGTTTKTACTATTATTGTTCTGTTCTATACTTTTAATCTTCTCTAATTTCTTTTCACAGCTGTTGCTGTTAACATTTCCCACCATTTACTTGTTTATTATTCTCAAATGATCCTGCATTTTCATAGTCTCTGGTGTAAATCTTTCCCCATCTTGGCATCTGCTAGRCTATCAAGAAAGTTACTAGTTGGAAGTATCTATTTCAATGTGTATCTCAGCTTTTATTGTTTCTGCAAAGTATGGATGCTAAATTTAAGTACCTAAAGCATAAATAGGTGTTTTTCCATGCATGAAGGGCAGAATAATTGTGTSAAAAGGAGCACTCCTGGAGTTTTGGCTCATTATGTTGTTAAGTATTCAGAACTCTTTGAGGATGAATTTTCGAAAGCATAATKAGAAATAAATTTTTCAGCAATATGATTTTGTACAGCATTATTAATTTAGAAAGAATGGTATTTGTATTATTTGTTTCTGGTCATGCTTTCAAAAGTCAGGATTTGGACAACACAAATACGCAAAGCAACTGGACTTTGATCTAATTTTGTGAAGTTCATCCTTCCTTKCTTGTTTTAAGCATCTACTGTAATTGCCCATAGAACCACAAAMCAAAACATGGAGACATTTACCAGCTGTGTGGTTTTAGGTTCAGATACTACATTAATATCCAKGACATAAACAAGCTGCATTGTTAGCATGCTGCTATTAGTATGTTGATCTGTCATGATCCTGCAACATGATGTCTGCAGACACATTTTCTTGCAGCCAGCTTACAGAAGAAAATCACACTCAGAAAAGGCAAATGTGAATGGCAGATGTTTACCTTAAAACAAGACCAGGCTGCAGGTGACAAATTAAGTTTTCTCTTTTTAAAGTTTTTATTAAATAAAAGAAAGAGGGACAAGTMGTTTCAGTTTCGATTAAAAAGGAATTATTAGAAATGAGTATTTAAACTTTTGCAGGAATACAAGACAAGTACATTCTCATGCAATGCTAAATGAGCTGAACAGTTTGCTGTAGGTTTGTTGAACCAAAGCCTGCCTCTTTACAGATGATACATATAATATCCTCTTAAATGTACTTTTTAAAAGTGGATAGTATGGAGCTAGGTATTATATATATATTATATAATATACATATTATATTATATTATATATATAATATATATATACTAATGACATGTGGTTTGTTGGCATTTCTGCTTGCTTCAAAATTTGGTTTAATACTTTAAAATCATTTGAAGTGAGGCAGGACTTTATCTTTTATTAACAGATTTCTAATGCTTCACTTCRGGCAAAATGTAGATGGTTTATTTTGATTGCARTCTACTTCTGAAGAGAGTATCAATGTATTTAATAAAAGCTTTCCAAGACTCAGCTTACAGTTTCAGCAGCAGCAATATTATGGTCCACTGTACTTCATTGTTACCAGCAAAGACAACTGTACTGCTTCTTTGTGTTAGAATACAAATGGGCAACATGATTTAAATCATTAACCAAAATACCCCATGCTCAAATATAAAATTAAAGAACTCGAATCTCCCATGTGATACCTACTTGAGTCCTGAAGTCAAGAAACAAATTAATTTCTTTMAAATGTCTTGATTCATTTGATGGCTGGAGGAAAACAAATATTTTCATTTTATTCTCCTACATGGCTATTTTTAAAAAAAATCATATTGAAATTTGTAATAAAACAGCTGCAATTGATATTACAGTTGTAAAATTAACCCGCTCGTGATATTTTGGATGGAAGCCTCATAAGACTGAATATAAAAACATGAATTTTGATGATTTATTACTGRAGATAAAGCAGCTCATGATTCCTAAGCTGTCTTTTGTTCGAAATCGCCTGAAAGATTCTTATTTCTTGGTTAAGTCATTTTTTAAAGAGCTGTTGCATTCCAGACTGAGGTAGTTGCATGCTTATCAAATTAAACATATGAATTATAAGAACATTTCAGTTAACCCTTTCATGGAAAGCAATTAATTTTTATCACTATAAAAATAATTTGCCTTGGATTTATTAGGTATAAGTTTACTTCAAATAAAATACGAGTTTGGCAACTTAAGCAGACCTCTAGAACAATGAAAAATAGGTAAAAATTTAGAGTCCCATTGTGATGGATTTTTTACGTGTATGAGATGTTATGAGAAAGGAGTTAAATAAACTGTTGTTTTGTTTACAAAAACACCTGTACTTTCTCCTAGCTGACAGGTGGAAAAAACAGTTAAGTGAAAGGGAGAAAAAATTTAAGTTAAACTAAGCGTCTAAAGTGCAAGTGCACTTTGCTGCCCAGGCTGTAGGGCTACTTACAGTGCACAAGAGGAAAATTGAAAGGTTTAGACTTTTTCCTTTGCTATGTGCTGCTCTTGGAGCAAAATAGTGCTACTGTGTCCTGGGCCTCCAGGAAAGCAGCAATGTTCAATACATTYTGGAATTGAAATTGCATTGCAAGGYAACTTYATCATTAATGCTTAAAGATAGCTTGTATCCAGAGGAAAATTGGTCATGGGTTATCTATGATAAAATAAGATTAAAAGAAGGATGTCTCTAAAGCTGTGCAGGTTAAAAAACATGGGAGCCTTTTATTTTCCTTGACGGAGAARTAGACTTTGAACACTGTAGGCTGGCTAAAGACTGTGTTCAAAGGGAGAGAACATGAAGGGAAAGCTGGGAAGAATACCACGTGGCTGACAACCTGTCAGTCAGTGCATAGAATACCCTGTGCTGCAGGCTGCCTGCTGCAGAGCACAGCATGTGTTGACCTTCCCTCTTGGAAAAAAATCTCTCTATTTGCTTATAACAACATTTTATTACTTCTAAATCTTAACTATGTCACCTCTAAATCTTTTGATGGAGAGAGAAAAAGACAAGCCCTGTTCTCCAAGTACTGTTGTGGAGGCTTCCTGCCCCTCCTGAGCTCCTTGTGACAACCTCAGCTCCACACAGGGAAATGTTTGGTGCAGCAATATGCTAGGAGTTTGTTTTCTTTTGAAGTTACAGCACTAATCTCATCTGTATCTAATTATTARAATATTAAGTCTTCAAAGATTTCCTTTGTAAACAAAAGATTGTCATAACAATTTAAGCAGGATCAGATGTGTAAATTTAGACTAGRACCCTCAGTGAATTTTACAGTTGTTTTTTTTTGCAAAAGTATACAATGCACTTATAATTCAAACCTGCTTAGTGGATTGAATAATCTAAAAGAATCTAAAATACAACATGTGAAGGAGATTTTAAAACCAGATTTACCTAATCTAATTTAACTTAATAAATAAACTTTTAATCTCTTACCTGTGTGCATTAGCTTTAATTTCTGATGTGCTAAATTTYCCCTTTTATTTCTTTTGAATGCATTACACTCTAGTATGTTTCATAGTGCAGAATAGAATATAATATGGATGCTAACCCTATCATCTGCTGTGCCTGTAAATTCATAAAAGCAAAATTACTTTTTTGCAGTTTAAATACATATGTAGTGTGGGAAATAATTGCATTGCCCTGGAAAGTGCAATAACTCTTAGGACAGGTGWTTTTCATTCCTCAAAGTTTTCTATCTAGAAAAAATCTTATTGATATAAACTAGTGTTTTTTATGTTTAAATACCCAATAGTTTTTGATCAGACGCTAAGTATACTGGTTTAAAAGTGAAATCAGGGTATTTTAAATGGATATGAATTCAGCCAGTCTCTRGAAAAGAAACTACAGAGTCAGAAAAAACTAAGTTATGTTGGATATCTTCTGAGAGTTTATCAGTGAACAGATTYGGACTGATAGCCAGGACATACAAGCTGAAATTTTTTAAATTCAAACCAGAAATGCAGACACAATTCTAACAACACTGTAAGCTTTAGAAACMAGATATAAAGAATAAAGGTACTTCATGTTTTAAAATCAAGCCTAGATCTTTCTCTAAGATATTTACTTGCTTWTTTAAATACTAAAGAAGACAAAATTTAATAAGTGGTCTTCATCTGGGGTGACTGGAGGACATCTAATGCTTTCTGAGAAGCCGGAGACAAGCAAAGGTGTAAAATCTTTATGATTCATGACCATCTGGGAGTCCTTATCTCTGTTGGCTGCACTAGGAACATGGSTAGACATCTTGCTTTTGGGTTATATTAAGATGAAGCATAACTGCTTTGAAGAATTTTTAAAAAAGTAATTTTTATAATTTTAAATAAAATAAATTCTAGTAGAGCATTGCAGTGAAGTGACAGCCTGTCACCCAGCGATAGTTACTTAGTGGAAGGAGTTACCTTTCAAGGTTTTTTAGAATGATTTTCCTAAAATGGAGTCTTCCTCTGTATGTCAAAGTTACTGAAAGAGAAATCACCATGGTTTTTAAGGCTGAAGACTTATTCTTTTTMTTCTTTGCATTAAAATCCTTCCCCTTAATGAAAAGAGTTGACTCGGTGTGCCACTTATGACCCAAACTTTCTGATGCATAGTAAATAACTGTATTTGCTCTATTTTACAAGTCTTTTTCCTTTGTTCAGCACAGAATGAACTTTATGATCCCTTCTTTTCTACATCTTTCTAATCATTTAAATTATTGATACCAGCCATACTCTTGAGAAATTGATTAATATCCAGTGGATAAACTCAATGCAAAATCATGTAGGAAAAATAATTTTGTGTATTAAAAGTAATAGATGTTGACAATGATAATTCAGAGCCTTCCAGATAAATTTTGAAACTTTATATCSTGACTAGATTTTTAACAGCTTTCCCTAAACAGCTTATTTTCAGTAAAATTATCCACATATGTTCTTTTGAAATGCATCTGTTGGATTGGAAATGCTGGAAACTTTAAGGCWATTGGACTTGTGTGTATGTGTGTCATTCCAGCCAGCCACTGAATTTTTGAGTAGTGGTAAGTGAGCCCAGATGACTCTAAATCAATTTCTGCAACTTTCCAGTGTGGGCAGTAAGAACATCACAGAAAGCCTACATCACAGAAAATGTATGATAGATAGTTTATTAATTTTGGGTTGCTTGGTGGTGTTTTGTCAGCTTCTTGGACTCACTGCAGCTATTTGGTCCAAGTCAGCGCAAAGGCAATAAATACTGAAGGTAATTGGTCAGCARTGCCACTTGTAATTTTGGTCCTCAGTCTGTAGTGGGTTTGACTAATGCTTATTGAGGTARCCATAAATATTTCCTTGAAAAGAGCTCCTTTCCTTTAGCTAGCCTGACTCTGCTACAAGGGGAACTGAATAACGTGGTATTTGCTGTCTTAAAGCTGCAAGGAAATTCTCCTATTTGTGCTACCAGTTTCTGAAAAACCACCTTCTTGTATTTGAGCAGCTTTTGTGCGTTTTGTTCCTGTTATTTACAAGGAGAAGCTGGGATAAAAGCCTGAGATAAATCCTAAGAAGACTAATCCAACTTAAGTATCTCACACCTGGTTTTATAGGATTTTTATTTGAAAACCTGAGCTGAGTTATCAAGAAATAAGCACCATATAAAAAGGAAAAGTAGGAGAATCTAAGCAAAATAAATAAGAATCTTTTGATTAAAAAAAAAAAAAGAAAGAGAATTTTAAGTAACCTGATAATTTCAGGATGGCTTGCACTATGGAGGTTGAAAAGCTATAAATAAAAATAGATTTTCAGAGGGCAGTGTTAAATCTTTGCATGTTTACTATTCATCTCTGGGCAAACAGAGATGTTCCTGAGTGAACTTTAAACAACTGAATCTTTCCCAGCTAATTGTCTTCTATTTCACCTTTGAATGTTTTTCCAAAATATTGTTTGCAGAAGTGTGCCATAATGTAGAAATTATGCCGARCATGTTGTCAGGTCTTTCCGAATGGAACATGATTAGATTCAAGAGCAGGATGCTTAAGCTGTAGATTTAGCAAATTACATTATCTTTTCATTTGACCCTGTAGAATTTCCTCAAGAGAAATTTGTGGATTAATGTACATATCATATAAAGGCATATGTATTGAAGAAAACTCAGTTAGAAATGAATGTTATTCTTCCTCCATGTCTTTTTTCTGATAGGAAAATAAACCCCATTATGTTGAACAGCTATGATTTTAGAAGRTGTGGATCAGTATGATGAGAATACTGTGGGTCTCTAATGGATTTAAACAGCCTAACTTTTTTTATGTGTATTTTACTAGTCAGTCCCAGTGAAAAAGATGAAATAGCTCCTGCGCTTTCTTCCTAGTGCATACCCTACATGCAATCCTGTATTTGCCATTCAGAGCTTCCCAAAAAGGATTTATTGGCACACTAAATACTCTTTACAGATCACCAAAACTGCTTTCCTGAGCAGTTCTTCAAGATGGGTATATATTAAAAGGGCAKTCAGAAAGTGACCTGGTGGCTGGGTGGGCTAAACCAGGAGCAGGAASCTTCCAGAGAGACAGCAGGGTAAGGCCTTCATCATTAAGAAGTTGCAAACTGTGTTGCTAATTATGTATCAAAGCAGAATTATCATACATCTCCTAACACCTCAAGGTCTTCTAAAGAGACTGCTGAAACTGTGCAKAAAAGATATCAGAAGGGTACTGAGGAGACTGCTGTTCTCAACAGTGCTCCTAGCATGACAAACACAATGTGTATGCCTCTGTGGCTGCCCTTCTGCTCTGGTTAGTATGCCAGCAACATTAGACCCAGCAATATCATCATCCAATTCAACTGGGATATTCTCAAATTATTTTATAGCCTGTTGACTAAAAAATAAAAGCAAGTATTTATTTTGAATTTGGCTTTAGCATGGATACTTTGCCTTCTTTTAGAGAAACGTGATTGGCTTTTTGTTGCAGAGGATGTTGGGCAGGTGCAGAGAGAGCCCTAAGCATCCCTGCAATGCTGCTGGTGGCTCAGAGGGGCCTAAGAGCTCAGCAGAGGTGGTGTGGTTCCCTGAGCTTCATGCCTCAGCACCTGCCAGTTGCTATGTGCAGCCAAATGATTGCTGAAGAACCCATTGTGATGTTCTCAATTACAAAAATAATTTCATTAATTGYCAGTTATCCCCAGGTTGTGGAAATAGAAATGTGGCCTGGAGGCATCAATATATTCTATGTGCAGTTGGGATGGAACAGGGAATTTGACCTGCATTAGTTGAGTATGTAAAGCATAAATAAAGTACATGAGGAGAACTGTGTTAAGTCAGATAAATCACTGCTTATTGTGTCAGGAATGGAAAGACATCACAATAGTACTTCTGAGTAATACCCTATAGTGGCAAAAAAATTTTTGATAGTTTTTCTTTGTGCTACAATTTCAAAGTTCTTTGATATATATTTAGCTGCCAGTTTGTAATAAAGGCTGTGTGTCATTTCCATCAGGACTTCGTGCAAGCCCTAGGAATCAGCCACCTTCATATTCTAATCAGAGTAAGATCTCATGAAGCTAGTATCAGAGGCTTTATAAAAATGTATGGCAGCAACAGTTTTGAAGAAAAAAAAATACGTAATTGAAGGTGTGGTGTGCTACAAGTTCCAGTCTTTATACATCAATTCACATTAATGCTCAAGTTGCTTTAATTTTCCATTAGTTAAACAAGGGAAATACTTATTTTATTTCCCTCATTTTGTGCATTTTCATTTTTGTGTTGTTAAAGGACTTATTTTTGGCAGAGACAAAAAATAATTTGTTGGACAAGAACATACAGAATCATTCATGCATTTCCTGAAAGCTAGTATTATGTTATGTTTCTCTATGAAGCTCTTCCATCTACTATTTTTCTGTAAATTCCAAGGGAAATCTTAATTTATTTTTTTTTTATTGTTGTGGGTAAAGCAATGATTTCTTAAGAACAAACTTYTGGCAGAGTTTTAATTTCTTCTTGTTGGAGGTGGATTTTTTAAAATAAGGAGCTACTTCAGTAATTTCTGAATCACTGCTTATTTAAAGTTAGACCCCCTTCCTTAATGGRTTTCTCTTCCTAGTGCTAGTTTTTTCTTCTGATATTTTTATAAAAGCCTTCTGTATTCCCATTTGRGTAGCAGTACTTCACAGTGCTTCTCTGGTCTTATCTCTTGCCTGCAAGACTTGTCTGACTCCATATTACTAATTGGTTTCCTTCCCATTTTTCTTCTACAAGAAAGGACTTTTTTAACCTTTGAACTTTTAACTCAGTTTGGTCATTTCTTTTTCCCTGCATTTTTCCTTTTCAAGCAGTATTGAATTCCATTGCACCTCCTGGGGTGTCTTTTAAGTTTGACCAGCTTTCCTGTATTCCAGTAGATATGTTCTTTGGGTTTGGKKTTTTTTCACTTTTCCAGCTAGTTTCATTCTTATACTCAACATCTGTTGGTTTGGTTTGCTTGTTTGTTTGACCAAAGAAAAATGTATCAAGCTCTTTCCTCTAGTTGCACATTTCTAGAATAGACTATAATTCAAAATAGGCTCTGATTCTCCATTTCAATAGGTATTTGATTCTATGAGTTACTCAGCAATTAGCTATAGGCCTTTCCATAGTTATCCCCTCTTTTAAATGTATTGCCACAGTGTTTTTTATGGTGAGATTGTAGCTCACCAATGGTTCAATTTTGAAATTTCACTAATTTTTTTGTCCCTTTCTATCTCTGCAGTAAATATGGGAGCTTACTTTTGCTGTTCAGTTACATTTATGAAGATGATTGCCATTTAATTTCTGGATTGGTTTTGTGGTCTCAGCTTTTTTACCACTGTACCAATTTTCAATGGCTCTGTCCTCTTCCAGCTTGTCTTTCAATCTCTTCTAATATCARAGTAAACTTAAGTGATAAACATGGCTAGACTTCGGGAGAGAGAAACAGTAGTCAAAAATGAGAAACTGCAAAAAGTTATTTTCAGCATTCAGTTTGGAAGAAAGTCTTGTCCATACTGCTGCTGATGTGGAACATTCATACATTTATTTCRGCTTTGCAAAGTGGGTGGTTATAAACATGACAGCCAAGAAGTCTGGAGTGTGAGAGGAGGACAAAGTTTCCCAAGACGGCAGAGACTTTATTAATGGCAACACACTTTAAATGTTTTTGCTGTCTGTGACTATATTTTTATTCCATCTGTTACGTGCTAGCCTGCTCTCCAACTCGAATATTTTATCTCTAAATGTAGAAAGTAGGGAAAGTATTTCATTGTAATGGGGAGCTTTTAAGTTGGGATTTTTTGGTCCTATATAGTGAAGCCATTTGTGGCCATCTTCCATCTTTGTTAGTGGCTCACCTCTGAAGCTTAGTAGTCTAGCTGGAGTAATTAATTAATAGGCTAAAAGAGGTGTGCTATATTGCTATGTCTTCTTCAAGATTTCCAACTGATAAAGGGCTTTTTAAATTTGTTTTGGTTTGGGCATGGGGTTGTTATTTTTGTTTGTGTGCACAGCCAAGCAGTAGCCCTGCTTTTTTTGTCTTCTCTGGCTTTAGCTCAAGATGACATTTATGGGAGATGAGAGAGCTTCAGGATGCTGGGGTGAGATCCTGGGTGATTGGCTGCCATTTGGCAGTGATTTACTAAAGCAGCTTGCCTTATCTCCCTGACTGTGATTGTGGTACATTTACTGCTATAAACACAGATAGCCAGAGGTSTCATTACCTTCTCAGCAAAAGTTTGTGGTGTCATAGACTTGGTCGTTCAAGTTCAAAGCCTAGAGAATTATTTAATTTGAAATATGAACCATTGATAAGTTCCAACTAAGCTGTGGAAGCAATCAGCCATTTTGGATGCATGTAGCCATTTGTATAATTTAAATGCAAAGTCTGTTTTGCTTTCTCAGAGAAAATAGCATATGTTTTATAGAATTTTTGGAAAAGAATGAATATGCTCTGGGTTTCAGCCAGCCTCTTTGTATGATGTGCAGGTGCTTTGGGACTTTAATAATTAGAGGATCTAATAAAAGAATCAGAGGCTAAACCAGGAAAATTACTACAACGTGGGTTCTCTTTGCCATTACAAAACCCRATCTTTCCTGTTTATCCTAATACAAAATTGGAAACTTAGAGGTGTATTTCAGCSCAAACCTACAGCAAACACATAATGGAATTGATGGAACCATTAAATCATTATTAAGTGGCCTCTATTCCAAGTTGCCTTGATTTAATTGCTTTACTTCAAAAAMTAAACACCAAAATCCCAAACCAAATAGTAAGCTATAATTGAACAGGCAAGCAGAGCAAAGGTGTGAAGTTCCTGGGTTAATACTATGTCACTTACTGGTTTTAACTTGTCATAGTGCAGTAAATCTATATGGACTGTTTCCTTTTCCCTAGGCTGGCTGAAGAAATGGGTCTGCTTTTTGTTATAGGCAACTTTTCAGAAGGCAAAATCATGACTTTACCACATGCACCCCTGAGTCACAAAAGATTTGAACAAACTCAAAGTGTGGTAGTCCTGGTACACACCTGTGAGTCAGTGTCTGTGTGTGTGTGTACAGTGAGGGATCAGGTTCTTGGTGGAGGAAGAAGGGGTGTTCACAAGATGCACTGCTTCTTCATGCTCTCACCATCTGTGCTGGCTCTTTGCCTAAGGCTGGTTGACTTTGAATATCACCCTGAAAATGGATGGGTGTTGGACTAAGAGGTTGTGACATTAAGTGGTTAGCAATGACACAGCATGATAAGTTTTTAGCTCTTGAAGGATAAAGTATAAGGCTTGTCTTAGGAAGGTAACARATAAATAATGACATTGTGAGCCAAGGAGAGAAAAAGGCAGTGAAAATGTTCTCCTAGTGATTATAGATATGTACTCCAAATAATTACGGATYGAGTAAGATTATTTATCAAAGAATTTTGCAAAGGTGTATTAGGTTCCAGAAGCTATTTTGGCTCTTCCGGTCTGATGAACTAGATAATTAAAAATTTACTCTGACAGTGTTGTTTGGATCTGYTAATAATTTGCCAATTTCTGCTTGACAGCATAGTGCTGTATTCTAGACCTAATTTACAYTATCTTTTACTGTATATTTCAGAAGTAGAAATGAGTGAACAGCATATGCTGATACTTTCTTTTTGTTATAGTTACAAAAGAAGGAAATATTCTATTATCCCTCTGCCATCACCAGTCTTAGGAAGTATCCAGTATTTAATATTTAATATTTTTATCTACATGTACAAACATTCCCTGATACTCTGAGCATCTCAGTGCTGAGTATTTTCCTTATTTTGAAATCAAGGAAACAGAAGAAAAAAAGATATTTTTTGTCTTTAAAAACTGAAGTACGAAGCCTGCTGGTTTTGTAGACTGGCTGTCAACCCTTTTAATCCTCCAGAGTTAAGTTTTCAAAAGTCATATACCCCTTTTTCCTCAAAGCATCTGTACATTACCTGTGCTTTATTTCTACACTGTAAGAAGGTATTCTTTTCATTAACTGTAATAGATCTGCTCTTTGCAGCCTTACTGCTCATGTTATTGATTAGGCAAACAACTTCTGTCTGGCTTCTTCATCTGCTTCTTTGCTCAGTTTTTGCATGTGGTCACCACTGATGCTTCTGTGCTTATGTTTTTTCTTCCTTCTGTGTCCTAAACGCTATGGGAATTATAAATATTCTGGAACAAAAATTCTAGTTGCATGTTGCTCCAGTGTGCAGRGGATGTATTCAACTAAAATATTGAGTATTATTTCTAGAGGATACCATAAYACATCTGATGGTAACCATTAGTACAGATCATCTGCAACAACCCCAACAAAGTTAGCTGTACAGCCATTATTCAAATTCAGTTTAAAACTTCACCTAATTTTATTCCTTAATGATTCAGTCATGCTGGGCATTGTTCCCTTTCAGCAGAATTCTTCCTTGAAATGGCATGCCTAAAATAGATWGAATATAACTGTTCATGAAAAGATTAATTGAGGGTATTCTGTACTGAGATAGTAGGACTATGAAATTAGTGACTTGGATTGGAAARCCCCTTTGTTTCACCAYGTAGTCTAATTCAGCACTGTTGCTARATAACTACATTTGGCTGTTCTCACTTGAATATGCTATTTCCCATAGTWAAGATTTTATGTTATGCCCAGAGCATCTTGGTAAATTGGCTCTTCTCACTGGGCTGGGTTTTTATATAGGTTTTCTCAAATGCAATAACATAAAGTACTAAAATAAAAATTAGMAATAAATACTAGAAGGCAAGAAATTGCAAGGAATATCTGWGAGAGAGCTATCAGAAAAGAAGTCAGAGCATAAAAGGTAAAAAAGCAAAGCAAAGTAATATTAGAGCCCAGAGTCAATAATATAAAGATCATGATGGAATAAAAAGAGTAACAGATTTCATAATCTTACTAATAGTGCATTAGAACCGAGGCTTTTATCAGATAGTAATGTTTATGTCCACTTTGATAAAGTATTTATTGATTTTCTTCAAGGCAGTGGTTGATTATAAAGGTAAAATTAGCACTTGGTACAATGACAGAGAAAAATGTTCCTCGATAACTTTATTATCTGATGTATCTGGACAAAAAGAATCCAAGCATTTTGAAAGGAAAAGCAGGAATACACTTTAAAATAATGCTCAGTGAATTCTCTAAGGCAGGAAGTTGGTAATAGTCAATTTAAGAAAATAAATGCAGAACCATACAATGAGAATACAACCCACAGGGAATCAAAAAGTAATTATTTACTAATCCTTATGCTTTATGCAATAAATTCAAGTATATATTATTTACATAATCCTCACATGTGAAGAAGGCCTGCTATATTTGACAAACAGCCACAATGTGATGAAAGAGAAAATGCCAAGCATATTTCTGCCTTCTGTAGAGCTACTCCCTTGCATTTGCTTTAGTTTTTTGGAAAAATCTATTTTTTAAACCTTTCAATACTACCTCTTACTGATAGTTGATTTCTCCTATAAATAAATGGAGGCCTCCTAGACCTGGCACATGAGAACTCAGAAAGAGCTCATTATCTAATCAYGGAGAGGAATCTCCTGGCTCACTTTGTGGTGTTACAGAACTGTGTGTGCACTGTAGGTGGTCTACCTATTAAATGCTAACCCTCAGAGCAGGTTGTAATAAACAGTTTGCTGAACAAAATAGTTAACCAAAATGAGATTTAGCAATTTGAAAGCTCTTTTTGGCACATGAACCACAAAGAAACAGGAGAATTATGTTATTTCACAGTGATGGTTGTCACWGGAGACATTTTTAATATTCATTGCGCTGTTAATATATCACTAAGCTAATGGAAATATTAATAGAATAATGAAAAAATATTCTCTATAGTARCAGAAAAATTGTTGAGTTCTCATCCATCAAACATCTGAATATCAAATTAAATTAGAGCATTTCATAGTAAACTGATTACAAAACAGTGAGAATGAAGATAGGTATAATAATTCAACTTCGACCAAAATGAGATAAATTTTCCAGAGTGCTGTTTCCAGATTCCATTTTTCTGCCGGCAGTTTCTTGAAAATAACTGCAGCTACTTCTTTAAAATCTTTCCTTTTAATCAATATTTTTTACTGCAGTTGAGATTAGGTTGTTCATTGTAGTGACAACAATGTCGATGAACTCATTTGGCTTTAATGATTTGATTCTGGCAGCAGCTACTAATTCTGCTTACCAGGATACCTAAGGTTTTTGTACAAAGGTTAAAGATAGAAGAGGCTCCTGGGACGGCTGACAGGGTGGATTAGTGCTGCTGAGCCCTGCAGGAAAAGGTCACCACTGCAGTACACAAAGGAGAGTTGTCACTGGGGGAGGTGAAGTCACAACTAGCCTACAAAGACAGCTTTGGGTTTGAGTAAATTAGGCATTGGCAGGAATTAGTAGGATTTGGTTGTTCTCTCCTGCTTATCTTTGCTTTTGCCTATCAACACTGCTTCTAATCTTCACTGCCAGGCAGCCATCATGTAAATGGGACTGTCAGCTGTTCTTCCTTCTCTCTCCATCCAATATTATTTGTTTGTGTCAATTCCAAATAGAACACAGCACTTCTGGCTGAGCAAGGGGAAATAAAAGGCCTTTTTTCTACTGGAAGAGGAGCTATGGAAGGTTGCTCTTGGGTTATAATTTATTTTTGAAGTTGCATACAGTATTCTACTCTCATCTATGTCTCACTGAGAATTCATGTTCAATCCTAATAATGTCTGTGTCCCACTTTCAGTAAGAGTAACTGAAGATCTCATTAGTTAGGACTTTACATGATCAGTTGTTAGGGCRTAGGTTCTGGACAGATTCATAGGACTGTGTAGCATGTCATGGCCTTAGGAGACAATTTCTTAGTTGCACAAGGTAATTTTGACTATAAAATATGGCTTGCTAGGAAAACARTGGCTCAGCTGTTCACCCTGAAATGTCACACAGTTTCAAAGGCTTATCTTTCACAGTGCTGCATGTTGTGAACTTACTAGGTTCTACATTGAAGCCTGCATACTCAGTAAGAATATTWTACATAAATGGCAGTGCATGAGAAAGTGGCAGTTAGCAAAATGATGCCTGAATTATAAGAAATAAGAAGTGATTGCCAGCTTTTGATTTGCATTTAATRGTACCAAGCTGCAGTGAGATGAAGGCTGCTATCTGAATTTGGTGAACTGATGTCCTACTTAAGAGGACTAATTTTTTTCCATACTGGATTTCTCCATCTGGGGGTGRAGAATTCACCAGCTTCATGATATGGTCTCTTGTCAGTCATTCAGAGTGTTCATATTTGGGGTTTTTTTTACTGACCCTGTATACTCCAGCTATACTGTAGTATATTGCAATGTAAAATTTAGTTTTCTTATTTTTAAGGGAGCAATTGCAAATCATGATAGATGTTCCTTCCCAGTCCCAAATAGTAAACTTCAGCGTGGAGAGTAACTTGTTAAAAGGCACGTCACAAACTTCCACTAATTTTAATGACATTGCAGAGAGAAGACGTGGTCTTAAAAATGGAATTCAGTGTTTCTACTTGTCAGTTGTCACCCAGCAAGAAGCACCTAGGACACATTAAAAAAAGGCAGAGGAAGCCAAATGGCTATTTTGAAGAGCTGTAAGTCAGTGAATTTAGTTTTRGAACATGAATATTCATCAGATATTATTCCCTAAAATAATTGTCAAACCTTTCTCTGGGAAAGCTGTCAAATTTGATATACCATGCATTCAGAACCTGACTCAGAAATTATTAACTTTCAAATGGAAGGATCTTTTCAAGCAGCATTAAACAGGGCATTTTAGCAGTTTCTCATTACATTTTCTTCAGTATTTATAAAGTTCATTKATTTCAGAGAAATAAAAAGCATTAGTGTATAAAAGATGAAGACTTAGTACTCAGGAATAAACCAACTCCCCCCCTTCAAACTTTGAAAGTAAAAAGAGGCTAAGAAATTAATTCTGATAATTTAAAGTGGCAAATTAATGTRTCTCATGTTTGGGAGCAATAGATAGAAACAAAGAAGTAGTAGAAACCTTTCTGCTTTCCCTGCTTAGATGCATTATTTGCCATAATTTTAGGCAGATTGTCTGTCAACAGACTGAAGGTTGTGCAATAGCTGGGGAAATCAGGCCATTTGATGGTGTCCTTAACTGCTTAAGTGTCATAGTTTCAGACATATGTAGTTGAGAATTTTGATCTCTACCTAAATCCTATGTGTCATAAAGAAAAATGATGTTGCATAATATCAACAAACTTGTATTTTGAATCACTCAGAAGTGCTGAAAATCCTCTATGTTACGGTTTAATAACAAAGGAAATCTCCATTCTCTAAGGAAAATCTTAGGAAAATGTTAATCCTAGGGGAAGGATATTTAGGGATCATTTATACATTAGAACATAAAGGGCTTTTATTTTTACTCCAATATTAAAAACATATATTTACATTATCCTTCTTAATTTCTAATTCCTTTGAAAAGGCTGGCTAGGATCAGGTATTAAATTGTGCACTGCTTTATGAAATATATTTCATTGTTTTCMGTAGGTCTTTTTAAAAATTTGTCAAGTTGGTTTATATCTGTTTATTTCATTACTTCCCCAAGAGACTTCGGCTTTTGTGAGTGTCTCAAGTAAAGGATTTTAAAAGAAATTACTTTCAGCAATTGAACTATAAATAAACCAGTGAAAATTTCCTTCAGACAAAGTCTGGTGAAAGTTTTTATACCATAAAGAACAAGCAAACAAAAAGCCAAATATTTGATAGAAAACTTCAACTGATGAATTTGATAAGAGAAAAGGCACATAAACAGAGAATGAAGTATCAGTACATGTCAGAATTTTTTTTGCTAACAAATAAATAACTTTACTTCTACTGACAGGCTATTTTGATAGTGGAAAAGAATAAAGATTTAATGAGGTGGACTCACATSCTGCACAATCTACAGGAGAGCCCTTAAAAGCTTGTTTATTTTCCAAGTATGCACACTGCAGCATTCCCAAGTGTGAACCATCACATTTGACAGATTTGAGAATGACCAGAGGCCTGAACCAGCAGCTTGCCATGTTCARCTCTGCCAAATGCTTTTAATAGCAGAGTAGCAGCAAAAAAACAGTCGGGGCTGAGTGCCTTGTCAGTCTTGGGAGACTCCTAGGCTTTGCTGTGTTGCAGACAGCCTATGCCTGACTCATATCCATATTTTAAAAGTGGATGGAAGAGGAAATTTACAATTTTTCAGAGAAAAACTTGAATAAGWGAATGAAAATCCAATGGAGTCTTCTTGTTTGTCACAAGAAGTAATCCTGTGAAGTGTTCTGTAATTATCTGTAGCAGATTCTCTTTGCTTTATGTGGGAGCACCTGCCAAGAGTTGGACTGTTTGCAACCAAGGACAAGTCTGTTTGCAGACAACTGGAACTGGCTTCCAACTTGAACTTTGATTTGGCACTCTCAGTTTTACTCTTCACCAGAATTAATTACAGTGACATTTTGGCTTGATGCCTAGATTTCTGTAGAATGAATCTGAGGCCAAAAGCGAGTGTGTGCTTAAGCCAGYACAATCTATCAGGTGCCTCAGGAGGGAAAGAGAAGTAATACCAAGGGAGGGGAAGGCCACAGGCAGAGCTTTGCTGCTGAACTCAGACTTCCCTATGGCCACTTGACTTTTGAACAGTGTGTATGTATTGTCTCCAACATCCAGTTTTCATATTGTTACTAAAAATGAATCTTTAACCCATTGAACTATCACACTTCAATCATCTGTATTTAAGTGTCTTGCAATCAGAAYATTAGAATGGTGTTATTTGAATAAGATGTGAATTTCACATGGATTTCTCTTAGATKCAATGGCAATGTTAGAGGTGCCAATTGAAAATCAGAGATTTGAATGAAGGATAAGAGAGCAGCCATCTTTGTTGAGGCAGTGAGTTAGCAAAAAGTGAAGTAAGGTCAGAGGTCCTYTGACTGTTCTCTCTGGTGTTCTTCTCCTTTGTAAAAAGGCACCAAAAATAGCAAGGCAGTTGAAGAATTGCCTCTGTGATACTGCTGCCCCTTTGCCTTTGCAGCAACTGAAGCAATATGGTAAAGAAAAGGGAGTGGTGCTTTTTGCAGGATTTTCTTCTKTGCTACTGCAAAAGAAAATGGTAGTCATCATTAATTTTTCTAGCAATTCAATACTGAAGTAAATGTTGTTTCTCTCATAGTTGGTCCTCTCTGTTACATTTTAGCAGAGGATAATAATATAATAATCCTAATATAATAAATGTATTTTTATATTTATTATATGTATCATATTAGGATATATAAACATATCCTAATATAATAAAATAATCCTAATTGTTACCCAGTATAAGATAGGTATCCCATTACTCAAATTTTAGTTCTTCAAAACCATTTAGGACATTTTGTGTTTAGCATTTATGCCAGTTATTCTGTATCTTTCCTGGAAAATGAAATTCTGGGGGGATTACACATGGAAATGGGGACTTTTTATCAGGAAGAAAGCTAGATGTTATGAGCATTGATTATTTRTAGAAGACCTATCATATCAGTAGTAGTACATATTGTATGTGCTGGGGATTTTAAGGGGTAAGTCCACAGCAAAGTTTTCAGCCTGCCATTCTCTCTGCTATGATACCCTCTGCCCTTTAATTTCTGCTGCTTCTGATAATTTTATGTGGTCTGTCAGAGAGCAAAAAYTACCTGAATTTTAGGTTAAATGGGAGAGAACAGGGTAATTTCTGGTGAAAAGTAAGTAAACAAAGTACTTGACTAATCTAAAKACAGCTTACTTTCTCTGCTGGAAGTGCATGGGAGGGTTTTTGCTGCGGGCCCTGTGCTGCTGTCAGTAGTGCCCTTTGTCTGGCTGTATTTGTCTGGGGCAGAGATGAGGCAGCAGTTGAATTCTCCAAACTCCACCCCCTGCTAACGTCTAGAGCTCTGACCTTTGTAGGTGACATTCACCCTTTTTTTCATGCAGGATTTGAGCTTCGTGTCCCTCTCTGCTGCAATCCATCATATTTCCACAATCTCTTGCTGTCTGGTCTTTTGTTGCCTTTCCTGCATCRTAATTTTTTCTGCAACATTGCAGTTGAGAATTTTAATTCTCAGTTCTCCTAACAGGTGGTAAAGAGGATTCTAGTCCTTTCTGTTCTCTTTCCAGCAGAACTAGRGGCTTCATGCCTATCCTTTATGGTATTTTTTTTCATGTAGAAAAACTGAACTGAAAGGACAGTGAGCATGCATTCCTTCTTTTTCTATTCTTGATTATTTTAGATCAACTTCCCCACTTTCACAGCTTGCCTGGGGTTGGGGCCTTTTGAATGGTAATAATAAATACTGGACTTACTCTTTATATCACTAAAATTAATTAAAAATTCACACAGCTGCAAGGATAACTTGCACTTAAAATGTGTTTTGCTTGCAAGCCCAATGGAATCATCATCATTTTGGAGGGACATTGAGAGTGGCTCTGAGATGAGGTGTCTGATGCAGCAAAGTGAGCATCCCCTGGTGCCCAGCAGGATGTCGTGGGACTGACAGAGCATATGTGCCTTGACAGAGAGTAAAGGCCCAGCAAGTGCCAAAATCTCCGCCCCTACAGTCTCTGTCTGCTGTTTCCATTCCTCAAGCACATGTGTGTGACCCTGGTGGGCTGGGGAGGACCAACCAGAGGACTTCTGTGTCTGTCATTCATGACCTCTTTGTCCTATCACAAAATTCTTTTTCTGCCCCTTGGTGTCAACCTCAGTGCACTTCCCAGTCTTCCAGWTTCCACTAAAAATAGCCAGAACTGAACTCCTTAATTTTTGATAGATTTTGATATGTTAGGGGARTAAATCCACTCAGACAATTATTTATGTCTGATGAGATCAGACATCATTTTTATGCTGCTGAAAATGTTTACAGGCAGAAATGTGTCCCCCTTTTAAAGCCTGCCATTCACACCACACCTGTGTTAARAGTGTCTTGAATCCATGAGCACCATTGCTCTCTTTCAGTCAGTCTGGCAGTGATTGTAGTTTCAGTACTTTCATCCCCAGGAAAGGGAGAACYCATGGTGAGATACATTAGTGCAGCTATCTTTTCAGCTGATAGGGGTTCTTTTAATGAGCTGTTTCTCTGAAATTCAAGCTAAAAAAGCCAAGGGAATTACTCTGTTATCCAGAAGAAGGACTGCAATTTTCTAAAGGATTTGGGTTCTTTATTTTTTTTGAAGAAAATTGTTTACAAAACAGAAGGTTGCAATGCCTCCAAGAAACAGCTGTCAATGTAGTAAGAAGAACACCAAAATGTTTAATATGCATAAAAATTGGTTATTRTTTTTTGGTTGTGTATCTTTAGAGATTTAATCAAAATGTATCRTTTCTTTTTAAAGGATTTTTTCATATTTTTGCTCTGGTTTTACATTCAATTTTGAGTGGTTTTTTTTTGTTTTTTTTTTTAGTTTGTTTGATGAAAAATTCAAGTATGCTTCATTTAGGAAAAAAATGATCTTTTAAAATTCTGATTTCCATTTTATGTTATCCTTTATTATTTTATTATATGTATACCTTTCTTTTCATATGAATAGTATATGTTATATTTCATTGAAGATGCATCAATTTGCTAAGAGGTAGTTTTKTTCAATGTTAAATCATTTCCACAATGATTTGAAATATCAAATGAAGTAAAATGAACCATCTGAAAGCTAAGAGACAAAAACATTTGTAGTGTCCTGTTTTCTCAGTGCAAGAAAATTATTTCTGATTTTAATATGACTAAGTAAGTATAGATTGACTGAAATTTAAAAATTAATTCCTAAGCCATTCTATTTTTTGAGGAAAAAAAATTTTTCTAGTTTTTTGAGATGTTTCATTTTCTATTTTAGAAATAGTGTATTGTCAACTATATTTTATTTGAAAATTTCCAYCTATCTTTATATCCCCACTGCTCCATGATAGTTTACTGTTTTATRGTCCAGAAACCTGAGCAGTTTATCTGGCCTATAACTTACTCCTAAATCCCTGCCTTTTCCAGACTTAAAAATTGARTAAGGATTAGGTTGAAACCTCGAGTAACAGTTCCATAAGTGAGCTCCAACCCTCATTGGCAAGATGATACACACGTGGCACAGGGACTTTTTAGGAGMTTATTAGACCAACAAGGATTTGGGTACCATGGCATATGGAATAAAAWATATGTTTGAAAATGTCTGGTAATAGAATCAATGATAGCTGTGATCTCTGAGCAGAATTAATTTGCTATTACTGTCATTGACTGCTGTTAACAACCATSTGAAAAGCAGTCATGTAACATAAGGTGCAAATAAATAGCATTTAGATTTGCAGCAAAAGCCTGGCACAAGTCAGGATTAAAGATAATATTAAACCCTTCAAACAGAATTTATCTTAAACTAAGCAGTGTCAATATTATAAATTCCAAGATAGCCCTTTAATGCAGAGCAAAAAAAATCTTGAACATTTGAGATACTGAAAAAAATATCAAATATCAAATAAATTCTTGAATGGCTAAACCTCTGTAAATAAGTTAGATTCTGTGTTTTCTAAATTCAGCACCCTGGCCTTTGTGAGCAAAAAGGCTAGTGGATCTTGAAAATCTCCAAATCTCATACTTGAATGAAAATTTTCCATGAACCTATGTTTTAAAAAGCGACTAAAGATACACCTGAACTGCATTAAGCTTTTGGTTTTRTTAATTTATAAGCAGTCTGATTTTATGTATATAGTCGTGAATATCTGATTTATTTAATACATATTGCACATTTCCTCTCAGAAATACTCCTGCTTTGTCTCTGYCTTCATGTGGCTGTGTATTTACTTGAGAGTTAAGAAATATAATTTTTTGACCTTTATATTTTCTGCATTGTTTTATTAAAATCAGCCAGTAGTTTARTCCTGGTAGCAGAGATGAGCAAGACCCTGAGGGCCAGATGCACAGGGAGCGCAACTTCTGAAGCCTTTATTCCTAACTGATGCTAAAAATCAGGTCATGCAGATGCAGGAGAAAGTCCCTTTGTGCTCTCTGCTRAAGCTGTAACCTGGGTCATTACTCAGCAAAATTTGGGAAAGAAGCAAGAGGTSTGAGATACAATCCTGGCAAATGAAACCAAGAAAAGGAGGACCCTTGTGTTCCGCCTGACTCATCCATTGCCAGACAGGTTGTTGTCGCGATGCTAGCTGCAAGCAAGTCATCCTATTAGGCTTCAGGAAACAGGCTTAGCTTGTTATCTGAAAATATTTGGGTGGATCAAGCTCTCAAAGAGGTTCATGGGGGACGGTTTTTATTAAGAACCTCTATAGGCCTTGATCTAGCACTTTTCCCCATAGTCACAACTTACTGTGAAACTCAGCAAGCCAGCACCTCCTCTTGAGACCCGCAGGGAGAAAATACTTTGCACGAGGCKATGTGTGAGGAAGCCCATTGCCCCCCAGACTCGTTTTACACTTTCAGAGGCACTGTTTTTCCAACAGTGCTCATGTGTTCAGGGATGCATCCTGCAGCCAGAATGCTCTACTTGGATGGCAGTGCAAGGCTGCCAACTCTGGGACCATGTTATGGTAAGAAAGTTATTAGGGAGTGCTGCAGTGAGCTGATAGGGGTAGGAGGGATCCAACTCTATGTTGGTTGCTGTCAGCCTACACTTGTAAAAGATGATTTAAAAAAACCCAGTGAAATTACAAATTAGATATAAAAATTTTGGTTTAGACTCTGCCACATCTTCCCATTCTAAGCAAATGACAGTGTGGGGTAACAAATACTCATCACAAGACAAAACCACTCCAAATTTAGCTGTACTGCAGCAGCAAAGCTGTATAAAACTGCTAGATTTAAGGCTTGCTACATCATGGAGATTTATAGGATGAGTATCTTGACCAGAATGATGACAGATTTACTTATCATTCTGCTAACATAGTTATGTGCACTGTTTTTTTTCAGAWTGAGTTTAATCAGGTGCAGACAGGAAATATAAATCCCTGCTACTGCTCATAAACAAGAATAAGACAGGTAGTTCTAGCAACAAAGATGCTTAAGCATGAGAGACTGTACACAACAGAGTAGGTTACCAGTTAATCAGGACTTTGACATTGGGCAAATAATTACTGGGAATAGTTCTCCTCTGAACAATTATCAGGAAGATCTGTTTGCTTTCTTAATATGCTGTAGAGACAAGGTTGAGAAAAGAGGTTTGATATTTCAGTATCTCCCTCCTCTCTGAAGCAGCTGACTGACAGTTTGCAAAGGTGAATGGCAAATTCTGCTTATCTCAGGGTATTTAAGGGGCTGGTTTTARTASRWTTTTCCTTTGACTATAAATGCAGATACCATGAGATACTTCTTTATGTTTGGGGCATCTCATTTAYCTTTTCAATTTTAGGGATGGGAATTGGCCATATACAATATGAAGAATGATATTTTTATTCATAAAGTGAAGGTTACAAGAAGTAATAGAGCTTTATATTGCTTTGTAACTTCTGAAGAACTCCATGGGCAGTTTATATTTTGTTTATTTATGCTCATTCAGCTAATGTTAATTAACTTGTCTGAATGTGCATTTGAAAAATGTAAACATCTCTTGCATCCAGTGTRTAGAAAAATTAACAAACAGCAGTGGGAAGGTAATTCCATCAAAAGATTTTCTCCCTTGGTTTATTATGATACTGTCAACAGCTCTTGATGGAATTACTTTCTTACATCTTGCTTAGCCCATATATTACTATTTCCAAAGATTGTTCAAAATATAATTAAAAATGGATGCAGTTTATGTTTATGCTCATGTGAAAAAAAAAAAAAAAACAACCTGTACATTCCAGAAATAAAATATCTTCCTTGTTGGAAATTTATTGTTTAATTCACTTGCCTAAATTTTATTTTACAAAATTCCTTCTTCTGATTGTTTATATATTCTATTAGGTATTTAGAGCTAGGTAATGACTTTCTGTTGTCCCTATCATGTCAGATTAAGTGTTGTATTCAGAAGTAAGGGGAAACCAGAAGGGATTCTGGCAAAGACATAATCATATCCTGTGGTGTGGGTATGCAGGTTTTGCAAGGTATGTGTAATTATCTCAAGGAATGTAGATCTTCCATTAGTTCTTTTTTTTTTTTCCCCTGCTGAGTAGAAAACCAAATTATTTCTTACGGCACTTATTAAATGCTTGGAAGAATATGGAAATTAACTGACCTTGCAAAAATGCATTTTTCTTTAATTGTGCTCTTGGGCTAGCTGTATTTTCTTTAGCAGGATATAATTTTCTAATTGGATCTTATAAAATAAATTCCTTACATGAAATAAAAAATTTTTGCAAAGTGACACAGCATTAAAGCAGGTGCATAAATGCATTTCCTTCTTTTTAACTCTAAACACTTTGCCTTCAAATATGCTGAGTGCATCCATTTTGAAATGGATGGCGTGATTTTCTACCTTAAAGACCTCAAAGTAATTCAGGATTAAGGCTTCAGCAGTYACCTTGTTTCTGTATGACAGGTAATGCATTACACTTGCTGAGGAAAGAGTGGTGAAGTATGAGACCAACTGGCTATGTTTTCATTTAGCTATGAGCATAGAATAGCTATAGGGAAATTTATGACTCCTGCAAGTTTCTAGTTTGATTCAGGGCCTGGGCTTTGGCTCTCACTGCCTCTGGAATGAAGTATTGATTTTACAAACTCTGTGCCCTCTTGAATGTGTCTGTGAAGGGTCAGTGTAGCTGTTACATGAATAATGAGYAGCTGAGATCACAGTAGAAGATTTAAAAAGGATTAATTTATGTTGAATTGAACTTTGAAGGAGAAATTTTGCCTGCTGATATATTGGCATGTTAGTGAGGAGTTGCTTTAAGTCAAACTGTCCAATTATTTTCTTATCTTTTCCTCTTAATGAGCTAAGAGATCATTTCTGTTCTCAAAAGTCAATTATGGAAGTAGCTATAAAATCTTTTTATTCAGCTGAATCCTGCSTTACTCTCCTGAAACATGACCTGAAATATGGGTGTCAGAGAAGAGAGTTCATGACAGCAACCCAGAATGCATGTTAATACTTCCCTGGTGTGCTGTAGAGAAGCAATGACCACCKGCATGAAGTGTGTTGTGGAGGTTGATTTTTTTGCAGTTTTTCCCCTCTTTTATGGATTTTATGTGTGTAGAAGTAGCTTAAACGCTATCTTCCACTTGCAGGGCTTGATGTGTGTGAGTAAAAGTGTACCTAGTTCACATTTTCTACTGTGGGCATATAGTTTAAGTCCTTTACTTTGCTGTTACCTCTCTAGTCTTTCCTGCTTACCCTTTTGGTGTACCTGCCTTTGTCTGTTTACTACCTRGGGAATTAAATGCCAAACTTTTATTTCCTAACTCACATTTAATGTAGAGTCCTTGCACATCATTGATGTAAATTACACCCCAGGTAGCTGTTCACTTCACAGGCACCTAAATCTAGGGATTTTGTATTTTTAGAACACTGTRGTTTAAAGAAGTATCCAGTGTAACTCAGGATGTTCAAGTCCTATCCACTGCAGTAGACTACTGTACTAATGTCTTATTGGGCAAACATGGAAGTGTGCTATACTAATCAAAGAAATTCCTGGTGTTTCTCATAGATCTACTGCTTCTATGAAAAATTGTGTAGTGACATCCAGAGCTCCTAAGAAAGGGACMGTGAGACCTGCATCATCTATGGATTCACTGACATAAAACAATGAGCTGTGTGCAGGCAAAGAAAGGGGTTACACCTTGCTGCTCACCATTGATCTGCTCTTAGTATGGATTTGTAGATCCTCAAACATTCAAAAGTCAAGTTTCTGTTTCTCTCTGAATAGTACTCTTGTATCAYGATCTCAGTTGTCTTACTTGTCCTCTAAGACCCTTTCCCCCAGCAGGAGAAATACACATGGGCACCAAACYGCATGTACCTGCCATGGAAATGAAGGATTTAGAAGTGTTTCAAAGGGCTTCACAATTTGAAATCTCAAAGTTATTACTAAACTGCTACCAGTRAAACTACTAAAAAGCAAGTAAAGGTTGTTTTGTTAAATGTGTTCAGATTCCTTGAATCACAAATGCATATAAAAGTCCCCGGCGCTATGTGAGTTCCATTGGCATTAGCAAGAATGTGACTGAGGATTTCTCATTCCTAATCAAGTACATGTGTCCACTGCTGTGGTCTTGAGCTCTTCATGTGCAATGCTAAATATGTGGCAAATGCAGTTCTACTTTTCATTCAGCTACAAACCTCCCTAGAGAGAACAATTATTCTGATTAAATGAATACTTTAATAGGAAAGATTTTGGTTTTGTTTTCTAGAGCTGTATTTTTGAAAACTCTGTCTCTGCTTCTGCTTGCAGAAATGGGTAGTGAACCAAAGAAAACAATGCAAGCAACTTGTCAAATTGTGCAAGGATTGGATACATTCAAGGAACCATAATTTTCATAATTTGGCATCATGATAGCACTTTGATTGGGGTCTTGCTGTGTCTGATGTTCTTGTGAAAAGCTTCTTTATTTGCATACTTTTAGGCACTTTGGCTGGAGGTGGAAAAATTAATGAAGTATGCCAGTGTTGAAACAAATTCCAGGCACTGACCCAGCTTAATATTATGGTGAACTTCAATAAGCTGACAAGTTTATTGTATTATTACAAGCTTGTAGGAAAATGCTGAAAGTAGAAACAGGAAGGGTAGGTGGAACAATGATCATGTCTAAGGGCTCTGTCATGTCTTGTCTCAACTAGGCTGCTTTGATTTTTTGAAASAAGTACTTTAAAAGGAGAATATTTTAGGTATTCATAGWGCTAATAGAGGTTGTTAATATCACTTCCTCTTGTCACATACCTTCAGAATTCATTGCTCTCCCAATCCAGTGGATTTTTACTTTCAGATGTCATGCAAAAATCTGGGAAAATATGTTGCATATTATAGGTCTTCGTTATGTAGCCTACAGTCAAATTGCATCTTTGCCCTAAAGCTCTGTTGCTTGCCTGCCTGAAATGATGTCTTATTTTGTATAAAATATTCCTCATTTGGTTCATATACTTCAGCGTGTGAATTTAAAAAAACCCAGATACTTTTGGAAAGTAAAGGAAAAATATTCATGAGCACAGCTGAGTGCAATTTATCTTTCCATTTGAGTATATTTGTTGGAATGTGTTTGTAACCTTTGTTCAGCTCTACATACTGATGTTAAGCACCATGTTTTGCTTTCAGACACCTTGCTATTTCCAGAACATTCTGTGGTAGGGAGGTCAAGGAGAGGATTATTATGAGGAGATCTTTCCAGTACTAGCACACACTATGAAACTGAGACAGTGAGTGATAGTGGAGACTAACCAACTGTGTAGATAGCAAGTTGTGGATTTCTCAGCTTTATGGAGTATTTGWTGTGGTCAAGGAGTTGAAATGTTGCTTGAAGCATTTGGAGCATTTTGTGAAGCACTGGGATGTATGCAATATTCATAGCCACCTTTGCCAATTAGTGACAATGTCTTGCATCAAAATGGGCCAGAATTGTTCARATTTGAAAGATGCAGGCTAGAAGTAGGGGATGAGCTTCAGCTGGTGGAAATGGTCTCATTGGCATAACTGGTGCATCAAAGAAAAACACAGATCTAAGCAGAAAGAATACTGGCGAAGTTACTGCAAAGTGTCTGGGGAAAGTGAGAAGGCATGAGGTATGTTTTTGGATACACTGTAACACAATGGCCAACATTTTAACCATTTTTGCATGTATTTGTGTTCGTTCTACAGATGTGAAGCTGAGGTACAGTAATAGTAAGGCCAAAAAATAAGTGCTGCATTTTGTCGTGCAATTTGAGTTGATAGTAACTTAARTTTTAAGGTATCCCTGCAGCAGAATGTAGGTTCAAAGCACATATTTCCATGCCTTACATGTTTGCAAGTCGAATGGGAGCCGCTAAAGTAAATTAGAAGCTCTTTACTGGCATCCAGTTTATTCTAAAATGTTGGTTAAAGCTGTCACCTTGCAGATTGCARGGAGTCTGGTATACCAGGGRCTTCAACTCTGCTTCATGCTTTTGTTACAGACCTTTTAACTCTTTTGAATGAAGAGAGAAGGCATCTTTCCTTAMTGCAAAATTCAGATTTATTCCTAAAGCAAACCTTTTACAAGCACTAAATTAATTAGGCATTTCTAGAAAAAATATAATATGTGCTTGTGTTATCTAACACTGTGGTGTTAYATGCATTCAAAATGAGAACAGTGACTACTGGGCTGTTTGCTTGTTCTCTGTTTGCTGATTTTAACTTAGATAAAGCAGAACGAGCTGAGCTGCTGAAAATAAAAATCTGTYAGGTGATTTGTCAGGCAAGCAATGATTTTGAAGACAATTATGAATTGTCTAGATTTAAGAAGGTTTCTMTTAGAAATAGCAAAATTCATATCCTTAATGAGAAGATTGTGTCTTGCTGAATATCTTCTTCTCCAGATCCTCTTGGTGTCCAGGGGTTTCTCAAAGAAAAAGGTGCCAGAACTCGTCAAAACAATGCACTTTTCTCTTAACCTCAGTTTCCCAGATAGCTGAACACCATTTGCTGACATTTTCTTTTAAAGAAATCAGCCTGAGTCTGCCACCAAAATAACCGAAGCCAATTCTGTAGTTAAGACGTGGTTTTTAACAGCAAAGKGGTGTAACACAATTATGAGCAGCAGTGCTAATCTGACCTGTCATAGACTCTGTGGAATGTGTGAAAAAGAGAAAATTAAATGGTACATAAGATAAAAAATGAACTATGAATCTCAGCCAGTATATTAATATATAAATGAATATTGTTTTGATGAAGGGTAGAAGGAACAAGAACTAAAATTAGAGTTTGCTGTAGACTCCCACAAATGGGTTATCAATGTCAAAGTGATGCACAATARTTTTACCAGATATTTTTGTCATGAGTTTACTAGTTTAAAGGATACATTAATGTGAATCATCAAGAATTCTTTTCCAAGTTATAAACAAGGCATTTTCATTACCAAAAACTTACCTACTTGTCTGATAGCAGCTCTACTATGTAGATTTGGGGAAAGAGGTCTGTAAAAGTAGAAGTGGTGAGTACTGAAATACAAAAGTTTAGCTGCATGAGCAAGTCAAAACAACTCTGGATAATACAAAACAACAATCTTCTTTGCCAAAGGGGTAGCTGATATGGTCTGTTCTGTTGGAGTTTTTGGTTTATACCATGTCTTTTCAAAAGGCTGGTACAAAACCTTGTGTCAAGTAGGCATCAGTTCCTGTGACAGTCCTTAGAATATGCCAGAAAGGAAGTGGGTTCCAGTGTTCCTGGTTTTTATAGACGTACTGAATATTGTCAGAAATCTTGGTGTATGAAAGCCCCCAAATCTATAAAACATCTCAAGAACTTATTATAAGAGAAAAAAAAATAATCCAGGCAAATACAGTGATGACTCCGAAGTAGTGGAGGTGTCAGAATGATCTTCTACACAACTTAGAAGATGGCTATGAGTGTTCCCCAAACCCACTGATAATCCACTGGTGAGGGAGGTGTGATGAGTGTGAAACACCACAGAGAAGCCATAATAGAAAACATAATTGTAGTAATGTTTGCCTGAAAACTTTGGCTGTAGAAAACATAGTTATAGTTTGTGAATCAGCTGAACTATTCCAGAAGTTAGAAAATGTAAATTCTCATCCAGAGAAAAAGAATCACAAAATGAAGTATGAAAAATTAAGAGTATAATAACAAAAGGACATGGGGACAGAGGATAAAATTTGATCCCCAGGATCCATCAGAAAGCTGATGATCAAATATTGTTTGACATGAATGTCATACATTAAAATCTCATGTTCCTTCTGAAAGTATGTAATATATATAATTTTGAATCTCGTTTATGGTTTTTTTTTTTCTTTTTTAGAAAGCAGCTTTTAATGAGTTAATATAATCTTTTCTACAACTTAATCACATTTATAATATTTCTTTTTTATCCATCCTTAAGGTTCTTAGTCTTAACACTGTTCTAAAGGTACATTCCCATGTGACACACAGCTTTTTATTAATGGCTTTTTAGCATCAGTGAAATTCTGCATCACATTAGACAGTGAAAAACACAGAAAGCCTAAATGACTAGTGCTTCAGAGATGGTTCTTAGATGAATGTGGGCAGYCTATTATGTATGACATTATAATTTCATTATTAAATCACTTGTGTTTATCACCTGGAAATGTAGCAGAAGACACATTTATTTGTAGTCATTGTACTCAGTGGTGGAAAGTGCAGCACTGTAATAAACTCTCACCCTCTGAAATATGTTTATCTTGTCACTGAACTGTCTTACTAATATGATTTTCTACCTTTTGCAAAAGAAAGGTAATGCTTGCTACAGTTGCTATGATACAAGACTAGTGCACTGAACTTTCTGGTGCATCAGCACACATTTTGTTCCATGCACTGGAACAAAATTCCTGACAAGCTCCCTGTCACTGCTGATGTCTTCCAAAACTCCAAATGTAAAATAAAGATTCACATATATTTTTATTGTTTGCTCTAAATGACTAGTGGCAATAGTACTGAGCTTTAATTTAACTAAGGGATTGAATTACATTTATTTTTCTAAAAATTGTCTCAAGAGGCTACAGCATAACAAGAATAAAAAGCACTCTCTTGTGTTTGGGACTTCATCAGCAGGTGTAAACACYTAGCTTTGTCTTTCTAGAAGTTATATATCTAGATGAGGCTTTATCAACTCTTTCCTCACTAAGTRAGGAAAAGACAAAAAGAGGCACATTCAGTGGACAGTTTATCCCACAAGCCTGAGACATTTTAAGCCAGGATGAATTACCTCCTGAATGAGGCTGCTTTTAATACTGGTTGGAGTGGACACCTAGATAACTTAAATGAGATACCTAACTTTTATATACCTCAAATTATAGGAGATGAACTCCATTGAAAGTGATAARGTGAATTTTTTTTCAGACTTTTGGCCTGTGAATAATCCAAAACAAGATGAACAGGTGGAGATGTAGCAAAATACTTCAAGTATATATGGTATATATGGCAATAAAAGTCAAAATGTAATGCCATAGAGAAGCAACTCTGTAGAGAAAAGTCTGACAAATACAGATCAATCTYCCTTCTATGAAAAATCAAGGCTTTTGTGAGAGTTGGTAACGACATTTCTTAAAGAGCAGCCTCTCTCTAATTTGCATCCTTTTCCTCAATCTCCCAAAGCAAAACAGTTGACAGACTGTGCTTCTTCAGAGATGTATAACATATTCCCTGTCAGCTCCAGTGACTGTATTCTCAGGGATTCCTATTTTGATGACWTTGCACCAGCTAGACACAGACTGAAGACAAGAAAATAAAACTTTTGAAAATACTGGCTTCTTGCTGACAGTGGATTAGTCTGCAAAAAAGATACCCCTTTTATTTTTATGTAGCCTGGCAATTCATCAGGTCTTCTCCAAGATACTAATAAGGTTTTGACTAGCAATATCAGGTAAGCTTAATGGATTTCTTTGCTSGTGTACTGAATGTGATTGCAGTGAAGCATGAAACGAACTGTTTTTAATGACTTAGACCTGGTGTTAATATTTTAAAGACTCCTGCTTCTTTCATTAATTGAACAAGCAATCACTTGAATCTGAGTGAATAATTAATTTAAGAACAATATTAATTTTTCCTTAGGAAATATTACAGAAAAGTTTCTGGTAAATCACTTAAAAATCARGTAATCRCATCTATTGATTTTGAGATGGTTTSTGCCTATTGAGACATATAKGTAAAGTAGATGTGCTTTTTCCTCTGCAGCTGGGATGACAGCAGCTCRGTTAGCAGTGGCCTCAGTGACACTCTTGACAACCTCAGTACAGATGATTTGAATACCAACTCATCTGTCAGCTCTTACTCCAACATAACAGCCTCTTCAAGGAAGAACACGCATGCTCAGGTAAGTAGCTTTGATGCCACAACAATTTATTGCAATTCCCCCTCAGCATGCAGGATAACAAAAGAAAAAGTTTGATATCAATGCCTCTAAACAAATGTAGTCTTACAAAATCCTCTATTACACCTGAATGCAAGAAGCCACAGACTCCACTGACCCAACCTGGGGMTGTGAGCTGACATCACAAATTCCCTGCTGCCAGGGCATGCATCACTGCTGAAGGTGCTGGCTGGTGAGATCCAGCTCTGCCCACCCTGGGGGAGCTCTTACTGGTGCCAGCCCCTGCTGAGCCCTAACACAAAACAAATGCAATATGATTGGATCTGTGATCATGGATTTCTACTCACTTCAGCTCATCTGGAGTATCTTTTTCAACAGATAACACAATAAAAAATATTTTTTGCTTTTTATGAGCTGAAACACATTAGGGAAAAAATATACAGGCTCTACTGTCCTTTCAAATGGCAGAGATTGTATTCACCCCACTTAGGTCCAGGGATTAAAGTCTCAATGCAAGCTGATAATGTATAGTGTCAAAACAATGTACTTAATACATCTATGTTTTGGGGTCTGTGTATGAAAAGCTCTTGTGCCAGGTATCCAAGCACTTCTTCCTAACTCCTCTCAAAATTGCAAGTGATAGAGAAGTCAATACAGAATCCTTTCAGGACTTGGTTCCCTCCAAAAAATAAATAAAATCGGAAAACTTTGTCTCAATAGGAGAGTATTCTCTGCCATGTCATCTCCTGTTTACAGACAGGGAACTTCTAGACTGAAAACTCAGCACAAGGGAAGAGTGGCTGCCTCCAGTGATTTTATRTCAAGTATTCAGGACACAAGACTGACACTTGTGATTTCATTTAGACTCCTKCAGGCAGCCAGTGTCTGCAATTCAGAGATCTGTTTTGTCAATGTACATTGTAGAAGACTGTGAGCAGGAGAAAAGTACATATTTGTCATTTCCCCCAGACAGTAGGGAAATACAGTTACTTTTAGAATGAAAATTATTTTAATCTCCARCAGGAGATGCTGTATTCATGCATGTATTCAAGGTAGTCACTCAAAAGTCAACGTTCTTCAGCCCTTACCATTGMCTTTCTTGCTCCATCAGGGAGTTCCATGTTGCTAACTGGAGATCAGCCTCTTCTCTTTCACATCAACAGTGATGGCCAGCTAGTTCTGGCTTACTTGCTCCACTGCATAATCATCAGGATTGGGAAATCTCAGCCTGACTACTTAACTCTTTGTGGTTTTGTTTTCATTTGAATTGTCTCGTGTTCTAGCTGCTCTATAATAAGCCTCTACTTTATTCGCAAATTGTCCATCAATAGAGAGGCAGTGCACGTTCAAATTTTACTTTCAATCCAGAGTCTCTTTATATTATGAAGACTAGGAAAAGACCTTTATCAGATATGCCTTTACCAGGTACATTAAGCAGAACTCGTKGTATTCCATGCTAGCTGGCAATCTCAGTCAGAAGCTGAGATGAACAGAATACACATTTTGCCAGCTTTTTTCCAAGTCTTAGATATACTGCAACACARAGATTCCTTTTTCATTCTTTTTAAATTACTGGAGCAGTAAAGGCTGGCTATAGACTAAGATATAAATTGCTTATTTTGTTGTTGCTTTCATATTAAAAGTGTTATAATGGTGAAGAGAGGCTTTTAGAAAGTATTGTGCTACTCTTATTTTTTTTTTAATTATGCAGTTTTCTTTAAAAATGTATGACTATATGTTTGCAGTCATTATTTATGGTAAAATGTAAGCGTTTTGTTACGTGTTACACATGTTGTAATAATAACTTCAATGCAAAATCKCTTTTGAAGGACCCTGCAATATTCTTGTAGAAATTTGCTTGGGCTTTTTTCCCATTAATCCCATTAATTCCCATTAATCCTTACCCATAATCTGTGCTAGCATGTCCAGAGCACAAACACAATTATGGACATGCAGAGAGCTGTTGTGTTTTTTGCACCTCAGCTGACAAATGTGTAAACAGGAACTGATCATTCTGTCGGCCATCTAATTGSTGTTAATCCTACTCAGACAGCAGTGCCTAGGAAACAGCCACAATGGAGTCTCTGTAGTGAAGGAGCTGTGACAGCACAGAATAATAAATAGCCTGTCCCTCAATGAGATCCATTTTGCAGCCCCTCTTAGATTGGTGATACCTGGGAGCAGCACCATATTTTTGCTGTTAGAGGGGCAGAGGCAAGCAGGAGTGGTGAGAGSGTGATGTGCAAATAAGGCTTCAGCCTGAGGTCAGGAGGCTGCAGGAAAACACAGAAGGAAGAGTTACACCAAACAGCCTGTCAGGACAAAGACACCAGTCTTGTCAAACATAAAGGGTAGGGTCAATCTCTGTTTCTATTTAAGCCACTTTCACAGCTTCTTGTCTTGTTGGGCTGCTCCTTCAGCACTCTCTTATCAGCATGCCTCAGGGAAGGCAGATGCCACAGGGGGATTAGGTCCTCACTGGTGCATCCTCCACATGGGTGTGAGTTTCAGAGGGAGCATGAGCCCAGCTGGTTGCCTTCACACCATGGATGAGTAGTGCTGGCAAAAGCCTCTCTTCTGCTCTCTTAGCTGATACAGCTGGGGAGAGTTTCTTGTTGGAAACAATATGTTTCTGTGAAGACAGACCAGTAAAAAGCTGTCAGCTGTAGCACAAATAATTGTGGGGAAGATGATATYCTTGCTCACTGGTGGCACAAAGTACTCTGTTCTGCTGGAGAAATATTTCTGATCYTGTCACTGGAAGTCTTGGGTAGGAAAAAGCAAGAAGTCAGACTGAGATGATTTTAGTAGTATATCAGGAATTTGCACACCCAAGCTTTTAGTAAAACTCTCCGCACAGTGATTCACTTCAGAAATTCAGACCGAATTGAGGAACAACAGGGTATCACCACTGATTATTAGAGTGAATTACGTTTCACTTCATCATAATTTATCTATAAAGGAAAGGGATTAAATCTTTTGAAAATAAAAGAAATAGAAATATCATCCCCAAATGGCTGTATTTTGTATGTTTTTAAACTTTTGGACTCAGGATACTAATGTTTTAGAAGGAAAGTTTCTGTGGCCCTTGCTGATAGACCTCCCCTACTATGATTTAAGAAATCAGCAAAAATGGAGATGCTGGGACTGACCATTTCTCATGCCAATGTCTTGTAGCTGAAGACAGACTCGGAGAAGCGCTCAGTTACAGACAGTGAAACTTGGGGCAGCACTGAAGAGCTGAAGAAACCAGAGGAAGACTTTGACAGCAGCGTAGACAGCAGTGRCAAGTGGAAAGGCCTTCCCTCAGGGCTGTCTGAAGAGTCAGAGAAGGGGGGCCAGAAAACATCTCTCTCTGTATCACAGACTGGATCTTGGAGGAGAGGCATGACTGCACAAGTGGGAGCAACGCAGTCCAGGAACAAAGCAGGAACAAGTGCTCTCAAGACCCCAGGTAGGAAACTTCTGGAGTTCAGATTACAGTTGTCTTAAAATAATTGATGGATATTATATTTGTATGCAAACTATATGCATATTGTTCTCTCCTCCCATAAATGACTGCAAGCTCAGATTGTAATATTATAATAACTTTTCCATAATAATAATGTATTAAGTACACATGGGTGCATCCATAACAAAAACCGTGATTGCATTTTGTTGTGCTATCATCTGTGTAAGTCAATGTCTATCAATTCCTAGAAGTATTTTTGGACTCATCTGTGCCTTATGCTTATTCTCTAGAAAACCTTACCTTTGATAATTCAACATATGCATAGAAATGGCCACATATTATAAGCTGAGTCAAAAAGATTGAATATTCAGGGGAGGAGACTCCAAATTATATTTTGATTTCTTTCTGAACTAAAGCTGAATTATCACATTCCACATACTATGGGTAATCTGCCGACCACTGTTAAGTGATAAAAAATGRTAAAAAATTGTCTTTTTACACACTTTCAGCACTATTTGCCCTCTTACCTAATTTTGTAAGGCCTCTTAGGAGTAGTAACCACTTCTGCAATCTAGTTTTGAAGCAAAAAATCCAAAGCTGGTGAAAGAGATAATTAYTAAAACCATCTAATCCTAATCCATCATTTTACTAAGGAAATGTGTATTCTCAGYAGAACATTTTCTGGAGCTTTGTCATGTCCTAGCAAAATAGTGCATGCTTCAACCCCTCACTGTAAAGGCAACTAACAAAGATCTCCTCAGAATAAATTTCTACCCTTTATTCCTTTGCTTTTATTCCTTAGCAATTTAGAAATGCTAAACATTGCAGTCTCTGGTCTGTGAGATCCCTGAGGAGCACTGTATCATATGGATACAGAAACTGTGCCACTCTAATAGCAATTAAAAATTGAGATACTACAAAGTTTGCTGCACGCAAAGCTAAGCTTTCCAGATCTGTTTTGCTCAAGATGAAGAGTAAATTAAAAACTTCGGTATGTTTTAGGACTTATTAGTGGTATACAATAGATATTTGAAGATAAATTAGAATTGAAATGGCARTTTTTATCTGTTTGTAAAATAGGAAGAAGGTACTTTCTGGTATAGCAGAACATCTTATTTTGACCTTTCTGCATGTTACAATGAAGTTTTAGAAAATATGGAAGAAACATAGAAATATATGTTGTATAGTCACAAGCCTACACAGGACTGAAAAAAACCTCTCAAAATAAAAAAAGAAAAATCTTGAGAAAGACATCAAGGATATGACCAAGACTAATTAACTCGTGTAATTGATATTGTTACAGATCAAAACAATTCATTCCATAACATAATCTCTCCCTGATAAGTTTGTGTAACTAAAACCAGAACAAACTTAGTYATAAGCTAAAAAGATGTAATCAGTGAAAACCAAAGAACTCTAGAAGCACCACTAATTTCTACATGCTTAATTGATGTAATATTTTGGGAGATGTTTATTATATGTAATGTTTTATTTTCAAGTATTGTTTATTTCATATAGGCATACTGTTAACAGAAAAAAAAATTAGCCAAAATTCCTTGTAGTTCATTCAAGATAATTTTCTACAATTACATTTTCCACCATATATGAAACTGRAAGTCCTCACAGGAATTTCAAACTTTTCATACTTTAAGCTTACCTGTAATGTGTCATATCTGCTGCAGATAGCTGATGGGAGACTAAAGACCAAAGTGGTCAGTTTCCTTAGGGGAATTCTATTTGTGTATTTTTTTTATTTTGAAATTTGAATCATACAGTGTTGAAATTAGATACTAAGACAACACAGCTTAAATACAAGTGACCTTTTCAAATATACTTTTACTCAGGAAAAACTGATGATGCAAAAGCTTCTGAAAAAGTGAAAACTCCCCTGAAAGGAGCCTCCATTCAGCGATCTCCATCAGATGCAGGAAAAAGCAGTGGTGATGAAGGGAAAAAGCCTCCCTCTGGCATTGGGAGATCAACTGCTACAGGGTCRTTTGGATTCAAGAAGTCTGGGTTGGGATCTTCTACCATAATCACCACAAGTGGAGCAACCATCACAAGCGGRTCAGCAACACTAGGAAAAATGCCAAAATCCTCAGCCATCAGTGGGAAGTCCAGCGCAGGGAGGAAGACGAGCTTAGATGGTTCCCAAAACCAGGATGACGGCGTCCTGCACGTGAGCTCRAAGACAACTCTGCAGTATCGAAGTCTGCCGCGCCCCTCAAAATCCAGCGGCAGCGGSATCCCCGGCAGGGGCGGCCACCGCTCCAGCACCAGCAGCATCGACTCCAACGTGAGCAGCAAATCTGCGGGTGCTGCTGCCACCAAACTGCGGGAGCCAAGCAAGATTGGGTCYGGGAGGTCCAGCCCTGTCACCATCAACCAGACGGACAAGGAGAAGGAGAAGGTGGCAGTGTCAGATTCTGAAAGCGTCTCACTGTCCAGTTCCCCTAAATCCAGCCCAACTTCAGCAAGCGCCTCTGGCACACCAGGACTTCGACAGCCAGGATCCAAGTACCCAGACATTGCTTCGCCCACCTTTCGAAGGTTAGTGCATTTCTATGATTCCTTGAACTTGCAATATGTACAGCAGGGATTTTCAATATCTTTAAATACTTTGCAAAAAGTCTTTTAGGGAATATTTTGCTGCAAACAAATCAAGTACAGGAAAGTCAAAGGGCAGCATTTTCTTCATACAACACATTTATTTCTTTAAAATTTAAAGACCTTCCTAGACCTGAAATGGCTGCTCACTGAGCTTTAAGCATTTTAGGTGCATCCCCATAACCATAGTTGAAAGYTTAGAAGGTGGACTCACTGACCCTTATGGGTCCCTTCCTACTCAAGATATTCTATGATTCTAAATTCAGCCACAGGTGAAGTTTCTTCTCAATACTGTGTTAAACCCCCAAAAGGAAGAAGGACACTGTGTTTAGGCACATTCTGCTAATGGAACAGGCAACTGCCATATTCTGGATGGAGAACTGAAAAGCTCTTTAAATTCTAGAGAGTTAGATTTGCTTTCACATTGTTGGCAGCTCCAGCTACAAACGCTTCGTTATCTTAGCAGCTTTGTTACATTTTTTCGACACAAACATTGGCAAGGCYAAATTTCAATTGTAAATGCTCTATGGTAACATTTCTGGAAGTATAAATCCGGATGAATGCTCTAYGAATTGGGATGGAGTACTTACAATGCTGGAGAAAAAGCCAATAGTGCCCTCTTGTGCYTACTGACCAAAACAGCATCTCCAGGCAGCTGGGGAGCTGCATCTTGTGGGCTTGGTAGTATCTAAAACGGATTCTTACGTTATTAGACACGCTTACTTTACATCGTGATAGGTTTTGCATTTATTTACCTGTAATTTATAAGCTTTAYATTAACTGCAGCTTAAAATGTTTCCAGAAATACATTAAAGCATGACATGACCTCAAATTTTAGAGGACTTGCAGTTTATTTTTTCATCCTCCCTGTTGAATTTTCATATCTAGAATTGCTGGAAGACATTATATGAAATATACTCCTATCATTCCTGCCCTTGGAGACAAACTGAGCCCATTTAGCCATGGTGCAGTTTATTCTGTTTGAGAGGTTATTACATGAGTGATGACCACATGACTATCTCTGCAAAAAAAAAACAATGAGAGAGGGATATTGTACAAATACTTAGATGTTTATTMAAGTATGAAGGATTTTGCAAGTGTTTGCTGCAATCATTTAAGCAGATTTGAGAAGMGAGGAGTTTAAAAGTTAATGATTTGAGAATGCTTAATTACTGAATTTGGGTGAAAGTGTAATCTGTGTATGAACTAATAAGACAAAAATGTGATTATTTTGCCTCTCTCTGGGAGGGCCTCTGTGCAAAGAGCACATCTGAATAGGAGTGAATAAGAGCTGTTACTAAAGAAACAAACCATGATAATTGTGATATGGTTAAGTGAATTTAAATTTGCACTGTAATAGGTAGGCGTGATTTTCATAGCAGTAATTAAAAATGTGTGGTTTGGCTCTTAGGATGTTGCGCCATGAATGTTTAATGTGGCTATCAGTTTCTCTAAAGCTATTTGTTTTACATTTAGGTTGTTTGGTGCCAAGGCAAGTGGTAAAGCTGCCTCTGCACCCAGTACTGAAGGTGTGAAACCCACATCGGCAATGCCCAGCCCTAGTACCACATTGGCACGGCAAGGCAGCCTGGAATCGCCATCCTCGGGCACAGGCAGCATGGGCAGTGCAGGTGGGCAAAGTGGTAGCAGCAGCCCCCTCTTCAGTAAACCTTCGGACTTAAATGCAGATGTTGTAAGCTTAAGTCACTCCCTGGCTTCCAGTCCTGCCTCAGTGCACTCTTTCACATCAGGTGCTCTTGTGTGGGCTGCAAACCTGAGCAGCTCTTCAGCGGGCAGTAAGGACACACCAAGTTACCAGTCCATGACTAGCCTTCACACCAGTTCCGAGTCTATTGACCTTCCTCTTAGCCATCATGGCTCTCTCTCTGGACTGACAACAAGCACTCAGGAGGTTCAGAGCCTGCTCATGAGGACTGGAAGCGTCAGATCTACTCTTTCGGAAAGGTGAGCTTGCCTATAGATACAGTGACCACAAAGTAAGTGAGAGGCAAAAGGACAGGAGCCAAAAAAATAAACCCTCCACCTGTTTCGCTGAAGGGACACTGTTTAATTAGCAGCTTAGTCCTGTATGCAAAAAAAGGAAGGAAGAAAAGAGAGCTGAAAGGCATTGTAATTTGGAATCAACTGCCTTTTAAGGTTTTACAAGCACTTTTTCTGTCTTGAGAATTTTTTTTTTTTTTTGTTCCCCTTTTCTGGAGACAAWGAAAGAAAAGGGGGGAAATTGTCTGATCAAAGGCAAGTGTAAACAGACACACAGTGATTCCTGCACGCTGGGTCCACCTGCTGTCCCAGCATTTGGCAGTTCCAAAGTGACCAAACCTCCAGCTGTGGGACCCCAGCTTTTCTCTTCCCATTGRCTCAAAGCACAGGCAGAGCTGGTGTGTCCTGGTCCTCAGCTGGCCAGTCTTGCCTTAAAATACTCAGTCTGGACAAGTTACTTCTTAGATGGTAATCGTTGCACAGATCATCACTGAAGTGCAGTTTCACTGGCAGGGAGACAGTTTAAAAGATGAGATCCTTGCTATRCAGTCAGTCCTGGCAAATGCCTGGAACAGACAAATGCAAGAAAAGGCTTCTCTGTTTGCTCTATTAAATAATTTTTTGATATGCAGATGTTTTATCATTTGAGTTACATTATAAAATGTGCAACCAGCCTGGCACAGATGAAC